>JAKSXO010000101.1:118022-212548 GCA_024509115.1 Crotalus helleri
GTTTGAGAGAGACGAGATTGAGCAGAGAGGGAGAGGGCAGAGAGAGAGGGAAGAGAGGATGAGAGTTTGAGAGAGAGATTGAGAGGAAGGGAGAGGGAGAGAGAGAGAGAAGAGGGAGAGATTGAGAGAGTTTGAGAGAGAGATTGAGGAGGGAGAGGGAGAGAGAGGGGGAGAGTTTGAGAGAGTTTGAGAGAGAGAGATTGATAGAGAGGGGAGAGGGAGAGAGAGGGAAGAGTGAGAGAGTTTGAGAGAGAGAGATGAGAGAGGGAGAGGGAGGAGAGAGAGGGAGAGAGGGAGAGAGTGAGAGAGAGGAGTGAGAGAGGGAGAGGGAGAGAGAGGGAGAGTTTGAGAGAGTTTGAGAGAGAGAGATTGAGAGAGGGAGAGGAGGAGAGGGAGAGAGGGGAGAGGTAGAGAGAGTTTGAGAGAGAGAGATTGAGAGAGAGGGAGAGGGAGAGAGAGAGGGAGAGAGGGAGAGAGTTTGAGAGAGAGATTGAGAGAGGGGAGAGGGAGAGAGAGGGGAGAGTTTGAGAGAGTTTGAGAGAGAGATTGAGAGAGAGGGAGAGGGAGAGAGAGGGAGAGTGGAGAGAGTTTGAGAGAGAGAGATTGAGAGAGAGGGAGAGGGAGGGAGGAGAGGGAGAGAGGGAGAGAGAGTTTGAGAGAGAGAGAGATTGAGAGAGAGGGAGAGGGAGAGAGAGAGGGAGAGAGGGAGAGAGAGGGAGAGGGAGGGAGAGAGGGAGAGGGAGAGAGAGGGGGAGAGTTTGAGAGAGTTTGAGAGAGAGAGATTGAGAGAGAGGGAGAGGGAGGGAGAGGGAGAGAGGAAGAGAGGGAGAGAGAGTTTGAGAGAGAGAGATTGAGAGAGAGGGAGAGGGAGAGAGAGAGGGAGAGAGGGAGAGAGTTTGAGAGAGAGATTGAGAGAGGGGGGAGAGGGAGAGAGAGGGGGAGAGTTTGAGAGAGTTTGAGAGAGAGATTGAGAGAGGAGGGAGAGGGAGAGAGAGGGGGAGAGTTGAGAGAGTTTGAGAGAGAGAGATTGAGAGAGAGGGAGAGGGAGGGAGAGAGGGAGAGAGGGAGAGAGAGTTGAGAGAGAGAGAGATTGAGAGAGAGGGAGAGGGAGAGAGAGAGGGAGAGGGAGAGAGAGGGAGAGGGAGGGAGAGGGAGAGGGAGAGAGAGGGAGAGTTTGAGAGAGTTTGAGTGAGAGAGATTGAGAGTGAGAGGGAGAGGTGAGGGTGTGAGGAGAGAGGGTGTTGAGAGGTGAGAGAGAGTTTGAGAGAGGAGTTTGAGGAGAGGGAGAGGGAGTGTGGGGGAGTGTGGTGAGAGTGTGGGTGTGTGGTGGGTGTGGGGAGAGGGGTGAGTGGGGAGTGTGTGAGTGTGAGTGTTGAGTGTGAGGTGAGGGAGAGAGGGAGAGAGGGGAGAGGTGTTGTGTGTGAGAGGTTTGTGAGAGAGGGTGTGGGGTGGGGAGGTGGGTGTGGGGAGAGGAGTGTGGGGAGGAGTGGGTGTGAGGAGGTTGTGTGAGTGGGTGTGGGGTGGGAGGGTGTGTGGGTGTGAGGGAGTGTGGTTGGGTGTGGGGAGTGGGTGTGTGTGGGGGTGAGTTTGAGGGTTGTGGGGTGTGTGTTGGAGTGGGGGTTGTGTGGGAGGTGTGTGGGTGGGGGTGTGTGGGGTGTTTGGGGTTGGGGGTGTTTGGGGGTTGTGTGTGTGGGTGGGGGAGGTGAGTGGGTGGGTGTGTGGGTGTGTGGTTTGAGAGTGTGATTGAGGGTGTGGGGGAGTGGGTGAGTGGGGGTGTGGGTGTGTGAGGGTTTGAGTGTGAGTTTGAGGGAGTGGGTGAGGAGAGTGAGTGGGTGTGTGGTGGGAGTGTGGTGTGAGTGAGAGAGTGTGTGAGGAGGGTGAGGGAGGGAGGGAGGTGGAGGGAGAGAGGGAGTGTTTGAGGAGTTTGAGAAGGGGAGAGACAGAGAAAGAGACAAAAGAGAAAAAGAAAAAAAAGAAAAGAAAAAGAGAGAAAAGAGAAAGAGAGAATGAAAGAGAGAAGAGAAAAAGAGAGACAGAAAGAGAGAAAAAGAAAGAGAAAAAGAGAGAGACGGAAAGAGAGACAGAGAAAGGCAGAAAGAGAGAGAGAGAGAGAGAGAGAGAGAAAGAAAGAAAGGGAGAGAGATTGAGAACGAGGGAGAGAGAGTGAAAGAAAATGAGAGGGAGAGAAAGAGAGAGAGAGATGCACAGCAGAATCACAGAATCACAGAGTTGGGAGGGACCTCAGAGGTCATCTAGCCAACCCCCCTGCTTGAGCAGGCGAAAGAAAGAAAGATAGGACAGAGAGAGAAGAGGGAACGAAAGAGAGCAAGGAGAGAATCAGAAAGAAAAGAGGGAAAAAGAAAAAAGAAAGAAGAAAGAAGAAGGAAGGAAAGAAAAAGAAAAAAAGAAAAGAGAAGAGGAAAAGAAAGAGAGAGAGGAGAGAATCAGAGAGAGAAAGAAGAGGGGGAATGAGAGAAAGAAAAAGAAAGAAAGAGAGGGGGGAGAGGAGGGAAAGAATGAGAGAAAGGAGAGAATCTGAGAAAGAAGAAAGAGAATGAGAGAGAAAAAAGAAAGAAAGGAAGAAAAGAGAGAAGAGGGAAAGAGAAGAAGAAAGGGAATGAGAGAAAGAAAGAAGAAAGAAAGAAGGAAAGAAAGAAGGAAAGAAAAGAGAAGAGGGAAAGAGAAAGAGAGAAAGGAGAGAATCAGAAAGAGAAAGAAGAGAGGGAAGGAGAGAAAGAAAGAAAGAACGAAAGAAAGAAGGAAAGAAAAGAGAAGAGGGAAAGAGAAAGAGAGAAAGGAGAGAATCAGAGAGAGAAAGAAGAGAGGAAGGAGAGAAAAAAGAAAGAAGGAAAGAAAGAGAGAAAAGAGGGGGAGAGAAAGAATGAGAGAAAGGAGAATCAGAGCGAAAGAAGAGAGGGAATGAGAGAAAGAAAGAAAGAAAGAAAGAAAGAAGGAAGGAAAGAAAGAAAGAAAGAGAGAGAGAGAAAAGAGAGGAGGGAGAGAAAGAATGAGAGAAAGGAGAGAATCAGAGGGAGCAAAGAAGAGAGGGAATGAGAGAAAGACAGAAAGGGAATGAGAGAAAGAAAGAAAGAAGGAAAGAAAGAAGGAAAGAAAAGAGAAGAGGGAAAGAGAAAGAGAGAAAGGAGAGAATCAGAAAGAGAAAGAAGAAAGGGAATGAGAGAAAGAAAGAAAGAAAGAAGGAAAGAAAGAAGGAAAGAAAAGAGAAGAGGGAAAGAGAAAGAGAGAAAGGAGAGAATCAGAGAGAGAAAGAAGAGAGGGAAGGAGAGAAAAAAGAAAGAAGGAAAGAAAGAGAGAAAAGAGAGGGGGAGAGAAAGAATGAGAGAAAGGAGAGAATCAGAGCGAAAGAAGAGAGGGAATGAGAGAAAGAAAGAAAGAAAGAAAGAAAGAAGGAAGGAAAGAAAGAAAGAAAGAAAGAGAGAGAGAAAGAGAGGAGGGAGAGAAAGAATGAGAGAAAGGAGAGAATCAGAGGGAGCAAAAGAAGAGAGGGAATGAGAGAAAGACAGAAAGGGAATGAGAGAAAGAAAGAAAGAAGGAAAGAAAGAAGGAAAGAAAAGAGAAGAGGGAAAGAGAAAGAGAGAAAGGAGAGAATCAGAAAGAGAAAGAAGAAAGGGAATTAGAGAAAGAAAGAAAGAAAGAAGGAAAGAAAGAAGGAAAGAAAAGAGAAGAGGGAAAGAGAAAGAGAGAAAGGAGAGAATCAGAGAGAGAAAGAAGAGAGGGAAGGAGAGAAAAAAGAAAGAAGGAAAGAAAGAGAGAAAAGAGAGGGGGAGAGAAAGAATGAGAGAAAGGAGAGAATCAGAGCGAAAGAAGAGAGGGAATGAGAGAAAGAAAGAAAGAAAGAAAGAAAGAAGGAAGGAAAGAAAGAAAGAAAGAGAGAGAGAGAAAAGAGAGGAGGGAGAGAAAGAATGAGAGAAAGGAGAGAATCAGAGGGAGCAAAAGAAGAGAGGGAATGAGAGAAAGACAGAAAGGGAATGAGAGAAAGAAAGAAAGAAGGAAAGAAAGAAGGAAAGAAAAGAGAAGAGGGAAAGAGAAAGAGAGAAAGGAGAGAATCAGAAAGAGAAAGAAGAAAGGGAAGGAGAGAAAGAAAGAAAGAAAGAAGGAAAGAAAGAAGGAAAGAAAAGAGAAGAGGGAAAGAGAAAGAGAGAAAGGAGAGAATCAGAGAGAGAAAGAAGAGAGGGAAGGAGAGAAAAAAGAAAGAAGGAAAGAAAGAGAGAAAAGAGAGGGGGAGAGAAAGAATGAGAGAAAGGAGAGAATCAGAGCGAAAGAAGAGAGGGAATGAGAGAAAGAAAGAAAGAAAGAAAGAAAGAAGGAAGGAAAGAAAGAAAGAAAGAAAGAGAGAGAGAAAAGAGAGGAGGGAGAGAAAGAATGAGAGAAAGGAGAGAATCAGAGGGAGCAAAAGAAGAGAGGGAATGAGAGAAAGACAGAAAGGGAATGAGAGAAAGAAAGAAAGAAGGAAAGAAAGAAGAAAGAAAAGAGAAGAGGGAAAGAGAAAGAGAGAAAGGAGAGAATCAGAAAGAGAAAGAAGAAAGGGAATGAGAGAAAGAAAGAAAGAAAGAAGGAAAGAAAGAAGGAAAGAAAAGAGAAGAGGGAAAGAGAAAGAGAGAAAGGAGAGAATCAGAGAGAGAAAGAAGAGAGGGAAGGAGAGAAAAAAGAAAGAAGGAAAGAAAGAGAGAAAAGAGAGGGGGAGAGAAAGAATGAGAGAAAGGAGAGAATCAGAGCGAAAGAAGAGAGGGAATGAGAGAAAGAAAGAAAGAAAGAAGGAAGGAAAGAAAGAAAGAAAGAGAGAGAGAGAGAAAAGAGAGGAGGGAGAGAAAGAATGAGAGAAAGGAGAGAATCAGAGGGAGCAAAAGAAGAGAGGGAATGAGAGAAAGACAGAAAGGGAATGAGAGAAAGAAAGAAAGAAGGAAAGAAAGAAGGAAAGAAAAGAGAAGAGGGAAAGAGAAAGAGAGAAAGGAGAGAATCAGAAAGAGAAAGAAGAAAGGGAAGGAGAGAAAGAAAGAAAGAAAGAAGGAAAGAAAGAAGGAAAGAAAAGAGAAGAGGGAAAGAGAAAGAGAGAAAGGAGAGAATCAGAGAGAGAAAGAAGAGAGGGAAGGAGAGAAAAAAGAAAGAAGGAAAGAAAGAGAGAAAAGAGAGGGGGAGAGAAAGAATGAGAGAAAGGAGAGAATCAGAGCGAAAGAAGAGAGGGAATGAGAGAAAGAAAGAAAGAAAGAAAGAAGGAAGGAAAGAAAGAAAGAAAGAAAGAAAGAAAGAAAGAAAGAAAGAAAGAAAGAAAGAAAGAAAGAAAGAAAGAAAGAGAAGCTGCTTTCCATACGGCCAGCATTTCTAGTTTGCAGTGAGAGGGACTGGCTTCAGTGGGGGAATTTGAAGCTCCTTCTCCACTGGGGATGGGGGGGGAGTGTTTCAAGGAGCTGCTGCTTTTGCAGACACCTTCCCTCTCCCACACCACCAACGTTGTGACTCCACACACACACACACATACACACACACAGGGTCCGGCATGGAGTGGGGCCCGTGGTCGGAGTGCTCGGTGCCCTGCGGAGGCGGCTACCGGAACCGGACGAGAGCCGGAACCACCGTCCTGGCCAGGATCGACTTTGCCACCTGCAACCTTCAGCCGTGCAGAGGTGAGCTTGCGCCCCCCCCATCCCTGGATCCCGTCGCAAATAGAGTGGGAAGGGACCTCGGAGGTCATCCGGCCCAACCCCCGGCTGGAGCGGGAGACCCTTACAGAATCCTAGGAGGACAGAGCGGGAAGGGACCTTGGAGGTCATCCAGCCCAACCCCCCCCCCCCGCTCGGTTAGGAGACGCTTACAGAATGACAGAGCCACCGAGTTGGAAGGGACCTCCGAGGTCATCCAATCCAACCCCCTGCTCATCTGGGAAATCCTGTGCCATTTCAAAGAAGTGGCTGTCCAGTCTCTTCTTCAAAACCTCCAGGGATGAAGCATCCACAAAGTCTGGTGGCAAGCTGTTCCACTGGTTAATTGTCCTCACTGTTAGGAAGGCAGGACAAGATACAGTACAATACAATACAATACAATACAGCACAACACAACACAATACAACATAGCACAATACAATACAGTACAAGAATCCAATCCAATACAGTACAATACAATACAACACAACACAACACAATACAATACAACAATACAAGACAAAACTGTGCAATAATGCAATATAATGCAATGCAATGCAGTACAATACAGTACAGTACAATACAATACAATACAATACAATATGACATAATACAAGAATCCAATACAATACAATAATACAAAACAGTAACAATAATGCAATACAATGTAATACAACAATGCAATACAGTACAATACAGTACAATACAATAATCCAATCTAATACAATACCATACAATACAATACAATACTATACAATACAATAATCCAATCCAATCCAATCCAATATAATACAATATAATACAGTACAATACAATACAGTACAGTACAATACAATACAATACCATACAATACAATACTATACAATACAATACAATAATCCAATACAGTACAATACAATACAGTACAATAATATACTACAATAATACAATACAGTACAATACAATACAGTACAGTACAATACAATACAATACAATAATACAATACAGTACAATACAATACAGTACAATACAATACAATAATCTAATACAGTACAATACAATACAATATAATACAGTACAATAATATACTATAATACAATACAGTACAATACAGTACAGTACAATGCAATGCAATACAATACAATACAATACAATACAATACAATACAATATAGTAGAAATATTTTCTACCGTAACCATTACAGTCGCTCTCTCTGGTTTGTCCAGGATCAGCCATCCTCAATGGAGTCTTTCATCCAAAACGTTTCCTTCAAAGGATAACCCTGGTTTTGTCTCTCATCCCTTCCATCCAGGTGAGGTTCCAGGCACCTGCCCGGCAGGGAAAGTGTGGCAAGAGTGCAACGACGGGCCGGCTTCCTGCGCAGAGCTCAGCACCGAAGACGCCACCGGACGCCGGATGGCGTGTCGGCCAGGCTGCTACTGCCCCAATGGCACCATCTTGCTGGTAAATACCCCAAGACTTTCCGCAGCCTGTCTCAGCCAAGTGAGTTGGCCCTGATAAGTTGGTCACGGCGAGTTGGCTGAGATGAGTTGGCCATGATGAGTTGGCCTAGATGAGTTGGCCTAGATGAGTTGGCTGAGATGAGTTGGCCATGATGAGTTGGCCTAGATGAGTTGGCCATGGTCTAGATGAGTTGGCCATGATGAGTTGGCCTAGATGCGCTGGCCATGATGAGTTGGCCTAGATGAGTTGGCCAGGATGACTTGGCCGAGATGAGTTGGCCATGATGAATTGGTCTAGATGAGTTGGCCTAGATGAGTTGGCCATGATGAATTGGCCATGGCAAATTGGCCGTGATGAGTTACCCACAGTGAGTTGGCCGAGATGAGTTGTCTACAGCGAGTTGGCCGAGATGAGTTGTCCACAGCGAGTTGGCCGAGATGAGTTGTCCACGGCGAGCTGGCCGAGATGAGTTATCCACGGCGAGCTGGCTGAGATGAGTTGTCCACGGCGAGCTGGCCGAGATGAGTTGTCCACGGCGAGTTAGCTGAGATGAGTTGGCCGCAGCGAGTTGGCTGAGATGAGTTGGCCACAGCAAGTTGGCCATGATGAGTTGGCCTCGATGAGTTGTCCACAGCGAATTGGCTGAGATGAGTTGGCCGCAGCGAGTTGGCTGAGATGAGTTGGCCACAGCAAGTTGGCCATGATGAGTTGGCCTAGATGAGTTGTCCACAGCGAATTGGCTGAGATGAGTTGGCCGCAGCGAGTTGGCTGAGATGAGTTGGCCACAGCAAGTTGGCCATGATGAGTTGGCCTAGATGAGTTGTCCACAGCGAATTGGCTGAGATGAGTTGGCTGCAGCGAGTTGGCTGAGATGAGTTGGCCACAGCAAGTTGGCCATGATGAGTTGGCCTAGATGAGTTGTCCACAGCGAATTGGCTGAGATGAGTTGGCCGCAGCGAGTTGGCTGAGATGAGTTGGCCACAGCAAGTTGGCCATGATGAGTTGGCCTAGATGAGTTGTCCACAGCGAATTGGCTGAGATGAGTTGGCTGCAGCGAGTTGGCTGAGATGAGTTGGCCACAGCAAGTTGGCCATGATGAGTTGGCCTAGATGAGTTGTCCACAGCGAATTGGCTGAGATGAGTTGGCCGCAGCGAGTTGGCTGAGATGAGTTGGCCACAGCAAGTTGGCCATGATGAGTTGGCCTAGATGAGTTGTCCACAGCGAATTGGCTGAGATGAGTTGGCCGCAGCGAGTTGGCTGAGATGAGTTGGCCACAGCAAGTTGGCCATGATGAGTTAGCCTAGATGAGTTGGCCACAGCGAATTGGCTGAGATGAGTTGGCCACAGCGAGTTGCCAAGATGAGTTGGCCACAGCAAGTTGGCCATGATGAGTTGGCCTAGATGAGTTGGCCTAGATGAGTTGGTCTAAATGAGTTGGCCTAGATGAGTTAGCCAAGATGAGTTGGCCATGATGAATTGGCCATGATGAGTTGGCCTAGATGAGTTGGCCTAGATGAGTTGGCTGAGATGAGTTGGCCACGGCGAGTTGTCCCTTACAACAGTTCATTTAGTGACCGTTCAAAGTTACAACAGCCCTGGAAAACGCAACTGATGAGCCTGTTTCACAGATACGACCTTTTGCAGTCTCCCCATAATCACCGGGTCCAAATTCATACTTTGCATTTATGACGGTCGCTGCGTCTGAGGGACACGGCATCTCCTTTCTGACCCACAAAGTCCAGGGGGAAGCTGGCATCACGTCCCAACCCGCTTACTAACGTAACAACTGCAGTGATTCGCTTAGCGTCGGGAATTGTGAGTCTCCGTTGTGTCGAGGATTAGCTGTTCCTCTCCTCTTCCAGGATAATCTCTGCGTTCCGGCCGAGGAGTGTCCGTGCGCCGTAGAGGGCAAGCTCTACGCTCCCGGCGAAGCGGTGGCCGAGGGTTGCCAAAACTGGTCAGTCTGCTCCTTCTCCTATTGGTCCAGACTTCTCTCTCCCATCATCCCTCTGGGCTAAATTCGGATTTTTGTTTTGCTTCCCTCTCCCTTTCCGCAGTTCCTGCATCGCTGGCCAGCTGGGGAATTGCAGCCGCGCAGCCTGTGGAGACGGTAAGAGGGGATAACACGAAGGCCGGGCGGCTTCGGACAGGTTTACGACTTACGACGATCCGATTAGTGCCCGTTCGAAGTTACAAAGGCCTTAAAAAAAAAAAAGTTTTGACCGGAGATAAAAACATACGAAGGACAGTGGGAAGATTTGGATTTGGCCAGACAAGAGAAAAGAAGGAGTGGCTGGGGCAGGATAGCCGTATTCAAATATGGAATAGAATATAGAATATAGAATAGAATGGAAAGTAGAATAGAATAGAATATAGAATAGAATATAGAATATAGAATATAGAATATAGAATATAAAATATAGAATATAGAATATAGAATATAGAATATAGAATATAGAATAGAATAAATTAGAATAGAATATAGAATAGAATAGAATATAGAATATAGAATAGAATGGACGGTAGAATAGAATAGAATAGAATAGAATAGAATAGAATAGAATAGAATAGAATAGAATAGAATAGAATAGAATAGAATATAGAATATAGAATATAGAATATAGAATATAGAATATAGAATATAGAATATAGAATATAGAATATAGAATATAGAATATAGAATAGAATGGAAAGTAGAATAGAATAGAATATAGAATAGAATATAGAATATAGAATATAGAATATGGAATGGAATGGAATAGAGTATAGAATATAGAATATAGAATATAGAATATAGAATATAGAATATAGAATGGAATAGAATATAGAATATAGAATATAGAATGGAATGGAATAAAATAGAATATAAAATATAGAATATAGAATATAGAATATAGAATATAGAATATAGAATATAGAATATAGAATATAGAATATAGAATATAGAATATAGAATATAGAATATAGAATATAGAATATAGAATATAGAATAGAATGGAAGGTAGAATAGAATATAGAATATAGAATAGAATAAATTAGAATAGAATATAGAATAGAATAGAATAGAATAGAATAGAATAGAATAGAATAGAATAGAATAGAATAGAATAGAATAGAATAGAATATAGAATATAGAATAGAATGGACGGTAGAATAGAATAGAACAGAATAGAATAGAATAGAATAGAATAGAATAGAATAGAATAGAAGAATAGAATAGAATAGAATAGAATAGAATAGAATAGAATAGAATAGAATAGAATAGAATATAGAATAGAATATAGAGTATAGAGTATAGAATATAGAATATAGAATATAGAATATAGAATGGAATGGAATAGAATAGAATATAGAATATAGAATATAGAATATAGAATATAGAATATAGAATATAGAATGGAATGGAATGGAATGGAATATAGAATATAGAATATAGAATATAGAATATAGAATATAGAATATAGAATATAGAATAGAATGGAAGGTAGAATAGAATATAGAATATAGAATAGAATAAATTAGAATAGAATATAGAATAGAATAGAATATAGAATATAGAATAGAATGGACGGTAGAATAGAATAGAATAGAATAGAATAGAATAGAATAGAATAGAATAGAATAGAATAGAATAGAATAGAATATAGAATATAGAATATAGAATATAGAATATAGAATATAGAATATAGAATATAGAATGGAATGGAATAGAATATAGAATATAGAATATAGAATGGAATGGAATAGAATAGAATATAGAATATAGAATATAGAATATAGAATATAGAATATAGAATATAGAATATAGAATATAGAATATAGAATATAGAATATAGAATATAGAATATAGAATATAGAATAGAATGGAAGGTAGAATAGAATATAGAATATAGAATAGAATAAATTAGAATAGAATATAGAATAGAATAGAATATAGAATAGAATGGACGGTAGAATAGAATAGAATAGAATAGAATAGAATAATAGAATAGAATAGAATAGAATAGGAATAGAATAGAATAGAATGTAGAACGTAGAATGTAGAATAGAATGGAAGGTAGAATAGAATATAGAATATAGAATAGAATGGACGGTAGAATAGAATATAGAATATAGAATATAGAATATAGAACAGAATGGAAAGTAGAATAGAATAGAATAGAATATAGAATATAGAATATAGAATATAGAATATAGAATGGAATGGAATGGAATAGAATAGAATAGAATAGAGAATAGAGAATAGAGAATATTGAATATAGACTATAGAATAGAATGGAAGGTAGAATAGAATATAGAATAGAATAAATTAGAATAGAATATAGAATATAGAATAGAATAGAATATAGAATATAGAATAGAATGGACGGTAGAATAGAATAGAATAGAATAGAATAGAATAGAATAGAATAGAATAGAATAGAATAGAATAGAATAGAATAGAATAGAATAGAATAGAATGTAGAATGTAGAATAGAATGGAAGGTAGAATAGAATATAGAATATAGAATAGAATGGACGGTAGAATAGAATATAGAATATAGAATACAGAATAGAATGGAAAGTAGAATAGAATAGAATAGAATAGAATAGAATAGAATAGAATAGAATAGAATAGAATAGAATAGAATATAGATTATAGAATATAGAATACAGAATAGAATGGAAAGTAGAATAGAATAGAATATAGAATATAGAATATAGAATATAGAATATAGAATATAGAATATAGAATGGAATGGAATAGAATATAGAATAGAGAATATTGAATATAGAATATAGAATAGAATGGAAGGTAGAATAGAATATAGAATATAGAATAGAATAAATTAGAATAGAATATAGAATAGAATAGAATATAGAATATAGAATAGAATGGACGGTAGAATAGAATAGAATAGAATAGAATAGAATAGAATAGAATAGAATAGAATAGAATAGAATAGAATAGAATAGAATAGAATAGAATAGAATAGAATGTAGAATGTAGAATGTAGAATGTAGAATGTAGAATGTAGAATGTAGAATAGAATGGAAGGTAGAATAGAATATAGAATATAGAATAGAATGGACGGTAGAATAGAATATAGAATATAGAATATAGAATATAGAATATAGAATATAGAATGGAATGGAATAGAGAATAGAGAATAGAGAATATAGAATATAGAATAGAATAGAATAGAATAGAATAGAATATAGAATAGAATAGAATAGAATAGAATATAGAATATAGAATATAGAATATAGAATATAGAATATAGAATATAGAATATAGAATATAGAATAGAATGGACGGTAGAATAGAATATAGAATAGAATGGACGGTAGAATAGAATATAGAATATAGAATATAGAATATAGAATATAGAATATAGAATATAGAATATAGAATATAGAATATAGAATAGAATAAATTAGAATAGAATATAGAATAGAATAGAATAGAATAGAATAGAATAGAATAGAATAGAATAGAATAGAATAGAATAGAATAGAATAGAATAGAATAGAATAGAATAGAATATAGAATATAGAATATAGAATAGAATGGACGGTAGAATAGAATATAGAATATAGAATATAGAATATAGAATATAGAATATAGAATATAGAATATAGAATATAGAATATAGAATGGAATGGAATAGAGAATAGAGAATAGAGAATATTGAATATAGAATATAGAATAGAATAAATTAGAATAGAATATAGAATAGAATAGAATAGAATAGAATAGAATAGAATAGAATAGAATAGAATAGAATAGAATAGAATAGAATAGAATAGAATAGAGAATATAGAATAGAATGGACGGTAGAATAGAATAGAAAATATGGAATAGAATAGAAAAGAATAGAATAGAATAGAATGTAGAATGTAGAATGCTCAAGCAGGAGACCCTATACCATTTCAAAGAAAATGTCAGGGGCTGCCCAAAGAAGAGAGGGACAACCTATTTCCCAAAACACCAGAAGGCAGAAGAAACGGATGGAAACTCATCAAGGAGAGAAGCAACCTGGAAATAAGGAGAAACTTCCTGACAATGAGAACAATTAACCAGTGGAACAGCTGGCCACCGGAAGAAGTTACAGGTGCTCCAACACTGGAGGCCTTTAAGAAAAGACTGGACAGCCACCTGTCTGAAATGATGTAGGGTCTCCTGCTGGAGCAGGGGGCTGGACTAGATGGCCTCCGAGGTCCCTTCCAACTCAGTTATTTCCCCTCAGATCGGATTTCTCATCTTCAGAGCTGGCTTCCCGGCCTCTCCTAACGGTCTGCTTGCTTCTCCTCCGCCAGTGAACGGCCAATGGTCCGAATGGACCCCCTGGAGCGAATGCTCAGCACCCTGCGGGCTGGGACTCCAGAACCGGTACCACTTTTGCACGGATCCCGCCCCTTCCGGGATGGGACTGCCCTGCCTGGGTCCCGAACGTGAGGACAAGGCCTGCCAGATCCAGCCCTGCGCCCGTAAGTGCTGCCTCTGCCCCCCCCCACTTCTCTTTCAGCTCCAATCATTTTTATTTTTTTTATTAGCTTAGAGCCCAAAATGCTAGATGACCTTCAAGGTCCCTTCTATGATTCCATTAGGGGTCTCCTGCTCAAGCAGGGGGCTGGACTGGATGACCTCCGAGGTCCCTTCCAACTCTTGTTATTCTATGATTCTGTAAGGGTCTCCTTCTGGAGCAGGGGGTTGGACTAGATGACCTCCAAGGTCCCTTCCAACTCTGTCATTCTATCATTTGGTAAGGATCTCCTGCTTGAGCAAGGGGCTGGACTGGATGTCCTCCGAGGTCCCTTCCAACTCTGTCATTTCTGTGATTCGCTAAGGGCCTCCTGCTTGAGCGGGGGGCTGGACTGGATGACCTCCAAGGTCCCTTCCAACTCTTGTTATTCTATGATTCTGTAAGGGTCTCCTTCTGGAGCAGGGGGTTGGACTAGATGACTTCGAGGTCCCTTCCAGCTCTGTCATTCTGTAAGGGTCTCCTGGTCGAGCAGGGGTTTGGACTGGATGACCTCCATGGTCCCCGGCAACTCTGTTATTCCGTAGTTCTGTAAGGGTTTCCTGCTCAAGCAGGGGGCTGGACTGGATGACCTCCGAGGTCCCTTCCAACTCTTGTTATTCTATGATTCTGTAAGGGTCTCCTTCTGGAGCAGAGGGTTGGACTAGATGACCTCCAAGGTCCCTTCCAGCTCTGTCAATCTGTAAGGGTCTCCTGGTTGAGCAGGGGGTTGGACTAGATGACCTCCAAGGTCCCTTCCAACTCTTGTTATTCTATGATTCTGTAAGAGTCTCCTTCTGGAGTAGGGGGTTGGACTAGATGACCTCCGAGGTCCCTTCCTACTCTGGTATTCTGTAAGGGTCTCCTGGTCGAGCAGAGGGGTTGGACTGGATGACCTCCGAGGTCCCTTCCTGCTCTGTCATTCTGTAAGGGTCTCCTACTCGAGCAGGGGGTTGGACTGGATGACCTCCGAGGTTCCGTCCAGCTCCATTTCGATGCCCGGATTCGCTTCTTGCCCACCCTTCAAACAACCCACTCCCTCTCCCTATGAACCCCTGGACCGGGGTTTACACAATCGACTCCTTTGCGGAATACCCCAGGGATCGCTCCGCGTGCAGATAGCGTGTCGTGTGTGTGACTGCTCGCCAGGCTCGGCGTATCATGTGAATGAGGATTTTTTTTGTGGGCGGAGCCTTTCTGCGGGGGGTAGTCTCGTGACCAAAGCCGTGTCTGCACAGGCAGTGGAGGCTGGGGGTCCTGGGGGTCCTGGACCCCCTGCACCGTCAGCTGCGGAGGGGGCATCCGGAGCCGGAGCCGAGCCTGCGACAGCCCCGCCCCCCGAGGGGGAGGAGACTACTGCGAGGGACCGCCCACTCAGGTGGAGGCCTGCAACTTGAACCCCTGCCCAGGTGAGTTGGGAGGGGGGAGAGAGGGAAGGTGAGCAGGACCCTCCCCACAGCCAGCAGAGGTGGGGGTACAGGTGTTTGGGAGGGGGTCTTGCTAAAGAACGGAGACTCCCCCCCCCAGGAAACCGGCAATTTGGGATATCCATGGTCCTCGACTTATGACGATTCATTTGAGTGACCGTTCGGCATTACAAAGGAGCTGAAAAAAAGGGACTTGGGACCGTTTCCCCATCCACCCTCTCACGACCGTTTTTCACACTTACGAGCCTTGCAGCATCCCGCCAGGGTCACCTGATCAAAACGTCGACTCACCTTTATGACGGTCGTGGCATCCTGGGTGGGGTCCCGGGATCCCCACGATGGCAGTGATTCGCTTAGCGGCCGTGGCGAGAAAAGCCGTAAAACGGGACAAAGGTCTCGCTTAGCAACCTAAATTCCGGACTTTGTGATCGTAAGTCAAGGACTAACCGGAACATGTTGTTTTCAGGACCTTTTTTTGCTGACCTTGTTAATCTTCTCAACAGCCCTGCGAGGTAGGCTGATCTAAACTCAGCTAAAGCACCCTTCCCCACTGGGGACTGAAGCTTGCTGTCTTCATCTAAGTTGGGAAGAGTACAGGTAGTCCTCAATGTACGACGGCAACTTGAGCCCAACACTTTTGTCATTGAGCGAGACGGGCTTAGTGGGTTTGGCCCCGTTTTACGACCTTTCTCGCCACAGTCGTTAAGTGAAACCCTGCAGTTCAGCGAATTAAAATGGCTGTTCAATGAATGGCCTCCCCAGGAACATGGTTATAAAATGATTTCTGGCTTTTGCCCCATTTTACGACCTCTCTTGCCACCGTCCTAAGTGAATCACTGCAGGTCTTAAGTGAAACAGTGGGTCGTCAAGCGAATCCAGCTTCCTTTACTGGTCAGAAGGTCGCAAAAGGAGATCACGTGATTCCCGGGATGCTGCGACCGTCGTAAATACGAGCCGCTTGCCGAGCGTCCGAATTTTGATCCACGTGACCGGGGGGGGACGCTGCGACCGTCGCGGCTGCGGGAAAACGCTCTTAAATAAATTGCTTAACGTTCTGTTGTCATTTCGGTCGCTAAACGAGCGGGCGTAAGTCGAGGACTACCTGCAAAGCAAGGCGGGTGCTCTGGGGACGGGGGGTGGGTGGAGAAATGGGGAAACCCCCCCCCTTCCTGCCGAGGATCCCGACGGTCTCGCTTGTATGCTGATCTCTGCAATGCAACAGGATGTCAGCTCCGCCCCCTTCGGGTAGGTGGGGAGGGCTCAAAATGTTCCCAGGATGGGGGGGGTCCTTTGTCATAATTTTCTTTTCTTATTCCCCCCCCCAGTCCAGGACTGCTCCATTTTGGAAGGCTCCGTCTACAGCAGCTGCGGCCCCCCCTGTCCTCGTACCTGTGACGACATCACAGTAAGTCTCTTTCCCCCCCACTGGCTGGTCTGGCAGCCCCCCCCAAAGACCCCCACCCACCTCTTCTTTGGCCAAGGGAGATCAGACCCAAAAGGGGGGGGTCTTAGGCCCGGCATAATGGGGTGGGTGCGGCTTCCGCATGAGGTGTCCAGCCCGCGGGCTGGCAGTTTGACACCCCTGATCTATACAATATTTCTAACTACTACTACTTCTTCTTCTCCTCCTCCTCCTCTTCCTCCTCCTTCTTCTTCTCCTTCACCTTCTCCTTCTTTCTCCTTCTCCTTCTCCTCCTCCTCCTCCTCCTCCTCCTTCTTCTCCTCTTTCTCCTTCTCCTTCTTCTCCTTCTCCTCCTCCTTCTCCTTCTTCTTCTTCTCCTTCCTCTTTCTCCTTCTCCTTCTCCTCCTCCTCCTCCTCCTTCTCCTTCTTCTCCTTCTTTCTCCTTCTCCTTCTCCTCCTCCTCCTCCTTCTTCTCCTCTTTCTCCTTCTCCTTCTTCTCCTTCTCCTCCTCCTTCTCCTTCTTCTTCTTCTCCTCCTTCTTCTCCTTCTCCTCCTTCTCCTTCTCCTTCTCCTTCTCCTCCTTCTCCTTCTTCTCCTTCTTCTCCTTCTCCTTCTTCTTCTTCTCCTCCTCCTCCCCCTCCTCCTTCTCCTTTCCCTTCTCTTTCTCCTTCTCCTTCTTCTCCTTCTCCTCCTCCTCCTTCTTCTACTTCTTCTCCTCCTCCTTTTCCTTCTCCTCCTCCTTCTCCTCCTCCTCCTCCTTCTTCTTCTTCTCCTCCTCCTCCTCCTCCTCCTTCTCCTTCTCCTCCTTCTCCTCCTTCTCCTTCTTCTTTTTCCTTCTCCTTCTCTTTCTCCTTCTCTTGCTCCTTCTTCTCCTTCTTCTTCTTCTTCTCCTCCTCCTCCTCCTTCTCCTTCTCCTCCTTCTCCTTCTTCTTTTTCCTTCTCCTTCTCTTTCTCCTTCTCTTGCTCCTTCTTCTCCTTCTTCTTCTTCTTCTCCTCCTTCTCCTTCTCTTTCTCCTTCTTCTTCTTCTTCTTCTTCTTCTTCTTCTTCTTCTTCTCCTTCTCCTTTCTCCTTCTCCCTCTCCTTCTCCTTCTTCTGGCTCGTTCTCGTTCCCGCGTCCTCCTCTCCCTCCCACTTATCTCTCCACCCCGCCTCCTCTCTGCCCCCCCCAGCACTGCGGGTGGGCATGCGAACCGGGCTGCTACTGCACGGGAGGCAAAATCTTGCACGGGAACGGCTCGGCCTGCGTGGAAAAGCGCGACTGCACCTGTCTAGACCTGCTGACCGGACACCGGCATCCGCCGGGAGAAGCCGTGCCCCATGCCGACGGCTGCAACAATTGGTAAGCCAGCCAGGAGGAGACGCTCAAGCTGGAGGGCGTGCCGTAACGTTAGCGGGGCGTCCATTCCGATTCCCACAGGGTGTCTCATCTGTCTCCCTTTCCTCTTCCCCCCCCAGTACCTGCTCCGACGGGAAGCTGGTCTGCACCAACCAGGCGTGTGCAGGTGAGTACCCCAAACTTGGCTGGGAGGGGGGGTACAAGGGTTCGGGCTGGACAGAGCAGAACACAGCTGGGAGGACGGAGCGGAACGCAGCTGGGAGGACGGAGTGGAATGTAGCTGGGAGGATGGAGCAGAATATAACTGGGAGGACGGAGCGGAACGTAGCTGGAGGACGGAGCGGAACGTAGCTGGGAAGACGGAGCGGAATGTAGCTGGGAGGATGGAGCAGAATATAACTGGGAGGACGGAGCGGAACGTAGCTGGGAGGATGGAGCGGAATGTAGCTGGGAGGATGGAGCAGAACGTAGCTGGGAGGACGGAGCGGAACGTAGCTGGGAGGACGGAGCAGAACGTAGCTGGGAGGACGGAGCGGAACGTAGCTGGGAGGATGGAGCAGAACATAGCTGGAAGGATGGAGTGGAACGGAGCTGGGAGGACGGAGGGGAACATAGCTGGGAGGACGGAGCGGAACGTAGCTGGGAGGATGGAGCAGAACGTAGCTGGGAGGGTGGAGCAGAACGTAGCTAGGAGGATGGAGTGGAACGTAGCTGGGAGGATGGAGCGGAACATAGCTGGGAAGACAAAGCAGAACGTAGCAGGGAGGATGGAGCGGAACGTACTGGGAGGACGGAGCAGAACGTAGCTGGGAGGATGGAGTGGAACGTAGCTGGGAGGATGGAGCGGAACATAGCTGGGAAGACAAAGCAGAACGTAGCAGGGAGGATGGAGCGGAATGTAGCTGGGAGGATGGAGCGGAACGTAGCTGGGAGGATGGAGCGGAACATAGCTGGGAGGACGGAGCGGAACATAGCTGGGAGGGTGGAGCGGAACGTAGCTGGGAGGACAGAGCGGAACAGAGCTGGGAGGACGGAGCGGAACGTAGCTGGGAGGATGGAGCGGAACGGAGCTGGCAGGATGGAGCAGAACATAGCTGGGAGGACGGAGCGGAACGTAGCTGGGAGGGTGGAGTGGAACGTAGCTGGGAGGACAGAGTGGAACAGAGCTGGGAGGACGGAGCGGAACGTAGCTGGGAGGACAGAACGGAACGTAGCTGGGAGGGCAGAGCGGAACGTAGCTGGGAGGACATAGTGGGAAATAGCTGGGAGGGCAGAACAGAACGTAGCTGGGAGGACGGTTTTCATCCCAGCATTCAGAGAAACAGTGCTGGAGGTGTGTAAGGCTTATCTTCGTCCAGACCTCTTCCAGCCTCCTCTCTTACTGACCTCTTCCCAGAGGCCAAGAACCCCAAGTTCTGGATTTTTTGGGGGGACAGAGAAGCTAGTTCGAGGCTCGAACCCTTGTCCTCAATTCTGGGATAAGTCAGATGAAGAACGCAGAACTCTTTTGATCTTCCTCCAGTGCCGGGCAACTGGTGCGACTGGGCTGCGTGGAGTCCCTGTTCCCGGACTTGCGGCAGCGAGTTGGTGACCCGTTACCGGACCTGCAGCTGCCCCAAGCCCCAGCACGGGGGTGGCGAGTGCGAGGGGGCGCAGGAATACCACGGAGACAGCGGGGTCCAGCTGCAGAGAAGAGAGTGTCCCGTCGCCAGTTTTTGCCCAGGTGAGAGTCTTGCCCTGGAGGAGGGCGTTGTTTTGAACTCAGCTCCCGGGGAGGATGTAGACCCCTCCCCTTCCCACCAGAGGGGTTGCTTTGCAAAAAAAAAAGAGAGAGAGAGAGCCAAATCTATGATGTTTGAGATATTAGGGACCCCTGTAAAATTCTGGTATTTAAAACATATTATGCATGTTTTTTTTAAACATTTATTTATATCCCGCCCTTATTATATCTTTTAATAAAGAAATCAAGGTGGTGAACATATCTAATATTCTTCCCTCTTCTTATTTCCCCATAACAACGACTCTATGAGATGGCTTGGACCGAGCGGGAGCAACTAGTCCGAAGCCACCCAGCCTGTTTTCATGCCTAAGGCGGGACTAGAATTCCCCATCTCCTGGTGATTGGCCCAAAGTCACCCAGCTAGCTTTCATGCCTAAGGCGGGACTAGAACTCACCGTCTCCTGGTGATTGGCCCAAAGTCACCCAGCTGGCTTTCATGCCTAAGGCGGGACTAGAATTCCCCATCTCCTGGTGATTGGCCCAAAGTCATCCAGCTGGCTTTCATGCCTAAGGTGGGACTAGAACTCTCCATCTCCTGGGGATTGGCCCAAAGTCACGCAGGTAGCTTTCATGTCTAAAGCAGGACTAGAACTCACAGCCTCCCACTTTCTAACCTGGCGCCTTAACCCCGAGACCCAAACCGAACTTTGCTGCACCCAACCCAAATTCCACGTCTGTTGAGGCCCCTCTGGATAGAAACGCTGAAAATGTTTCAATATGCATACTCCTCCTTTAGCAACCACGACGAATTGACCACTTGGTCGTTCAGCGAAGCCGCCGCTAAGCCAAGCCATCGCCAAGTAGGCTGACGACCTTAGTTTAGCTCTCCGTCGCTTTGCAGACCTGCAGAGGTGGCAAAGGCACTCATTGCTCGCCAAGGGGCTCTGTCGTCACTGTGAACGGTCACTAAAGGAGGACGACCAGTGGATATTGAGGGGTGGGGGCGGAGCTCCGGCCTCGGTGGCTTTATCGACCATGCCTCCTGGTGTTTCGCCCTCTGCAGTCAATGGCGGCTGGTCCTCGTGGAGCGACTGGTCTGCCTGCGACGCCTGTCGGGGCGTGTCAACGAGGAGCAGAGAGTGCAACAATCCCCCCGCTCGGTTTGGTGGTACGGCGTGTCCTGGCGAAGCTCAGCAAAGCCGTCAGTGCCACGATGGAGTCACTGCCTGTGAGGGTGAGAAGGCGCATCCTGTTCTGTCCCCGCCTACGCGAGTCCTTGTTAAGCTCACAAGGCGAAACCCCTCATCCGACAAGCAAGGGACCGCAGGAAAGAACCAATCCCCTTTTATTCTTCACAGACCTGAGTCAGTGTCCAAGGCAAACAAAACAGAGTTCACATTTCACACATCCTCAACACAAACGGTTGCCTTCGGCCACCAGCACCTCCCACACCTTCCCTTTTATAGTTCAGCCAAAGCGTGGCTTCCTAATGCCTTCTCCTTTGCCTTTGGAGCCGCCCCATTGCATTCCTCTGTCCTACTCGCTTCTCTTGCCTGCGCATTCATGTATCCGTGATTTGTCCCAGCTGTTCTTCATCACCGTCCAACTCAGGCTCCCAGCACAGCTGTGTCTCAGCCTGAGCGTGAGTAGAGGGGCCAGGCTCCTCGTCCTACCGTAAGTCTTGGAGCTCCTCAGAGCCTTCCTCTGACTCTGATGTCTCTCCAGGCCCCTCCTCCTCCTCCTCTGAGTCCTCCGACTCAGCTGCCGGGTCCACTGGCTGGCAAGGAATCACAACACATCCGGGAGGGTGGGGGGAAGAAAGACAGGAGTCCCGGAATGCCATGCTGTGTGGAGGAATTAGGAGAGAAACATAGCGCCTTTGCACCCGATGCCCTGTAAACAGGAATACGGCAAGCAAATGGCCAGCTGGACTTCATCAATACTGCTAGTCCTCGGCGTATGACTGTGACTGAGCCCTTCCCCAATTTTGGTTGTTCAGTGAGACATTCGTTAAGGGGAGTGGTGTCCCATTTTTTGGACCTTTCTTGCCACCGTTGTTAAACAAAGAACACGGTTGTTAAGAGAATTGGGCTTCCCCCCATTGACTTTGCTCATTTAGAAGGTCACAAAAAGGGATCCCAGGACACTGCGACTGTCATAAATACGAGTCGGTTGCCAAGCGACTGAATTTTCGTTCACGTGACCACGGGGAGGCTGCGACGGTCATAAAAACTGCGAAAAGCAGTCAGAAGTCCCTTTTTTCAGTGCCGTTGTAATTTCGGTCAGTGAACGAACCGTCGTAAGTCCAGGACTACCTGTATAAACAGGGCTGCTCCACTGAACCGAGGTGGGAAGGCCGGGTGCGCAGGAGGAATAAGGGTGCAGAGCAAGGGACCCCCAGGGATGCGTCGATGCAGTCCCCCTCCCCATGTCCAGCTCAGCTTTCGCTTGCCAGCTGCTCGTCTTGCTTAAGAGAATCACAGAATTGGAAGGGACCTTGGAGGTCTTCTAGTCTAACCCCCTGCTCAAGCAGGAGACCCTGCCTGTGTCATTCCGGGAAAACGGTGGTCCAATCTCCCTTGGCGTGAGGAACTTTGGGAAAAGTTGCTGACGTTTCACAATGTAAAGAATGTAAACCAGGGGTCCACAATCCCCCGAGCCACAGCCCACTACCAGTCATTGAACCATTTGAAACCGTACCACGGAAGCAGCAGGTGAGCACAGGCACACGCGCACGCGGTGAACACATGCACGTGCGCATCCCCACTGGCGTGAGGAGCAGACGGGCGCCTGTGCACGCACTCCATTTGTGCGAGCGGTGGGCATGGCTGCCCGCTGCTCACACAAGTGATGCCGCGCACATGGACACGCCTGCCAGCCACTTGCACAAACAGCACCACGCACGCCTGCCCGCCGCTTGCACAAACGGTGCCGCGCACATGGGCACGCCTGCCCACCACTTGCACAAACAGCACCACGCACATCTGCCCCCGCTTGCACAAACGGCGCCACGCACGTCGGCATGCCTGCCCACCGCTTGTGCAAACGGCGCCGCGCACGTGGGCCTGCTCGTCGGCCGCTTGCACAGAACCCACCCCTCTGCTCCCAGGCTGTTCCGCAAAGCTGGAAAATTTGGGGAACTCTGGCCTCTAGCGTTTGTCGTATGGATCGGGAATCCTCCTGGACCACCACCGGCGCAAGGAGATGGGTGGGGGAAGACCCCGGAGGAGCGCACGGGAGGTTTGGTACGAGTAACTTCTCTGGTCTCCCTCCCCCCCAGATTGTGGAGGTGGCCAGGTGTCTTTCCCGTGTGGTAAGCCGTGCCCACGTACCTGCGAGGACCATCAGCCGGATGCCGCGTGTTTGGAAAGCCCTGGGTGCCAACTCGCTTGCGCTTGCCTGGATGGGCAGCTGCTCCAGGACGGGGCGTGCGTGGCTCCCTCCCAGTGCCGCTGCAAGTACCAGATGCCCTGGCTGGGTGAGTCTAGATGCCCTCGGAAAAGGAGGGGGCCTGCTTTTCAGCAAGCGTGCGACAGAGGCGCAGAGAAAGAGGGCGGCACACACAGCAAGCCTCTTTGGCGAGCAGGCAGGGGGACGACCAAGACCCCCCCCCATCTGAGCTTCCAGTTTACAAGGCCCTCCGGTGAGGGGGGGCACTTTGGGGGAGATTTGGGGGGGTCACCAGAGCAGTGGGGTCAATTTCCCCCAGCCCTCTCATCTCCCTAGAAATGGAACGTAGTCTTGACCAAGAGGCAGCACAGCTTGGAGTGTCTGGTGGGTAGGAAGGGAGTAAAGTCGGACCCTCCCTAGCGGTTCACGGAGGGAAGGTGCTCTCTGAGTTTTATTGTTTTTCTTTCTTTCTTTCTTTCTTTCTTTCCTTCTTTCTTTCTTTCCTTCTTTCTTTCTTTCTTTCTTTCTTTCTTTCTTTCCTTCCTTCTTTCTTTCTTTCTTATTGGCCAAGTGTAATTGGAGGCACAAGGAATTTGTATAGAATCCTTCCTTCCTTCCTTCCTTCTTTCTTTCTTTCTTTCTTTCTTTTCTCTTTTTCCTTCCTTCCTTTCTTTCTTTCTTTCTTTGTTTCTTTCTTTCCTTCTTTCTTTTTCTTTATTGGCCAAGTGTAATTAGATGCACAAGCAATTTGTACGGAATCCTTCCTTCCTTTCTTCCTTCCTTTCTTTCTTTCTTTCTTCCTTCCTTCCTTCCTTCCTTCCTTCCTTCCTTCCTTTCTTTCTTTCTTTCCTTCTTTCTTATTGGCCAAGTGTAATTGGACGCACAAGGAATTTGTATAGAATCCTTCCTTCTTTCTTTCTTTCTTTCTTTCTTTCTTTCTTTCTTTCTTTTCTCTTCTTTCTTTCTTTCTTTCTTTCTTTCCTTCTTTCTTATTGGCCAAGTGTAATTGGACGCACAAGGAATTTGTATAGAATCCTTCCTTCCTTCCTTCCTTCTTTCTTTCTTTCTTTCTTTCTTTCTTTCTTTTCTCTTCTTTCTTTCTTTCTTTCTTTCTTTCTTTCTTTCTTTCTTTCCTTCTTATTGGCCAAGTGTAATTGGATGCACAAGGAATTTGTATAGAATCCTTCCTTCCTTCCTTCCTTCCTTCCTTCCTTATTTATTTATTTATTCATTCTTTCTTTCCTTCTTTCTTTTTCTTTCTTGGCCAAGTGTAATTAGATGCACAAGCAATTTGTACAGAATACTTCCTTCCTTCCTTCCTTCCTTCCTTCCTTCCTTCCTTCCTTCCTTCCTTCCTTCCTTCCTTCCTTCCTTCCTTCTATCTTATTGGCCAAGTGTAATTAGATGCACAAGGAATTTGTATAGAATCCATCCTTCCTTCCTTCCTTCCTTCCTTCCTTCCTTCCTTCCTTCCTTCCTTCCTTTCTTTCTTTCTTTCTTTCTTTCTTTCTTTCTTTCTTAAACTAGAAGACATGATCAGTGCAGAAAGAGGAGGAGGAGGAGGAGGAAAAGAACTGCGGGGTCCTTGGTGCTCTCTGATTTTTGTTGGGTTTTTTTTGCAAACGTTTCATGACCCAACTAGGGAACATCATCAGAAGGGAGGGGTGTGTGGAGAGGAGGAGGAGGAGGAAGAAGAAGAAGAAGACTGTGGGTCCTCAGTGCTCTCTGAGCTGGGTGGTTTCCTTGCAGACGTCTCATGACCCAACTAGATAATATCAACAGAGCTAAAAGGGACTGCATATAAACAGAGATCAACCCCCCCCTCCCTTCCAGTATGGATGACGTTCCCTAGTTGGGTCCTGAAACGTCTGCAAGGAAACCCCCCCCCAGCTCAGAGAACCCCTCAGGACCCCACCATCCTCCTCTTCCTCTCTCCCAAGCTTCGCCTTGATTAGTTGACTGGGTATATCTATAGCTATAGTAGCAGGCCCTTGCTTTTATCCGGCAAGATTCAGTCTGTAGGCACGCCGCAATCAAGCAACTCCGCACGCCGTTGTCCGCGCTTCTGGACCTGAAACGCACGCCTCTTGCACACAGGTGCCCCCGAAGACCGGAATCTCTCCTCCTGGTTGGGGCTCCCCGAGTGGGAATACGCGCAGCCGGGAGAGACCATCTACGCACCCTGCCAGAACTGGTGAGTGTACGACGACAGAAAGTTGCCGGATGTGCCGTTTCTCCGAAAGCAAAAAATCGCTGATCCGGCGTCTCCCTTCCTCAGCACCTGCGCAGACGGGCAGCTGCAGTGCCGGGCAGATTCCTGGTGCCGCCTAGACGGCGGATGGTCCGGCTGGGGACGATGGTCTCCCTGCAGCCAGAGCTGCGGCGAGGGTGTCCAGTACCGCTTCCGGGAATGCAGCAACCCACCCCCGCAGAATGGAGGCCGGGGGTGTGCGGGGGGCGGCGAGCAGCAGAGACCCTGTCTGAACTGGGAAGAGTGTCCAGGTGAGTTTGGACCGGTCCCGTAGAAGTGGAAACGGACAGTCCTCGACTTACAGTTGTTGTAGGATCCAATCTGGGTCGGTCACCAGGACTTCTGAGCTTTTGGACTCGTGCCAACTGTGTTCGGTCCGGGGTATTTCCACGGTGCCTGTCATGTGCGGCTTTTTAGTGGTTGATTGGGGGTGTGTTGAGGGCTGGCTTTCCAGTCCTTGGCTATCGTGCCGCTCGTGCTGCCCACAAGCACAAGTATTTCTAAGTATCTGATAGGCTGGTGGTAAACCAGCACTCCTTGTTTCCCAGGTTTCAATCATTTCCCCGGCTGTTTTTGTACCGTCTCGGCCAACAATCTTAATTTCTGCCAATGTTGAACGCACGTCCTTGTTCGTTGCAGTGTGAGGTTTACCAATGAGTTCGGGTCCCCGTTGTAAGAGCCACTTACAACAAGCACTATAAATACCACACAAAGAACAACACACACACTCTACTAGAGAGACGTTCCGTAAAGATGGACTCCGGTACAGGTCCGGAAGCTCGGAAGACGATCCTCGGTGACCAACCCAGATTGGATCCTGCAACATTATCCCGCGACACATTCATTCGTGTCTGTTTAGTGGATGTTTGAAGTTACAACGACACTCAAAAAAGGGACTTAGAACCAGTCCTCGCACTTATGACCATCACAGAATCCTCAAGGACACATTATCAGAACCCAGCCATGTAATTATGACAGTTGCAACATCCCGGGGTCACGCGATCCCCTTTTTTGTGACCTCTGGCAAGCAAAACCCACAGGGGAGGGGGAGCCAGAGTTACTTAACAGCCCCCTGAGTGGCTTAACAACTGTGACGATTCGTTTAACAACCATGGCACCAAAAACACGTCATCAAAATCAGGCGCCGTTCACCGAACCAGCGTCTTGTTCAGCAAACGGAAATTCTGCTCCCGTCAATCGAGGGCAAATCCCTATTGCCGCATTTCCCGATCTTGGCGACTTCAAGACAGGTGGGACTTCAACCCCCAGAATTCAATTCCCCGGCCTGCAGAATTCTGGGAGTTGAAGTCCATGCAGCTTAAAACGGCCGAGATTGAGCAACACTCCTACCCTGTAGTAGCCTTTTGCATAGAGAAAGCTAGCGTGTTGCAGACCTTTGCTCACTCGTGTGTCTTTCTCTAGGTCTGAGAAAACTCCCACCCCACAAGACTCCCCTTGATTTCAGGGGTGGGGCTATGCAAATGTCTTCCGGGGAAGGAGCTTATCACATTCCCAGGCTTGCCTACTAGCCGGCAACAGGGTGTCCAGACACAGCCAGCCTTGCAAAGATGGAGTCAGCTGGCTTGTCCCTTCAAAACCCACAGCCCGGGGGGAGGGCAGCTGGGTTCCAGGACCCTGCCTCACACACCGACCAGGGAAGGGGGCTCAACATCAACCGCTGCTGTCTGCCAGGAGGTCCTTCGACCCCCCATCCTCCTTTTTCCATGCCCTCTCCAGAGGCGGAAACCTGGGACGCTTGGACCGGCTGGTCCCCCTGCAGTGTCTCTTGCGGAGGGGGCGAGCAGCTGCGCAGCCGACATTGTCGCCAGCCGGATTGCCGGGGTCTGTCCTCGCAAAGCAAGACCTGCAACACGCACGTCTGTCTCGGTGAGTCCCTACTGGGGGGGGGCAATGCCCGACCAACTTCTCTGTGGCCCGGCCTCCTTTGCACACGCCCTCGTGACTCCCCCCCCATAACTCAGAACCCTAGCAAACCCTGCCCACAACCGCAAGTATTTCTACGCGTTGGATAGGCTGGCGGTAAGTCAACACGCCTGTTGACCGAGCAGGAGGCCCGTTTCTCATGTTCCAATCACACAAGCTCCAGCGTTGGCTCGTTTTTTGCCGGTTCTGTTTTCCGGGCATCCACACTGGGACGGCTGCACTCGGAGCAGGACAAGACACCGAAATGTAGAAAGGACCTCTCCCTATAAACTGCGGGGGGGGGGGGCTCCTCATCCAGCTGGGGGCCTCTGGAGCAGCTGGCGGGCTCTGGGTGCTAATCTACCCCCTTCCCCCTTTCAGAGGCAGGCTGCCCCGTGGGGCGCCTCTACCGGGAATGCCTGGCTGAAGAGGGGTGTCCCTACAGCTGCGCGCATCTCACCCACCAGATGGACTGTTTCTCGGATGGCTGTGAGGAAGGGTGCCACTGCCCAGCGGGCACCTACCAGCACAAGGGGGCCTGCGTCCAGGTTGGCACTTCTGTGTATTTGGGTGCTTTGGGGCAGTTCAGAGGCTGGTGATGCTGTGAGTGCACCCTGGATGTTCTGGGGGGGGGGGTATGTGTGTACGGCAGAGTAAGATAAGAGCTTGGCGAGGCACAGTCTGCAAGGTTATGGACACCTCAAGGGTGCATGGGCTCAGAGAAGATAGAGGCAGCTTTGGGGTCCTACTGCGGGGCTATCCTGAGTCCTGTGTAGAGATACTTGGGAAAATATCCCACTTAAGAATAATAGTAGTAGTAGTACAGTTTATTTATTTTATTTATTTATGAGACTTATATACCGCTTTAAGTGCAAGCACTCTCTAAGCGGTGTACACCAGTAAGCAATGTATATATATATATATATATATATATATATATATATATATATATATATATATATATATATATATATATATATATATATATATATATATATATATATATATATATATATATATATATATATATATATATATATATATATATATATATATATATATATATATATATATATATATATATATATATATATATATATATATATATATTTACATTGCCCCCAACAATCTGGGTCCTTGGAAGGGACCTTGGAGGTCATCTAGTCCAACTCCCTGCTCAGGCAGGAAACCCTACACCGTTTCGGACAAATGGCTGTGCAGTCTCTTCTTAAAAACTTCCAGTGTTGGAGCATTCACCGCTTCTGGAGACAAGGAGTTCCACTGGTTAATTGTTCTCACGGTCAGGAAGTTTCTCCTTAGTTCTAGGTTGCTTCTCTCCTTGCTTAGTTTCCACCTGTTGCTTCTTGTCCTGCCTTCAGATGCTTTGGAAAATAGCTTGACTCCCTCTTCTTTGGGGCAGCCCCTGAGATACTGGAAGACTGCTATCATGTCCCCCCTCGTCCTTCTCTTTGTTAAACTAGACACACCCAATTCCAGCAACCGTTCCTTATATGCTTTAGCCTCCAGTCCCCTAATCATCTTTGTTGCTCTTCTCTGCACTCTCTCTAGAGTCTCAGCATCTTTTTTACATCGTGGTGACCAAAACTGGATGCCGTATTCCAAGGGTGGCCTTACCAAGGCCTTATAAAGTGGTATTAATACTTTACATGATCTTGATTCTACCCCTCTGTTAATGCAGCCTAGCACTGTGTTGGCCTTTTTGGCAGCTGCGGCACACGGCTGGCTCCTATTTAGGTGATTGTCTACTAGGACTCCGAGGTCCCTCTCACAGTTACTACTATTGAGCATGGTGCCACCTGTGCTGTACTTGTGCATTTGGTTTTTCTTGCCTAAATGTAGAACCTTGCTTTTTTCACCCTTGAATTTCATTTTGTTAGATAGCGCCCGGTGTTCAAGTCTGTCCAGATCCTTCTGTATCCTAAGCCTGTCTTCTGGAGTGTTGGCTATTCCTGCCAGCTTGGTGTCGCCTGCAAATTTGATGAGTTCCCCAACTATCCCTTCGTCCAAATCGTTGATGAAGATCTTGAGGAGCACTTTGTAGCTCCGGGTTGAACTCTGGGGTTCTGGATGCTCTCTGAGCCGAGCAGTTTTCTTGCAGACGTTTCACGACCCAACTAAATAATATTGTCAGTGCTAGAAAGGAGTGAGGATTGCAGAGAGGTGGAGGAAGAGAAGAAGGAGGGGAGAAGGACTGTGGGGTCCTTGGTGCTCTCCAAGCTGGGTGGTTTCCTTGCAGACATTTCACGACCCAGCTAGGTAACATTATCAGTGCTAGAAGGGAGGAGGAGGTTGCTGTCTATTTATATGCAATGCAAACCTCACTCCTTCTAGCACCATGATGTTGCTTAGTTGGGTCATCTCTGCAAAAAAACTACCCAACTCAGAGAGCACCAAGGACCCCACAGTTGTCCTCCTCCTCCTCCTCTCTCCTTTCCTCCACTCCACAAACTCCACTCCCTTCTAGCCCTGATGATGTTGCCTAGTTGGGGTCATGAAACATCTGCGAGAAAACCACCCAGCTCAGAAAACACCAAGGACCTCCCCAGTTCTTCCTCTTCTTCCCTCCTCCTCCTCCTCCTCCTCCTCCTCCTCTCTCCTTTCCTCCACTCCACAAACTCCACTCCCTTCTAGCCCTGATGACGTTCCCTAGTTGGGTCATGAAACGTCTGCAAGAAAACCACCCAGCTCAGAGAGCACCAAGGACCTCCCCAGTTCTTCTTCTTCTTCTTCTTCTTCTCTCCTCCTCCTCCTCCTCCTCCTCCTCCTCTTCCCCTCCTCCTCCTCCTCCTCCTCCTCCCTCCTCCCTGCAGACCCCCTTCCCAACGTCTGCAAGACAACCACCCAGCTCAGAGAGCACCAAGCACCTCCTCCTCCTCCACTCTCTTTTCCTCCACAAACCCCCCTCTCTCTTCTAGCCCTGATGACGTTCCCTAGTTGGGGTCATGAAACGTCTGCAAGGAGACCCCCCAGCTCAGAGAACACCCAGGACCCCACAGTCCTCCTCCTCCCTCCTCCCTGCAGACCCCCTTCCCTTCCAGCACTAACGACCTACCTACTTGGGCTGTGAAACATCTGCAAGAAAACCACCCAGCTCAGAGAGCAGCGAGGAAAACTCCCCCCCCCAGTATCGCGCTGTGGTTCCCCTCTGGAGACCTTCCCGGGGTGGGGTGTGCACGCAGACTACTTCTGCAAGACCCATTTCGCCGTCGGTGAGCACTGGAAGGGTCCGCGTTTGGAAGCCTCCGTAGGCAAGTCGGTCTAGCGCCGAGCCCGCTCTTAAGCCACGATGGAGCCCAGCTTGCTTGACTCCCCCCCGCCCAAGTCTTTTCCCCAGGGACGCCCACGCCCCCCCTTCTCTGCTTCTCTCTTCCTGCCCCAGGAGTGCCCCTGTGTCCTGAGCGAGGAGGTTCTGCAGGGATTCCGGAAACACTCGGACGAGATCACCGACACGCCTCTGCTCATCCTGACTGCTCAAGGCCGACGGGTCTCCCCAGGAGAAGAAGTGGCGCCCGACAGCACCATCTCTGCCGCCTGCAGCAACTGGTGAGTTTGACCCCCCCCCCTCTAAAAATGGGGTTCAGTTCCTGTCCCCTGGAGGGGGGAAGGAGAAGATTTCCTGAAGCCGCCTCCTCCTTTTTTTCGGGGGGGGGAGAGAAGATAAGTCATCCTCGACGTAACGATCACAGCGGAGCCCATTTCTACTGCTAAACGAGACAATGGTCGACGTGGGGGATTCGGTCCCGTTTTACGACTTTCCTCCTCGCGGTTCTCAAGCGCGTCCCCCGGCAGTCGATGAAGTCACTAACCTGGTTAAGGGAACCTGGCTTCCCCGTAGACGTCGCTTGTCAGAAGGTCACCGAAGAGGATCACGTAACACACACCCGGGGACGCCGCGACCGTCATCCGTATGGGGCCGGTTGCGAAGCGTCTGAATTTGGTCACGTGACTGTGGGGAACGCTGCAACGGTCGTAGGTGTGAAAGACGTTCCGGAGTCCCTTTTGGGGGGGGGAAGTTGTCACTTGGAACGGTCCCTACACAAACCGCCGTAAGTCGAGGATTTCCTGTATGAACCGGTTGCCGATTGTTTGAATTTCGATCCTGTGACCAAGTGTGAAAGACATGCTCATACGTCACTTTTTCAATGCCGGTGTACCTTTGAACGGTCACTAAACAAACTGTCGTAAGTCAAGGACTCCCTGCAGCCATTCTGGGTGTGTGTGTGTGTGTGTGTGTGTTTGTGTGTGTGTGTGTGTGTGTGCTTTGATCTGCCCACCGCCAAGCTGCACCCGAAAAGGGCTGAAACTCAGCCCCCCCATGGTTGTCAATCAAAGGTTATCCACCCTTCACCTTCCCTTGTCCTCCTCAACTTACAGCCATTCGTTTAGTGACCGCTCAAATTTACCCCAGCTGTGAATAACGATGGTCGTTTTTCACGTTTACGATTGTTGCAGCACCCCGGCGGTCACGGGATCAAAACTGTCTCTCTTAGCAACAGAAATGTCGGGCTCCAGTGTGGTCGTAAGACGAGCATTTTCCTGTACTCTCAGATCTAAGTTCTCTAGGCCAGTGGTTCTCAACCTTTTTAATGCCGCGACCCCCAACCGGTCGTAAGTCGAGGACTACTCAACCGGTCGTAAGTCGAGGACTACTCAACTGGTGCAGCACCGTTTGCAGACTGGGGCTTTTGGCGGGCTCAGCAGGGCAGAGACAGCCTGGACCATTCCTATGGGCTTTGGAAAGCCAATAGAATTAGACTCTCTTCAAGAGAGTCTCTTCTATTGGCTTTCCAAAGCCAATAGAAGAAAAGGGAGGAGCACAGCTAAGGAAAAGGGGGGGAAAAATGGCAGACTGCGTTGTTTGGCGACCCCCGTGAAATGGTCGTTCGACCCCAAATGGTGTCCCTCCCCTCCCCTCCCTTCAGCTCCTGTCGCAACGGCCAGCTGGACTGCGTGTTCTCCCTCTGCCCCGTGGATGGAGGTTTCGCGGCATGGACCCCCTGGTCGCCCTGCTCCTTGACCTGCGGCGGGCTGGGCAACATGACTAGGACACGCAACTGCGCCCGTCCGAAGCCTGCCCACGGGGGGAAGGACTGTGTCGGCCCTCGGGTGGACATCAAATACTGCCAAACCCTGGATTGCAAAGGTGAGGAGCAGCAGCAACAACAACAACAACAACAACAATAATAATAAAGTTGGAAGGGACCTTGGAGGTCATCTAGTCCAACCCCCTGCTCAGGCAGGAAACCCTACACCGTTTTGGACAAATGGCTGTCCAGTCTCTTCTTAAAAACTTCCAGTGTTGGAGCATTCACCACTTCTGGAGGCAGGTGGTTCCACTGGTGAATTGTTCTAACGGTCAGGAAGTTTCTCCTTAGTTCTAGGTTGCTACTCTCCTTGATCAGTTTCCATCCGTTGCTTCTTGTCCTGCCTCCAGGCGCTTTGGAGAATAGCTTGACTCCCTCTTCTTTGTAGCAGCCCCTGAGATACTGGAACACGGGTATCCTGTCCCCCCTCGTCCTTCTCTTCGTTAAACTAGACATCCCCAATTCCAGCAGCCGTTCCTTGTATGCTTTAGCCTCCAGTCCCCTGATCATCTTTGTTGCTCTTCTCTGCACTCTCTCTAGAGTCTCAACATCTTTTTTACATCGTGGTGGCTAAAACTGGATGCAGTAATTCCAAGTGTGGCCTTACCAAGGCCTTGTAAAGCGGTATTAACACTTCACGTGATCTTGATTCCATCCCTCTGTTAATGCAGCCTAGCACGGTGTTGGCCTTTTTGGCAGCTGCGGCACACGGCTGGCTCCTATTTAGGTGATTGTCCACTAGGACTCCAAGGTCCCTCTCACAGTTACTACTATTGAGCATGGTGTCACCTATGCTGTACTTGTGCATTTGTTTCTCTTGCCTAAATGTAGAACCTTACTTTTTTCACCCTTGAATTTCATTTTGTTAGATAGCGCCCGGTGTTCAAGTCTGTCCAGATCCTCCTGTATCCTAAGCCCGTCTTCTGGAGGGTTGGCTATTCCTGCCAGCTCGATGTCGTCCGCAAATTTGATGAGTTCCCCATCTATCCCCTCATCCAAATCGTTGATGAAAATGTTGAAGAGCACCGGGCCCAGAACAGAGCCCTGGGGCACCTCACGACACACTTCCCTCCGTGTAGATGTGGCAATGAATACTGCAGCTTTGTCCAGCAGTAGAGAATCTTACATCAGGGGTTCCCAACCACCAGGCCGTAGACCAGCACAGGTCCATGGTACGCCAGGAACCGGGATACGCAAACAAGTGAAGCCCCCTTTGTGGATGCGAGCAGCACAGAAAACCATACTATCCCTCCGGTCCATGGAAAAATCTCCCGCCATGGAACCGGTCCCTTGTGCCCAAAACCCTACACAACAGCGCATAGCAAGCTAGCTATTTTATTGGAGCATATTCTACAGCACTGGTCTTCAACCTTTCCTGCTCTGCGAACCGGTAAGGGCGGTGGTGGCGGCAGTGTCAGGGACGGTGGGAGGGAGATGAGACGGTTGTGTGCGCGCGCGCGCGCACGCCGCTTGTACAAATGTACGTGTGCTTGTACATTGCTCATCCACGGCCCAGTTTCCAATTTTGCCGTGGCACAGTCCCAGTAGACTGGGAGTTGGGGACCCCTGTTCAATAACATATTCTACATCGACCTGGAATTAAGGAGAAACTTCCTATCACTGAGGACAATTAACCCGTGGAACAGCTTGCCACCAGAAGTTACGCGTGCTCCATCATTGGAGGTTTTTAAGAGGAGACTGGACAGCCATTTGTCTAAAATGGTCTAGGGTTTCCTGTCTGAGCAGGGGGTTGGACTAGATCAGGGCTTTTCAACCAGTGGTACGGGTACCACCTGTGGTACATTGGCACCTGGCAGGTGGTACGCAAGCACCCTAGAAAAATGGTAGTGGGGGAGGGGAATGAGCTGAACCCGTGGCAGCACCGCACAAGCTTGAGCGAGAGACGGCTGGAGCTGCAGGGCTGTCAGGGCTCAGCGGAAGTGTCAGGATCAGTGCCGCTTTCCAGCTGATTGGCACTTCTTCAGGGCTGTCAGGGCTCAGCGGAAGCCCCAGGATCAGCACCAGGCTCCAGCTGGAACTCGGCGTTGATCTTGGCACTTCTGCTGAGCTCAGAAGAAGCGTCCATCAGCTGGAATGTTGCAGCCTCTCCAGGGTCTTGTGATTTACATTCAGAGACTTGGCAACTGACTCGTATTTATGACGGTCACAGTGTCCCAGGGTCATGTGAAGGGACCAAAACCTGCTGCAACCACCCAGCAGATGGGGGGAATAAAAACCAAACACCCCACACCCAACTCCCGCTGCCAATCCTCAACAGAAATGCTCACAACAATGAAAACCCCGGACAGGAGGAAGATTGCCGCCGGGCGGGCAGGCAGGCAGGTGTCTTGCTCAACTATGGCTTGGGCGGCACTTTTTTCAGTGCTATTGTAACTTCGAACCGTCCCTAAGCAAACTGTTGTAAGTCGAGGACTACTTGTACTTTATCACTTTTTTCCTTTTGGGGGGGGGTCATCACGTTTTTGACACCTTGCTAGGCGACTGGTGGTCCTCAGATGTTGCCATATCCTAAAAGTGGTACAATGGGTGAAAAGGTTGAAAAGCCCTGGACTAGATGACCTCCCAGGTCCCTTCCAACTCTGTTATTTTGTTATTCTGCCTCCACTATGCCAGTATGTCTCAATCATGACAACTTCAAGAAGTGTGGACCAATTCCCAGAATTCCCCAGGCAGCAAGCAAATGAGGACAGCAAGAGAGACAAAACAAAAGATAGAAAATAATAATAACCTATTTTCCAGACAATCAAATGCTCAAATTTCCTGCCCCTGATATCTGCGATCTTCACGGATCTTAGACAATACATAAACTTTGAATGCGGCTTGTTGGGCATATCTTAACTATGCCTAAAGATTGGTATCTAAAAATTGCACAGACAAAACAAGGCTGGCCTTGGAAAACTTGGCATCAAACACTTAAGTTAGATGTTAAGAAGATTAATGACTTTTGAGACGATGGTGAAGATGCTACAAGCGATCAAAACTGAAGACGCCGCAAATGATCAAAACAGGAGATGCTGTAAATGATCAAAACCAGAGACACTGCAAACAATTAAAACCAAACATGCTGCGAACTATCAAAACTGAAGACGCTGCGACCGATCAAAACCGAAGACGATGCGACCGATCAAAACCGAAGACACTGCGAACGATCAAAACCGAAGAGGCTGCGAACGATCAAAACCGAACACAATGCGAACGATCAAAACCAAAGACATTGTGAATGATCAAAACCGAAGATGATGCGAATGATCAAAGCCAAAGATGCTGTGAACAATCAAAACCAAAGACACTGCGAGTGATCATAACCGAAGACGCTGCGGACGATCAAAACCGAAGGCGCTGCGGACACTGCAAATGATCAAAACCGAACGATCAAAACTGAAGAAGATCAAAACCGAAAATGCTGCGAACAATCAAAACTGAAGATGATGAGAACGATCAAAACCGAAGATGCTGCGAACGATCAAAACTGAAGATGCTGCGAACAATCAAAACCGAAGACGCTGTGAACAATCAAACCGAACATGATGCGAACGATCAAAACCAAAGACGCTACGAATGATCAAAACCGAAGACGATGAGAATGATCAAAACCGAAGATACTGTGAATGATCAAAACCAAAGACACTGCGGATGATCAAAACCGAAGACACTGCGAATGATCAAAAACTGAAGACGATCAAAACCGAACATGCTGCGAACGATCAAAATTGAAGACGATCAAAACCAAAGACGATGCGAACGATCAAAACTGAAGATGCTGCGAACGATCAAAACCGAAGACACGAACGATCGAAACCAAAGACGCTGCAAACGATCACAACTGCTGGAAAATGCTTGCTGCACAATTTGCTCTGCGTAAGACATGATAATGACGACGTTGAGGATGAAGGACATCTGTTGACCTCCCTCTGCTTTGTATTTTGTGTTGCAGAATTGACCCACGCCACAACGGCACCAGTCCCGGCAACCCCAGGTGAGCTCTGGGCCTGCCCACGCTCGGTCCTTTTTCCGGAGAGTGACGGGATGGAACGGAACTCAGCCCCGGCGACTCTGCTGACGTGGTTGGCCTCTCTCCCCCAACATGGCAGGGGCCGAGGATGGCGGCCTGACTCCCTGGTCCCCCTGGACACCCTGCTCCAAGACCTGCAGCGATCCCGACCTCCCTGCCCTCAAGACCCGGCGGCGGTTTTGCCTGGGAGGAAGCGGCTGTGTGGGAGACACGTTGCAAGAACGAGAGTGCAACTTGCCCCAGTGCACAGGTGAACTTCAGATAAGCCAAGTCAAGGGGGGAGGGGCAAGAGAGATTCCCGTAACTATCTAACCACGGCAGCCTTGGAAAGTCCAAGCAGGCCTTTGCTTGGACTTTTTCCTTGAGCCCCCTCCAAGGCGTGCCCAGATTTCCTTTCTCTCCCTGGCACCCCCCCAGAGGCCCCCGTATGCGAGGGCAAGGAGTGCCTCGGGCTGAACTGTACCTGGAACCCGTGGTCCCCTTGGAGCGAGTGTTCCCGCAGCTGCGGGGTCGGCCAGCAGCAGCGCCTGCGGACCTACCACCCGCCGGGGCAAGGCGGGCAGTGGTGCCAAGACATCCTGACTGCCAACCTGGAGAGGCGTTTCTGCAACCTGCCGGCGTGCAAAGGTAGGTGTTGGGGCCTTGGACGTCTCCGACCCCGGGGACTTCGATGAAGGTGGGGGTCCGAGGAGGCTTCACTCGCAAAGCTCCAGCAAGAAACAGGAAAAAAACCACCCTTCTGTGCTTTTATCCGCATGCAATTGTTCTTGTGGCATGGAGTACCGCAGGGGAATTGTGTGAAAAAAGACCTCCCTGGGACAATGAAAGCTGGGGGGAGGCGGGGAAGAGAGAGAGAGAACAGCCCCGAAGCTGACCCATAACTAAACAGGGGCTGGGGTAACTCTCCCCTGCTTTGTGTCTCTGCTGCAGTGGACGGAGTCTGGTCTAAGTGGAGTCCCTGGTCGTGGTGCGACCGGACCTGTGGTGGTGGGCGCTCCGCCCGCACGAGGACTTGCACCAGCCCACCACCCAAGAATGGAGGGCGCCACTGCCCTGGCGAGAAGTATCACGTGCGGGTCTGCAACCCGCAGCCCTGCGGTACGTGGAGGGAAGGAAGGGCGGTGCTATCCGCTGGACATAGAACACAGAACCATCGGGCTGGGAGGGACGTTGGGGGTCTCCTAGTCCAGGGGTCCCCAACATGTGGGCTGCAGCCCTCTACCAGTCTGTGGCCTATTCGCAACCAAGCCACGCGCATAGCCCCACTGGTACTCGTGGACTAACTAGCGTGAGAGTCGTGGATGCACACAGCCTCATGAGTGTAAGAGACGTCACTCGCACAAGCACTTGGGGCCTCATTTGCGTGAGCATTGCAGACACTCATGGTCCCATTCGCGTGAGCATCATGGGTGCTCATGGCCTCACGTGAGTGTCGCAGGGGTGACCCTGTTCACATGATCATCACGAGCGCTCAGGGCCTCACTCACGTGAGCGTCGCTGGCGCAACCCCGTTCACATGATCATCATGAATGCTCAGCGCCTCACGTGAGTGTCGCAGGCGCAACCCCGTTCACGCGATCATCACGAGCACTCAGGGCTTCACGTGAGTGTCGCAGGTGTGACCCCGCTCACGTGATCATCACGAGCACTCAGGGTCTCACTCATGCGAGCGTCACAGCAACAGGTCCTGGTGCACACCCGTCCATGCCTCTCCCACAAAACCATCCCTTCTTCCAACCCTCCCCACCCTCCGGGCCACCAACCCGGAAAGGTTGGGGAACTCTGTTTTAGTTCAATCTCCATCCCGGTCAAATGGACCCTCTTTTTGATGGGGTCACAATCTGGTCGGTTCCTCCCGCTTTTCCGAGACTTCTGCTGATAACAAACGCTCTCTTTCCACAGAGGAGACTTGCCCACCCATGATGCACTGGGTGGGGTGTGCCAACCGGTGCCCCCGGCATTGCTGGGACCTCCAGGAAGGCATTGTGTGCCAGGAGAAGGAGGCCTGCGAGCCGGGCTGTCGTTGTCCCGACGGTGAGGAGGCGTTGGCGGGTCCCCGGGGTTTGCTCCTGTTTATGTACAGCTAGTCCCTCGACTTACAGCTGGTCATTTAGTGACCGTTTGAAGTTACAGCGGCGCCGAAAAAACGGACGTACGACCGTTTTTCACACCTGCAGCATTCCCATTGCCGTGGGAAAACCCAATGGAAAAGACAAGAGACAGCAACACAAAACAATCGTTCTTACTTTAAGAGTCAGAGGTTTATTTTTCTAGTAATTTGGAACGTAGCATAACAACATGACATCACTTACCTTGACAACCCAGTGCAATGAGGACCACGTGGCATAGCAGATTCCAAAGGGACAGCTATCGGCCAAAGGCTCCGAGCCAGACTTAAACCGACATTTTTATACTTTTCTGCCCACCGGCCACCCAACTCATACTTCTTACTTTGCAACGACAGTTCCCATCTGAAACTTTTGTACGTTTGCTACTTTCGCTTCCTCTTTTCCCACGGGTAAAATACTGATGTTCCAAATATATATGTAGAACTACCTACTTTGCCATTTACATTGCGCAAAGCTCAGCAGATTCCAAATAATGCGTCCTTGTTGGGAAACAGCATAAATTCACATTAAACCTTCAAATCACTTCTGTGGGGGCCCGCTTCAGGTTTTGTTCTAGCCCTACCTTATGATATGAGGAGGGAGCTATATTTTCATCTCCCACACCATGATCACGTGATCGAAATTTGGACGCTTGCCAACTGACTGGTATTTATGACGGTCGCAGCATCCTGGAGTTGGGTGACACGCTTTGGCGACCTTCTCACAAACAAAGCCAACGGGAAGCCAGATTCACTTAACTTAACAAACGCAATAATTCACTTAACAGACACGTCGTACAATTGGGCACTTAACAAATGTTCCACTTAGCGACATAAATTTTGGTCGTAAGTCGAGGGCTGCCTGTACAGTCATTGAGTTGTTGGGGGTGAAGGTTTTCTCCTTGGTTAAAGTACCGTTTTCTGATTGATTGTTTGTCTGGCGTGAATCCCTGCTTATCCCGGAAGACGGGCACTCGGATAAATCGGCCATCAACGGATCCATGGAGATAAACCACGTTTACACACCATTGAACGATTCAATGAAAACCGGGGAAGGAAACGGAAAGCTCACAGTACATCCCCACCAACGGCCAACACAGAGATAAGCAGGGTTTAACACCAGACAAACTATGAAGCAGAAAACAATAATCAAGCGGAGAATCCAATCCTCTCCAAAACTGGCAGGACCAACTCTAAATGGGCGGCAACCCCCACCCCCCACCCCCAGCGCTGATGATGTTACCTAGCCAGGTAACCACGCCATCCAGGCCAATTCGGGCCTAGATCCAGAGACACCTTCCTTGCTCACCTGGCTTCCTCCTGTAGGTACGTTGGAGCAAGATGGCAGCTGCGTTCCTCTCGCCCACTGCGAGTGCACCGACGCCCAGGGACACAGCTGGGCACCGGGCAGCCAGTACGACGACGGCTGCAATAACTGCACCTGTGCTGCTGGCGGGAAGCTTGTCTGCACCAATTACACCTGCCCGCCCACTGAATGCGCCTGGAGCCTCTGGTCCAGCTGGTCCCAGTGTAGCATCACCTGTGGAAATGGGCTGCGTACTCGCTTCAGGTAAGGCTGGAGCCAGGCCGCCGTGGGCAAAATTTGTCTCTGGGTGGAGGACCAGAATTTGGGGCTACATATCTTTCTCATTGAGGGCCACACCCTGAAAGGCAGGAAGGGAGCCGGCTCTTCAAGAGTTGATTCCCACGCGGAAAAAAGGTTCAAGAGACACGATGCGATCCGGCGCTTCTAATCCTCCGTCTCCCCGGCGAGAAAGTCCGGGTCCTCACCAGATCTTAGGACAGCTGTTTAAGAAGAGAACGGGAAAGTCCCCACCCCAAAGTATACGGTCATAAACGATTTGTAAATTGGAAAGACTTTCAGCTGCTGGAATCCTTGAGAATTCAGCCTTTTCGGCTCCATAAATCTTGTTAAAGAAGACTATTGGTATTCTTTAACGAGATTTATTTGGCAATATTTATTTAACAATAAATCTTGCTAAAGAAGACTATCGGTATTCTTTAAGGAGATTTATTTGGCAATATTTATTTAACAATAAATCTTGCTAAAGAAGACTGTCGATTCTCTTTAATGAGATTTATTTAGCAATATTTATTTAACAATAAATCTTGTTAAAAAAGACGATCAGTACTCTTTAACTAGATTTATTTAACAAGATTTATTTAACAATAAATCTTGTTAAAGAAGACTGTGGGTATTCTTTAACGAGATTTGTTTGGCAATATTTATTTAACAATAAATCTTGTTAAAGAAGACTATCGGTATTCTTTAATGAGATTGGCAAGATTTATTTAACAATAAATCTTGTTTAAAAAGACTATCAGTATTCTTTAACAAGATTTATTTGGCAATATTTATCTAACAATAAATCTTGTTAAAGAAGACTATTGGTATTCTTTAACGAGATTGGCAATATTTATTTAACAATAAATCTTGTTAAAGAAGACTATCAGTATTCTTTAACAAGATTTATTTGGCAGTATTTATTTAACAATAAATCTTGTTAAAGAAGACTATCGGTACTCTTTAAAAATGTTTAGTGAAACAAGAGGGGCTAAGTTGCCAGAATTGTAAATTGTCTGACCGGATGTCAGAAACATCTTTTTGCAGTAGTCATTAAGCGAACACCATGTCATTAAGCGAACCCATTGTTCACTATGAAGTGTTTTTGCCAAGGAACGTTAATAAACACCGGGTTTTGGGGGGGGCAAAAATTATGTAAATTGCAATCATGTGACCCCGGGACACTGCAAACAGCCTGAAATGCAGGCCGGTTGCTAAGCTCCCAAAACGCAATCACACGACCCTGGGGGGGGGGGGACAGGGCCACCTATTGGAACCAGATTGTAAGTGCTTTTGGGGGAGGTCGTTCATAACTTCGAACGGTCTCTAAGCAACCAGTTGTAAGTGGAGCGCTACCCAAGCTGAGAACTGTAGTACGTGACTGAAGCGTAGTGCTGAAACTCTTCGTGGAGGAAGAGAAGGACGAATCCCAAGGATCCCAGACCGGGAGCGGAGAATTTATAGGGGGCGCTGTCGTAGATCGGAGCGTAGAGGCAGCGGGATGGCTGGGTCTGCAATTGGCCAGGCTGGATGTAGGGTTTTCAGGGCTTACAAGACAGTTTGCAACCCTCTCTCCACCTCCCTACACAGGACCCCCACCTCCGGCTCCTGGGCTCCCGAGTGTCTGAAGGAGCAGGTGCAGACCCACCCCTGTGCCTTTGACCCCTGCCCACCTCTCTGCCTGCACGAAGGCCGGGAGACCAGCCTGGGTAGCACCTGGCATCTGGGAGAGTGCCAGCAGTGGTGAGTGACCCGCCCTCCACCCTTGCCCTCCACGAGAAGCTGGGTCATACCCTAGACCAGTGGTTCTCAACCTTTCTAATGCCACGACCCCCAACCGGTCGTAAGTCGAGGACTACTCAACCGGTCGTAAGTTGAGGGCTACTCACCTGGTGCACCACCGTTTGCAGACTGGGACTTTTGGCGGGCTCAGCAGGGCAGAGGCAGCCTGGACAATTCCTATTGGCTTTCCGAAAGCCAATAGAATTAGACTCTATTCAAGAGAGTCTCTTCTATTGGCTTTCCAAAGCCAATAGAATAAAAGGGAGCAGCACAGCTAAGGAAAAGGGGGGAAAAAATGGCGGACTGCGTTGTTTGGCGACCCCCGTGAAATGGTCGTTCGACCCCAAATGGGGTCCCGACCCACAGGTAGAGAACCACTGCCCTAGATCAGGGGTTCCCCAACCTGTGGGCTACCGGGCGGTGTGTGCGGCTGGCGACGAGCACACACCGCCCTACTGACGTGAGCATTGTCGTGGGCCTTCGCAGTCCCACTCACACGCATCGCCGTAAGCGTCGCGGGCATCCGTGGCCCCACTTGTGAGTGCTCACATGAGCAACGGGTGTTCATACGCCTGCACACGCACATGTATGCTTTCACCACCCCACAAAATTATCCCTTCTTTCCCCTCTGGGCTGCCAACCCCGAACATTTGGGGAATTCTGTCCTAGATGGAAGGGCCTTGCATGCAGGGATACCGAGTTTGCGGGGGGGGGGTCTCCTGACGTAGCTGCAGCTATAGGGAGAGGTTCCAGGACAAATTTGCTGATGCACTTCTCTCTGTCTCCTCCAGCATTTGTACTCCAGAGGGCATCTACTGCCTGGACATTACCTGTGCAGGTGAGTTTATTTTCCTAGTACACTTTAACCGGTAGGTGGTGTCATACAAAGCTGAATGAATGTCAGTTTGGGGTCTTTGGTCTTGTGAGATAGAAAGCAAATATATTACAACCAACTCGTCAGAACCCAAGAATTGGCCACTGGACTCCGTGAGCGGCTGGCTAGTGCGCGCGTATGCGCACAGCCCTACTTCCATGAATGTTGCCACGAGCATTGTGGGCGTTCACGGGTCCATGCATGTAAGCATCGTCGTGAGCGTCACGGGTGTTTGCAGCCCCATTTGTGAGAACATCACTACGAGCATCGCAGGCGTTTGTGGTCCAACTCGCCTGAGTGTTGCAGGCATTCATAGCACCCTTTGCGCAAGCTTCACTGTGACCATCACAGGCATTCACAGCCCCATTTGTGTGAACATCGCCATGAATGTTGCAGGTGTTTGTGGCCCAACTCTCACGAGCATTGTTGCAAACATCGCGGGTGTTCACAGCCCTATTCGTGTGAACATCACCACGAGCGTCGCAGGCGTTTGTGGTCCAACTTGCCTGAGCCTCGCAGGCATTCACAGCATCATTTGCGCGAGCATCACAGGCGTTCACAGCCCCATTTGTGCGAACATCACCATGAATGTTGCAGGTGTTTGTGGCCCAACTCGCGCGAGCATCGTTGCAAGCGTTGTGGGGTGTTTGCAGCCCTATTCATGCAAACGTCACCACGAGCGTCGCAGGTGTTTGTGGTCCAACTCACCTGAGCATCGCAGGCATCTGCAGCACCATTTGCGCATGCTTCACCGCGAGCATCACAGGCGTTCACAGCCCCACTCGTGCGAACATCTCCATGAATATTGCAGGTGGTTGTGGCCCAACTCGCACGAGCATCGTTGCAAGTGTCGCGAGTGTTCGCAACCCTATTCATATCAACATCACCATGAGCGTCGCAGGCGTTTGTGGCCCAAGTCATGCGAGCATTGCTGTGAGAGTTGCAGGTGTTTGTGGCCCCACCTACACGAGCAACAGGTTATCGTGCACATGCACACATATGCCTTTATCCTTCTTCACCTATAGACAGAATCTTGCCAAACTAAAGCAACTATTTGCAGCACATCAATTACACAGGAGGTCCTCAACTTACGACAGATCATCTACTGACTGTTCGAAGTTACAAACAGCACTGGAAAAAGGGACTTAGGACCGTTTTTCAGACGTATCACCACTGAAGCGTCCCCATGGTCGCGGGACCAACATTTGGGTGCTTGGACACTGACTCATATTTATGATGGTCGCAGTGTTTTGGGAGGCCCAACCCGATCCGCTTTTGTGACTTTTTGACAAGCCAAGTCCCTGGGGAAGCCGTCACAACCTTCCTTAAGGGCTTCGCTTAACAACGGCGGCGAGAATGGTTGTAAAATGGGGCAAAACTCACTTAACGACGGTCTCGTTTAGCCGTGGAAATTTTGGGCTCAATGGTGGTCGTAAGTCGAGGACTACCTGCACCTTGTGGAAAATGGTATCTTAGTTCATTCTCAGATGTAGCTGTGAGATCCAGCAATTGATTGTTCCTTCCTTCCTTCCTTCCTTCCTTCCTTCCTTCCTTCCTCTCTCTGCTCTGTGTCCCTCCCTTCCTTCCTTCCTTCCTTCCTTCCTCTCTCTGCTCTGTGTCCCTCCCTTCCTTCCTCTGCTCTGTGTCTCTTCCTTCCTTCCTTCCTTCCTTCCTTCCTTCCTTCCTTCCTTCCTCTGCTCTGTGTCCCTCCCTTCCTTCCTCTGCTCTGTGTCTCTTCCTTCCTTCCTTCCTTCCTTCCTCTCTCTGCTCTGTGTCCCTCCCTTCCTTCCTCTGCTCTGTGTCTCTTCCTTCCTTCCTTCCTTCCTTCCTTCCTTCCTTCCTTCCTTCCTTCCTTCCTTCCTTCCTCTGCTCTGTGTCCCTCCCTTCCTTCCTCTGCTCTGTGTCTCTTCCTTCCTTCCTTCCTTCCTCTCTCTGCTCTGTGTCTCTCCCTTCCTTCCTCTGCTCTGTGTCTCTTCCTTCCTTCCTTCCTTCCTTCCTTCCTCTCTGTGCTCTGTGTCCCTTCCTTCCTTCCTCTGCTCTATGTCCCTTCCTTCCTTCCTTCCTTCCTCCCACCCTCCCTTCCTTCCTTCCTTCCTTCCTCTCTCTGCTCTGTGTCCCTTCCTTCCTTCCTCTGCTCTGTCCCTTCCTTCCTTCCTTCCTTCCTCTCTCTGCTCTGTGTCCCTCCCTTCCTTCCTCTGCTCTGTGTCTCTTCCTTCCTTCCTTCCTTCCTTCCTTCCTTCCTTCCTTCCTCTGCTCTATGTCCCTTCCTTCCTCCCTCCCTCCCTCCCTCCCTTCCTTCCTTCCTTCCTCCTTTTCTTCCTGGCAGTGCACGGCGGATGGACTCCGTGGTCCCCCTGGTCCGACTGTCCAGTGACCTGCGGCGGCAGTGTCCAGATCCGAACTCACGCCTGCATTAACCCGCCACCACGCAACCAAGGCTTGCTCTGTGAGGGCCCCGACAGCCAGACCCAGAACTGCTCCACCCAATCCTGCCCAGGTAAGGGATCCACAGGGCCCTTTGGGGAGACCCGGTGGGCGGTTACAAATTCCCAGGAGTATTTACGTTAGCATCTGGACAGACTTGAACACTGGGCACTAACTAACAAAATGAAATCCAAGGGTGAAAAAAGCAAGGTTCTACATTTAGGCAAGAAAAAAACAAATGCACAAGTACAGCATAGGTGGCACCAAGCTCAATAGTAGTAATTGTGAGCGGGATCTTGGAGTCCTAGTGGACCATCACTTAAATAGGAGCCAGCTGTGTGCTGCAGCTGCCAAAAAGGCCAACACAGTGCTAGGCTGCATGAACAGAGGGATAGAATAAACATCGCGTGAAGTATTAATACCACTTTACAATGCCTTGGTAAGGCCACACTTGGAATACAGCATCCAGTTTTGGTCACCACGATGTAAAAAAGATGTTGAGACTCTAGAAAGAGTACAGAGAAGAGCAACAAAGAGGATCAGGGGACTGGAGGCTAAAACATATAAGGAACGGTTGCTAGAATTGGGTATGTCTAGTTTAACGAAGAGAAGGACAAGGGGGGACATGATAGCAGTGTTCCAATATCTCAGGGCCTGCCCCAAAGAAGAGGGAGTCAACCTATTTTCCAAAGCGCCTGAAGGCAGGACAAGAAGCAACGGGTGGAAACTAATCAAGGAGAGAAGCAACCTAGAACTACGGAAAAACTTCCTGACATTGAGGACAATTAACCAGTGGAACAACCTGCTTCCAGAAGCGGTGAATGCTCCAACACTGGAAGTTTTGAAGAAGAGACTGGACAGCCATTTGTCCGAAATGGTGTAGGGTTTCCTGCCTGGGCAGGGGGTTGGACTAGATGACCTCCAAGGTCCCTTCCAACTTTACTACTATTACTATGGTGTAGTAAGTACACAACTTTTAAAGCAACTCAGTTTCAGTCCCTGTTATCAGGAGTTACATCTCAAAGGGAAGTAAATCCTGCAGCGTGCAGGGACGTTGATAAGCAGCAGCGCGCAATTGCCAGCCTCTCCTTTGTTGGTCTAGGACAGGGGTGGGGAACCTTGGCTCTTTTAGGACTCGTGGACTTCAACTCCCAGAATTCCTGAGCTCAGGAATTCTGGGAGTTGAAGCCCATGAGTCCTGAAAAGGGGCAGGGTTCCCCGCCCCTGGTCTAGGACAATTCGCCACAGCCAACTCGCCGTGGCTGACTGTGGCACGGGACAATTCAACGCTGTGTTGAATCGTTTCGTTCCGTTACTTCAGCGGTTCTCAACCTTTCTAATGCCGCGACCCCATAATACAGTTCCCCATGTTGTGGTGACCCCCAACCACTTGTATATCACCGGGTGCCAGGGGCGTGGCCAAAGAAAAGGGGGAAAAAATGGCGGACAGCCTTGTTTGGCGACCCCCGTGAAATGGTCGTTCGACCCCAAATGGGGTCCCGACCCACAGGTTGAGAACCACTGTGTTACTTTTATCACTGACGATCACGTCTCCATCAAAATTATCGGGACTCTGGATCGGCGTCCTTTGTTTCATTATTACAGGCCGCCGTTCCGCGGAAATTCAGTTCACTTTTTAATTGGTTGAATTGCCCTGGGGCAAGTTGGCCTGCAGCGGTGGTGGCGAACGTCTGGCACCCGTGCCAGAGGCGGCACTCAGAGCCCTGTCTGTGGGCACGTGTGCCGTCGCCCCAGCCCCGCCTCCCCCCACGGTCCCCTCCTCACCAGCAGCCTCCCGTGCCGAGCCGCGCAGCCAAAGACATGACAGCCCGGCAGTGGGGACAAGACTCCGCTCTCATGCCCCGTCGTGTGCAGATGGTGCTGTGGGGCGCAGGCAGAGGGTGTGGCTGCCATGGCGCTGCTGGGCCGCCTGGGCGATCTGCGGCGGGCCGTGGAGGTGGTGGGTGGCCCTGCGGGTTGGCGGGGTGGAGGCGGGGCAGTTTTGGGGCGCTCGGTCTCTAAAAAGGTCACCATCACTGGTCAAGGACAATTCGCCACAGCCGACTCCCTGAGGCCAACCAGCTGTGGCACAACTCAACGCTGCATTAATCGTTTCAGTCCATTACTTTTATTATTGGGGATCACGTTTGCGTCAAAGGTATTGGTACCCTGGTGCTTCTGGATTGGCTTATTTTGTTTTATTGTTGTTGGCCACGTTTCCGTCGAAATTTGGTTACCGTATATGCCGGCGTATAAGACGACCCCCGTCTTTACCGCCAGGCCGCATTCCTAGAACGTCGTCTTATACGCTGGAAACTACCAATATTTCCAGCGTATAAGACGACTCGGCGTATAAGACGACCTCCGTCTTTGGCGCCGATTTTAGCGCTCGCGGAAGTTGCTGTATACACCAGCATATACGGTAACTTTTTTAGTGGTGGAATCGTCCTGCAGCCAGTTGTCCTGCCGGAAGTTGGCTATGGCTAGTTGGCCGTAATGAGTTGTCCGTGGTGACTTGCCCGCTGTGAGTTGGCCATGGTGACTTGGCCATGGCAAGTCAGATGCCATGAGTTGGCCGTGGTGACTTGGCTGTGGTGAGTTGGCCACCGTGAGTTGGCCGTGGCGACTTGGCCGTGGCGCTTTCTCCAATTTCGTTCCTTTGTACCCCTCCACATTTTCGCGCAGAAGATCAGCTGTGCCCCTGGTCTGCTTGGAGCCCATGCTCGCAGTCCTGTGGCACCGGACTGACCTCACGTACCAGGAGCTGTGTTTGCCCCACGTCTTCGGCGGGTGCTAAGGGAGATCCTTGCGCCCAGCGCAGCCCTCCCCAGGAGACGGAGGCGTGTTACTTGCAGGCCTGCAGAGGTAAGGAAAATGAATCGCTCCGGATTTGGGATGGGGTGGAATTTCCTGCGAGAGGGGTGGGATATCCTCTAAGACAAGGGTCTCCAACCTGCGAGCCGCAGCCCACTAACGGTTTGTGGCTCATGTGCAACTGGGCTGTGTGAGTGGCTGGCTGGTGTGCACGTGTGTGCATGCATGCACGACCCCGCTCACGTGAGCACCGCAGACACTCGGGGCCTCACTTGTGTGTCACGGGGGCTCAGCCCACGCGTACGAGCAACGGGTGTTTGTGTGCACATATGCACGTGCACGCGCCCCTACCTGCCCCTCCCACAAAATCATCCCTTCTTTCCCCACCTTCCCGCCTGGAAAGGTTGGGGAAGTTGGCTTTTAGGCTCCTGATTGGCAGGACGGGGTCCTAATTCTAATTCTGCGCTACGGTCCCCCACCCTCTCTACACAAAGACCCGCTGCTCTCCATCTTCCCTGGAGCCTCCCTCCCTCCCTCCCGCCCCACCACAGTCAAAGAGCTGCCCAGTTGTACAGCAGCACCAGGCTATCCTGGTTCCACACCTACTGGCTGTGGATGATGGGAATCGCCGTGGATTCTGGGAATTCAGGTTGAGATCTACAGGGGGTAGGTGTGATCCTGATGGGACCCCTTTCATGGGGCGAGCTCGGATCTTCTACAGCAGGGGTGTCCACCCTTGGCAGGTTTCTTGCGGACTTCGCTTCCCAGAATTCCTGCTGGCTGGGGAGGGGAATTCTGGGACGGGAAGTCCGCAGGTCTTAAAAATTAGACACCCCTGTTCTAAGGTAGTAAGAGAGGGAGCAGCGGCAAAAAATCTCCGCCACGAAAGAGCGTCCGTACTTGGAGAAGGGATGGGCTGCCCTCTGAGCATGCTCAGAGGCTCTCCTTCCAATTAGCCTCCTCAGATGAAAGCCCACCGATTGGACGTCTTCTAGTCTTCTAGACCCGATGACATTCCGGACAAATGGTGGTTCATTTCAGTCTCTTTTTCCCTCCCGATCCCAAGGTCGCTCTCTTATCACCCTGCCGCTCGTTCCTCTCGCGCAACCGCCCCTTCCACCTCACCGGGTGCCCATCCTCCCCTTCCTGCCTCTCCTCCAGATTGTCCCTGGAGTCCTTGGACCCCCTGGACTCACTGCTCCTGCAGCTTCCTGGTGCAGCAGCGCTACAGGAACCAGCAAGGCTGGGAAACTGACCGGGAGCCGTGCCTGGGACTGGATGGACAATTCCGGATGTGCAATTACTCCCAGTGTTCAGGTGAGGAAGTGCATCACCACAACCCGTTCCTCCTGGTGGTTAGCCCAGTGGTTTCCCTGCCTGAGGCGGGACTAGAACTACCAGTCGCCTGGCGATTGGCCCAAAGTCACCCAGTGGCTTTCCTGCCTGAGGCGGGACTAGAACTCCCAGTCGCCTGGTGATTGGCCCAAAGTCACCCAGTGGCTTTCCTGCCTGAGGCGGGACTAGAACTCCCAGTCTCCTGGCGATTGGCCCAAAGTCACCCAGTGGCTTTCCTGCCTGAGGCGGGACTAGAACTCCCAGTCGCCTGGCGATTGGCCCAAAGTCACCCAGTGGCTTTCCTGCCTGAGGCGGGACTAGAACTCCCAGTCTCCTGGCGATTGGCCCAAAGTCACCCAGTGGCTTTCCTGCCTGAGGCGGGACTAGAACTCCCAGTCGCCTGGCGATTGGCCCAAAGTCACCCAGTGGCTTTCCTGCCTGAGGCGGGACTAGAACTCCCTGTCGCCTGGCGATTGGCCCAAAGTCACCCAACTGGTTTTCCTGCCTGAGGCGGGACTAGAACTTCCAGTCTCCTGGCGATTGGCCCAAAGTCACCCAGTGGCTTTCCTGCCTGAGGCGGGACTAGAACTCCCCGTCGCCTGGCGATTGGCCCAAAGTCACCCAACTGGTTTTCCTGCCTGAGGCGGGACTAGAACTCCCAGTCTCCTGGCGATTGGCCCAAAGTCACCCAACTGGTTTTCCTGCCTGAGGCGGGACTAGAACTCCCAGTCTCCTGGCGATTGGCCCAAAGTCACCCAGTGGCTTTCCTGCCTGAGGCGGGACTAGAACTCCCAGTCGCCTGGCGATTGGCCCAAAGTCACCCAGTGGCTTTCCTGCCTGAGGCGGGACTAGAACTCCCCGTCGCCTGGCGATTGGCCCAAAGTCACCCAACTGGTTTTTCTGTCTGAGGCGGGACTAGAATTCCCAGTCGCCTGGCGATTGGCCCAAAGTCACCCAGTGGCTTTCCTGCTTAAGGCAGGACTAGAACTCCCAGTCGCCTGGCGATTGGCCCCAAGTCACCCAACTGGTTTTCCTGTCTGAGGCGGGACTAGAACTCCCAGTCGCCTGGCGATTGGCCCAAAGTCACCCAACTGGTTTTCCTGCCTGAGGTGGGACTAGAACTCCCCGTCGCCTGGCGATTGGCCCAAAGTCACCCAGTGGCTTTCCTGCCTGAGGCGGGACTAGAACTCCCCGTCGCCTGGCGATTGGCCCCAAGTCACCCAAGGAGCTTTTTGTACTGAAGGCAGAACCAGAACTCTCCGTCAGCTGGTTTCTGGCCTAGAATTTGTCTCCTCGTCAGGCGCCCTCCCGGCTCCAGAGAACGGTGCTCCGGAAGGATGTCCGTCAAAGGTTTGAGCTGCCTTCTTCTTGTGCCTTTTTCCAGAATCCACCTGTAATCCCCCCTTTGAATTCCGGGCGTGTGGCTCCCCCTGCGACAGCCACTGCTCCACCCGAAAGCGCCCGGCGTTATGCGAGGACATTCCACGCTGCCTGCCCGGCTGTTACTGCCCTCAGGTGAGGCGTGGGAAAGGCCCGACCTATGGAATAGCCACCCGCCACCGGCTGGGGGGGGGACTCGTGGAAGAGGGCCAACCGAGTATTTCTCCGTCCCCACACGGGATAGCCGTATGGAAGCGGGGCAGGCCGCCACTCTGCTCACGCTCAGGGGCGCGCTCTGGCTGAGTGCCAGGAGTCCTCGATTTACAATCCCAATTTTCATCGCTAAGCAAGACCGTCGTTAAGCGAGTTTTTTGCCCCAATTGGACGACCCGTCTTGTTCAGGGAATCCCTGCGGTTGTTAAAACTAGTCACTCGGTCGTTAAGCGGATCTGGCTTCCCCTGGTCGCAAAAGGGGATCGTGTGGACCCCTCCCAGGACACTGTGACCGGAGTAAATATGAGTCAGTTGCCAAGCCTGTGAATTTTGATCGCGTGACCGTGGGCACGCTGCGACGGTCGTACGTGTGAAAAAAAAACGGTCCTAAGTCTTTTTTTTTCCAATACCGTTGTAACTGCGAACGGTCACTAAATGAACGTGGTAAGTCAAGGACTTCCTGTACGAACCTGTTGCCCGAATTTTGATCGCGCGACCACAACGGTCGTACGTGTGAAGAAAACGGCCCTACGTCCCTTTTTTCCAGTACCGTTGTAACTGTGAACGGTCACTAAACGAATCGTTATAAGTCAAGGACTTCCTGTACAGCCAAAGAGGGGGTCCCAGAAGGAGCTGTCTCTGGAACCCCCCTCTTTATGTGTGTCCCCCAAAGGGTCTGTTGGAGCAGAGGGGGTCCTGCGTGCCCCCCGCACAGTGCGCCTGCCTCCACCCCCACCAGGCCACGGGGCCCGCGTTTGTGGCGGCCGGGGAAGCCGTCCTGATTGGCTGCAAGAAATGGTGAGTCTCGGTTTTCCGTCGGAGCGACGGGGAAGGGCGTTGCTTTGTTTTGGGAAGTGAACGAATCTCAAAATCACAGGGAAGAGAGGAACCCCAGAAGAATCTTGTCCTTCTCCTTTTACAGCAGCAAACAGGACTCTGAGATTTCCCTCGTCAAAGGGCCAAACCAAGTTTCTAGTCCCTAAGGCTCCGGGAACCGTAGCTGAAGGTTGATCCTTCCCGACCGGTCAAAGCAGGATGTCATTGGCCCAACGATTGGGATTCTACACCAGAGGTCTTCAAACTTTTATGACTTGTGGACTTCAGCTCCCAGAATTCCTCAGCTGGGCACGCTGGGTGAGGAATTCTGGGAGTTGAAGTCCCCAAGTCATACAAGGGCCAAGTTTGAAGACCCCTCCCAGAATTCCTCAGCCAGGCACGCTGGCTGAGGAATTCTGGGAGTTGAAGTCCCCAAGTCATACAAGGGCCAAGTTTGAAGACCCCTCCCAGAATTCCTCAGCCAGGCACGCTGGCTGAGGAATTCTGGGAGTTGAAGTCCACAAGTCATACAAGGGCCAAGTTTGAAGACCCCTGTCTTAAAGCACCCCGGCTGAGGAATTCTGGGAGTTGAAGTCCCACAAGTCACAAAAGGGCCCTGTTCTACACCATCTCAATAGCCGAGCCCGGCGTTTGTCGACCTTGCTGGCCTTCAACTCCCAGAATCCCCCAGCCAGCATAGCTACAGGAACCAGCAACTAACCAACTCGGTGCTTCCGTGATTCTGAAGGTTACCATGGGGATAGACCTACCCCCCCAAATCCCCCAAACCCTCTTTGCCCCCCCAAGTCTCAGAACCCTTTCCAAATAATTCAGCTCCATGCCCCCCCCCCGGCCTTTCTTTCGGCAGTGTGTGCCAAGCCGGAGAGTTGCAGTGCAGCAGCCAAGATTGCCAAGGTAAGTGCTCGCCGCTTGGCCGGGAAAACGCGGCTTCAGATAGACTGCGCCTGGCCAGGGAGAACCCTTCCACCGCTGTTGATCAAAACCACGCAGGGTAGCCTTGCGCACCCCGCCAGGAACTGGGTAAGGGTGCTGCAGAGGCGCGCGACCCGCTTGCTGCTCTCGGACGTCGGGGTCCGGGATGGGAAGCAGAAGAGGGGGGGTCCCCTTTCTCTCCAGGGGGGGCCCAAGCACCCCTTCTTCCTCTTTCCACACTCAGGCCTGCTTCCGCTGAGCGACTGGTCGCCCTGGACAGCCTGCTCCGACTGCTTGCCGCTGGCGGCCCTCGGGCCCGGGGTCCTCCCTGCCCTGCTGGAGCAGGCCGAGGCCTGGTGGCTTTCTCCGCCGGTCCAGGTCTCCATGCGGCATCGCTACCGGCTCTGCCTCGATCCGCAGACCGGCCAACCTTGGAGGGGTCCGGACAGCGTTTGCACCGCCGAGTTGGACCAGCGACGAGTCTGCCCGGACGAGACGGGGGCTTGTCAAGGTAACCCGAGATTCGGGGTCTGTGCGGAGGGTGGGATTGCCCCCGCCCTCCCCCGGGGTCTGGTGGCTCAGCCTTATGGGTCTCTTGCAGATTTCTGCCTGTGGAGCGAGTGGGGGGTGTGGAGCCCCTGCCGCACGCCTTGCAGCGGGGGCGTCCGGCTGCGCCGACGGCTGACTCTCCACCCGGAGGCGGAGCTGCGCTGCAAGGGACTACGATACCAGTCGGAGACTTGCAACGCGGCCCCTTGCCCAGGTAAAATGAGGCCGGGGGGGGTTCTCTCCCAGGGAATCCTGGGTGCCACCAGGATTCGAACCCGCGGCTCCGCCCCACCGCACACCCAGAAGGTGCTCCCACGGGGATTCAAAAGATCCTCTCCAGAGGATCAGCGGGATCCCTGTCAGGACAGGCTGGAATCCACGTCCCCTCTTCCCCGAAGCATGAACGCTGATGGCCCCCCCTGGAAATAACTCTGCCCCCCCCCGGCTTCCTTCTCTCCCCCACCCCACCCTGCAGGAGAGACGTGCGAAGACCGGGGCAAGGTGTACGATGCGAACTGTGCCAATGGCTGCCCACGCACCTGCCTGGATTTCTGGGAGCACGTCGAGTGCCTGCAGGGACAGTGCAGGGAAGGTAACACACACACAAAGACACACACCAGAGACTCCTATTTTTGGCCGTGCGTTCGGCCTCGGCCAGCACTGCAAGCCCGGCATAGGTCCCATGGAGCTCAGCTCTGCTCCTTTCTTCCCCTGTCCCCACCCCATAGGATGCCGGTGTCCCGAGGGGCAGCTTTTGCAGGATGGGGCCTGTGTGCCGATTCAGGCCTGCCGCTGCGGTCTCCCCGCGATGAACGGCAGCTGGGAAGTTCTCCCCGGGCAGCTGGTGGAATTGGATTGCCACAATTGGTGAGTGGGGGGGCAGAGGAGGTGGGGTTGGACTAGATGACCTCCGAGATCCCTCCCAGCCCTGCTGTTATTCGGTTATTCTGTTAATGTTATTCTGCTATTCTATTACTCTGCTACTCGTTTATTCGGTTATTCTGCTATTCTGTTATTGTTATTCTGTTATTCTGCTATTCTGTTATCGTTATTGTTGTTCTGCTGTTCTGTTATTGTTATTCTGTTATTCTGCTATTCTATTGTAATTCTGCTACTCTGTTGTAATTCTGCAATTCTGTTATTGTTATTCTGTTATTCTGCTATTCTATTGTAATTCTGCTATTCTGTTATTGTTATAATGCTATTCTGTTATTGTTATTCTGTTATTCTGCTATTCTGTTATTGTAATTCTGCTATCCTGTTATTGTTATTCTGCTATTCTGTTATTGTTACTCTGTAATTCTGTTATTCTGCTATTCTGTTATCGTTATTGTTGTTCTGCTATTCTGTTATTGTTATTCTGTTATTCTGCTATTCTATTGTAATTCTGCTATTCTGTTATTGTAATTCTGCTATTCTGTTATTGTTATTCTGTTATTCTGTTATTGTTATTTTGTTATTCTGCTATTCTATTATTGTTATTCTGTTATTCTGTTTTGATATTCTGTTATTCTGCTATTCTATTGTAATTCTGCTATTCTGTTATTGTAATTCTGCTATTCTGTTATTGTTATTCTTTAATTCTGCTTTTCTGCTAATCTGCTTGTCTGTTATTATTCTGCTTGCTATGCTATAATTCTGTCATTCTGTTATTGTTATTCTGTTCTGCTATTCTATTATTCTATTATTGTTATTCTGCTATTCTGCTATTCTATTATTCTGCTATTCTATTATTCTTTTATTCTGCTAATCTGCTTGTCTGTTATTCTGTTATTGTTGTTCTGTTATTCTATTATTGTTATTCTGCTATTCTGCTGTTTGGCTCTTTTGTTATTCTGCTATTATTTTATTCTGCTCATCTGTTATTCTGTTATTCTTATTCTGCTAGTCTGTCATTCCGTCATTCTGTTATTCTATAGGGGGAAATTTGGGGTGCTAAAAAGGGGGGGAACATCCATTCCCGGGAAGGAGGGCGGCGGTCCAGTTTTTCCGCCCAAAGAGCAACACAGATCCTTCTTTTTTGTACACTACAATCCCCAGTTAATGGTGCGACAGGCAGAAGCCCCCCAGATTTTCCGCTTCGAGAAATCAAGGCGCCCTCACGGCACGCTCCGTCTTGGGCGCCTGTTTTTTTTTTTTTTTTTGTCCCCCAACCAGCACCTGCCAGAACGGCTCCTTCACCTGTCCGGAGGAGAAGTGTCCGTCTTACGGCGAGTGGTCGACATGGAGCCCGTGCTCGGCCACGTGCGGAGGGGGCGCCACGCTGCGGCACCGGACTTGCCACGAGAGCCTCCATGGAGCGCCTTGTGAAGCCGAGTCCATGGAAGAAGGCGCACGCTGTAACTCCCAGCCCTGCCCGGGTGAGATTTTGGGGGGGGGGGCTGGAGTGTCCTGAAAGCACCCCATTTGGGGGGGAAAGTTAGTCCCCGACTTACGATGACTCGTTTAGCGACCGTCCAAAGGCGCCGAAAAAAGAGGAACTCACGAACGGTGTAACATGCGTACGAGTGTTCTAACATTTCCCCACTATTGGCGCGCTCAGAATCCAGACGCTTGGCCACTGACTCCTATTTGTGATGGTTGCGGTGCCCGTGTGCATGCGTGCGTGCGTATGTGTGTGTGTGTGTGTGTGATGTAACCAGCAAACTCCGTCTGGAAAGCCGGATCCACTTAACGTCCATGCGGCTAACTTAGGAACAACGGTGATTTGCCGAGCCCACTGTAGCAAGGAAGGTGGTAAGAGGCGGGGGGGAACCTCGCTGGACAAGTTGTCTCGCTTAGCGACGAAATTGTCGGGCTGAGTTGTGGTCGCAAAGTTGAGGACCGCACGTGATTTGAATTTTTTCAGTCGGATAACAATAACAATAACGGGAAGGGGGAGGGGAAGCAGAAGAAGAGGAGGAGGAGGAGGAGAAGGAGAAGGAGAAAAAGAAGAAGAAGAAGAAAGTTGGAAGGGACCTTAGAGCTCATCTAGTCCAACCCCCTGCTCAGGCAGGAAACCCTATACCATTTCAGACTAATTGCTGTCCAGTTCCTAATAATAATAATAATAATAATAATAATAATAATAGTCGTAGTAGTAGTAGTAGTAGTAGTAGTAGTAGTAGTAGCAGTAGCAGTAGTAGTAATAATAATAGTAATAATAATAGTAATAGTAATAATAAAGTGGGAAGGGAACCTTGAGGTCATCTAGTCCAACCCTCTGCTCAGGCAGGAAACCCTAGACCATTTCAGACTAATGGCTGTCCAGTCTCTTCCTAATAGTAGTAGTAGTAGTAGTAGTAGTAGTAGTAGTAGTAGTAGTAGCAGTAGCAGTAGTAGTAATAGTAATAATAAAGTGGGAAGGGAACCTTGAGGTCATCTAGTCCAACCCCCTGCTCAGGCAGGAAACCCTAGACCATTTCAGACAAATGGCTGTCCAGTCTCTTCCTAATAGTAGTAGTAGTAGTAGTAGTAGTAGTAATAGTAATAGTAGTAATAGTAATAATAAAGTGGGAAGGGAACCTTGAGGTCATCTAGTCCAACCCCCTGCTCAGGCAGGAAACCCTAGACCATTTCAGACAAATGGCTGTCTAGTCTCTTTAATAGTAGTTGTAGTAGTAGTAGTAGTAGTAGTAGTAGTAGTAGTAGTAGTAGTAGTAGTAAAATTGGAAGGGACCTTGGAGGTCATCTAGTCCAACCCCCTGCTCAGGCAAACATGGTGAAGGAAAGCAAAAAAAAATCCCCACCTGGGCTATTGTGGTACAGTCCTCTCCCCACATTTTGGAAGATAGCCCCCCGCCCCACCAAAATAGGGGGCCAGCGCTGCCTCTTGGAGCTTCTGCAGAGTTTGCAGACTCCTACATCTGGGGAGCTGGCCTTTCCCGACCCGTAACACAGGCAGTCCTCTACTTACGACCACTCCTGTCGCTAAACGAGACGTGTGCGCTGAGGGAGCTTTGCCCCCTTTGATGACCTTCTTGCCCCCACCCCTCCGGTCAGTTAAGCCAATCCTCACAGTTGTCAAGTGGAGTTCGTCGCAAAAAGGGGACGCGGCGAGCGTCGCAACTCCGAGTCAAACGGCCCGGCTTCTGGATTGTGACTTCTGTGGACACGGGGAGGGCTGCGATGGTCGTTAAGGGTGAAAAAGCACCCTCTGTTTCCGCGCCGCCGTCGCTTCGGACCGTCTCTAAACGAAACGTCGTAAATCGAGGACTGGCTCCAGACCCCTGTGGACCAGGATCTGTTATGGTTTCACCTCTCCCGGAGCATGTTGGGATGCGACCCCCATTTGGGACGAAAGACCCTCCTCCCCTTTGAAAAGGGAGGGGCCCTCTTGCTCTTGACCCCCAACTTTGGGGCGATTCCCCCCCCCAGCTGAAACAAAGGGAGGGGTCACCCCAGGGACCTCCTCCCGTTTGGAAGGGGAGGGGTCCTTCCGCTCCGGACCCCCACATTCGGGTGCGATTCCCCCTCCAGCCGCAGCAAGGGGGGGTCACCCCTCTAACGTCCCCCCCCGTCTCCCCTCAGCTGGCTGCCTGTTGAGCGACTGGACTGTCTGGAGCCCCTGCAGCGCCAGCTGCGGTGGCGGGGTCTCCGAGAGGCACCGCCGGCCGCTCTCCCCTCCGGGAGACCCCTGCCCCTCCCCGCTCCTGCAGCACCGGCTCTGCCACACGCAGAATTGCACGCCAGGTGAGCCCCTGCATCTGATCGGGAAACGGTAGCCGGCTACGATATATCCAAGCCGGGAAACAGTTGTTGAAAAGGGCAGGGTGAGGGGTTAGAGCAGAGCTGGGTATTTTGTGACACACACACACACACACACACACACACACACACACACACACACTTCACATGCGGCCCTTGGGCGTGAGGTCGTTTGCAAATTAGAAATTAATCTAAATCCGTAACAGGTTGCAGGAGAAAAAGCCGAGTCCGATCTGTCTCGGCACAGTCGCTTTTCACTTCTGCGGCTGACCAGCGCCCTCATGTGGCCGCCTTAGGGAAAATTCGTTGAAAACTCCGGAGTTTAGACTAGGGTCAAGATTAGGAGTTTACGGGTATGAAGAGGTGTAAGGGATAAGGAGAGGGGAGATACAGTTAGGGATGAGGGGGCTAGAGTTAGGGTGATGGGGTCATGGTTGAAGTAAGGTTAGCAGATTAAGTGTTAGGGGTGGGGTAGGGGTGGGGGGGTTAGGGTTAGGGGATTAGAGGTGTAGGAGCTGAGGGTTGAGGAGACGGTAGGAGTGAGTTTAGGATGTGTGCTTGCCGCAACATGAGCGCTGCACGACGGCACGATGCTAGTGGGAGTAGGGGGTGTGCGAGTGGGAGGAAGGTACGCTCGCCCCGACACGAGCCCCTGCATGCCGTGACACTAGTGGGAGTAGGGGGTGCGCAAGTGGGGGTAAATGTGTGCTCACTGCAACACGTGAGCCCGCATGACACCGCAACGCTAGTGGGAGTAGGGGTTACGCGAGTGGGAGGAATGTGCGCCCGCCATGACATGAGCGCCCGCACGATGCCGTGACGCTAATGGGAGTAGGGGGTGCGTGAGTGGAAGGAATGTGCACCTGCCGTGAGACGAGCATCTGCACGACACCATGACACTAGTGGGAGTAGGGGGTACGCGAGTGGGAGGAATGTGCGCCCGCCATGACATGAGCGCCCGCACGATGCCGTGACGCTAATGGGAGTAGGGGGTGCGTGAGTGGAAGGAATGTGCACCTGCCGTGAGACGAGCATCTGCACGACACCATGACACTAGTGGGAGTAGGGGGTACGCGAGTGGGAGGAATGTGCGCCCGCCATGACATGAGCGCCCGCACGATGCCGTGACGCTAATGGGAGTAGGGGGTGCGTGAGTGGAAGGAATGTGCACCTGCCGTAATACGAGCATCTGCACGACACCATGACACTAGTGGGAGTAGGGGGTACGCGAGTGGGAGGAATGTGCGCCCGCCATGACATGAGCGCCCGCACGATGCCGTGACGCTAATGGGAGTAGGGGGTGCGTGAGTGGAAGGAATGTGCACCTGCCGTGATACGAGCATCTGCACGACACCATGACGCTAGTGGGAGTTGGGGGTGCTCGAGTGGAAGGAATGTGCACTTGCCATGATATGAGCATCTGCACGACACCATGACACAAGTGGGAGTAGGGGGTACGCAAGTGGGAGGAATGTGCGTCTGCCACGATGTGACGCCCGCACGACGCCGTGACGCTAGTGGGAGTACGGGGTGTGCGAGTGGAAGGAATGTGCACCTGCCGTGATACGAGCATCTGCACGACACCATGACACTAATGGGAGTAGGGGGTACGCGAGTGGGAGGAATGTGTGCTCGCCGCGACGTGAGTGCCCGCACGACACCATGACACTAGTGGGAGTAGGGGGTGTGCGAGTAGAAGGAATGTGCACTTGCCGTGATACGAGCATCTGCACGACACCATGACACTAGTGGGAGTAGGGGGTACGTGAGTGGGAGGAATGTGCACCTGCTGCGACATGAGCGCCCGCATGACGCCGTGATGCTAGTGGGAGTAGGGGGTGTGCGAATGGAAGGAATGTGCACTTGCCATGATACGAGCATCTGCACGATACCATGACACAAGTGGGAGTAGGGGGTACGCGAGTGGGAGGAATGTGCGCTCGCCGCGACGTGAGCGCCCGCACGACGCCGTGACGCTAGTGGGCGTAGGGGGTGCGCGAGTAGAAGGACTGTGCACTTGATGTGATACGAGCAACTGCACGACACCATGACACTAGTGGGAGTAGGGGGTACGCGAGTGGGAGGAATGTGCACCTGCTGCGACATGAGCGCCCGCATGACGCCGTGACGCTAGTGGGAGTAGGGGGTGTGCGAATGGAAGGAATGTGCACTTGCCATGATACGAGCATCTGCACGATACCATGACACAAGTGAGAGTAGGGGGTACGCGAGTGGGAGGAATGTGCGCTCGCCGCGACGTGAGCGCCCGCACGACGCCGTGACGCTAGTGGGCGTAGGGGGTGCGCGAGTAGAAGGACTGTGCACTTGATGTGATACGAGCAACTGCACGACACCATGACACTAGTGGGAGTAGGGGGTACGCGAGTGGGAGGAATGTGCGCCCGCCGTGATGTGAGCGCCCACACGGCGTCATGATGTTAGTGAGAGGGGGGTGAGAGCGAGGACACACGCATGAACTGACCAGCCACTCATGTGGCCTAGTGGCCAACAGCCCACGGCCCAGTATTGGGCCACAGACTACAGGTTGGGGACCCCCTGATTTAGGGGCTTAAGGTTAGAAGAGTACGGGTTTAAGATTGGGGGGGTCTTCCCAGCTACCAGCAACTGGGGGCAGTCTCTCTACCCACCCACCGCCCTTCCTTCCCAGAATGCCCTGGGACTCAAGTCTACCACGACTGTGCCAACACCTGCCCGTACTCCTGCTCGGACCTGCGCCCGGAAACTCAGTGTCTGCAAGAGGAATGCCGGCCCGGCTGCATCTGCCCACCTGGCCAGGTGAAGGTCTTCGTCCCCCACTAAGCCCCACCCCCTAAAGGGCCCCACCCCTCTTTCGCTACAGCAGACTTGTCTCCACCTCAGCCCCTTGAAGAGGTCGGGACTTCAACTCCCAGAATTCTTCAGCGAGCAACGCTGGCTGGAGAACTCTGGGAGTTGAAGTCCAGCTCTCTTCAAGAGACCCCGGTTGGCAAACGTTCAACCAGGGGATTCTGGGAGTTGAAGTCCAGGCCTCTTAAAGTGACTCAGGCCGAAAAACGTTGCTGTGGAATTCTGGGAGTTGAAGTCCAGGCCTCTTAAAGTCACTCAGATTGAAAAACATTGCTCAACTGTGGAATTCTGGGAGTTGTAGTCCAGACCTCTTAGAGAGACCCAGATTGGGAAATGTTGCTCAACTAGGGGATTCTGGGAGTTGAAGTCCAGGCCTCTTAAAAGTCACTCAGGTTGAAAAACATTGTTCAGCTTGGGAATTCTGGGAGTTGAAGTCCAGACCTCTTAAAAAGACCCAGCTTGGGAAACGTTCAACTGGGGGATTCTGGGAGTTGTAGTCCAGGCCTCTTAAAGAGACCCAACTTGGGAAATGTTGCTCAACTAGGGGATTCTGGGAGTTGACGTCCAGGCCTCTTAAAAGTCACTCAGGTTGAAAAACATTGTTCAGCTTGGGAATTCTGGGAGTCGAAGTCCAGGCCTCTTAAAGTGACTCAGGCCGAAAAACATCACTTAAGTGTGGAATTCTGGGAGTTGAAGTCCAGGCCTCTTCAAGTCACTCAGGTTGAAAAACTGTGTTGAACTGAGGGATTCTGGGAGTTGAAGTCCAGGCCTCTTAAAGTCACTCAGGTTGAAAAACTGTGTTGAACTGAGGGATTCTGGGAGTTGTAGTCCAGGCCTCTTAAAAGTCACTCAGGTTGAAAAACTGTGTTGAACTGAGGAATTCTGGGAGTTGTAGTCCAGACCTCTTAAAGAGACTCAGCTTGGGAAACGTTGCTCAACTGGGGGATTCTGGGAGTTGAAGTCCAGGCCTCTTCAAGTCCCTCAGATTGAGAAACACCGCCCTGCTATCCCACAGGTACTGCAGGACGGGCTGTGCGTTTCCCCAGAAGAATGCCGCTGCGTGATTGGCCAGGCGTCCGCCTCGCCCTGGGCTGCCAACCTCTCCGAGGAAGAGCGCGCCCAGGAACATGCGCCGGGGAGTACTTTCCGACACGAATGCAACAGTTGGTGAGTGGCCCGAGCCCCCCACCCATTGGACGACCAGGGAGAAAAGGGGAAGAGAGAAACTGCCCCGTTTTACGACTGTTCTCGCCACCGTCGTTAAGTGCATCGCCGGTCGTTAAGCGAGCCGAGCCGTCGTTAAGCGAATCCGGCTTCCCCCTATGACTTGGCTGGTCAGAAGATCGCCCAAGGGGGATCATGTGACCCCCACCTCCCCCCCGGAAGGCTGCGACCGTCATAAAGGTGCATCAATCGCCGAGCGTCTTGAATTCGGATCCCGCGACTTCGGGGATGCGCTGACAGTGGTAGAAGCGTGACCAAAGGTCCCTGGCTGACTAGAGGATTCTGGGAGTTGGAGTCCAGACCTTTTCGAGCGCCCGAGGTCGAGAAACCTTGCTCAGCTGCGCTTGCTGGGGGATTCTGGGAGTTGAAGTCCAGACTTCTTCAAGGGGCCCACGCTGTTAACGTGGAACGGTCACGAAAGGGACTGCCGCAACTTGGGGACTGCCTTGGTTCTCGTTTTGCCGCGCCACAACCCCGTGAGGGAGGCTAGGCTAAAAAAAAAAAAAAAACAAACAAGATGCCTCCTCAGTGAGGACTAGAACCTTGCGATGACGGGCTCTTCTCTTCTTTTTTTGGCCCTGCAGCGTCTGCCGGAGGGGCGTCTTCGCCTGCACCCAAGAGAGCTGCGACGGTAAGAGGGGGAGCGGGAGGGCTTTGAGTGCGGCCTCTGGGCATGTGCAGAGAGCTGCGAGCCTCCTTCTCAAGGACGGCAACTCCGGGATCGCTCTCTCTCTCTCTCTCTGTATACACTTGTCTATCTCTCATCTCTCTCTCCATTCATCCATATCTCTCTCATCATCTCCATCTACCTATCTTTCTCTCTCTATTTATATGTCCATTCATTCATTCATTCATTCATCCATTCATTCATTCATTCATCTCTCTCTCTCTCTCTGTCTCTCTGTCTCTCTCTCTCTCTCTCTCTCTCTCTCTCTCTCTCTCTCTCTCTCTCTCTATATATATATATATATATATATATATATATATATATATATATATATATATATATATATATATATATATATATATATATGTCCACTCATTCATTCATCTCTCTCTCTCCGTATACATCTATCTGTCTGTCTATCATCTCTCTCTCTCTTTCTCTTTCTTTCTTTCTTCTATTTTTCTATTATCTATCTCCATCCATCATTATCTATGTCTGTCCATCCATCCTTCCATCCATCCATCTATCATGTCTCTCTGTCACCTATCTCTCTCTCTCTATCACCTATCTATCTCTGTCTGCCCATCCATCCATCCATCCATCCATCCATCCATCCATCCATCATCTCTTTCTGTCACCTGTCTGTCTGTCTGTCTATCTATCTAATCTCTCTCTCCATCTTCCTTCCTTCCTTTCTCTCTTTCTTTCTTTCACTTTCTTTCTTTCCTTTCTTCTATTTTTCTATCATCCATCATTTCTCTCTCTCTCTCTCTCTCTCTCTCTCTCTCTCTTTGTCCATTCATTCATTCATTCATTCATTCATTCATATCTCTCTCTCCGTATACATCTATATCCTCTCTCTCCATCTTTCCTTCTTTCTTTCTTTCCTTTCCTTTCCTCTATTTTTCTATCTATCAACTATCTCCATCCATCATTTCTCTCTCTCTCTCTCTCCCTCTCTGTCTTATATTTATATTTGTCCATTCATTCGTTCATTCATTCATTCATTCATTCATTCATTCATTCATATCTCTCTCTGTGTACATCTATATCCTCTCTCTCCATCTTTCTCTTTCTTTCTTTCTTTCTTTCTTTCCTTTCCTTTCTTCTATTTTTCTGTCTATCAACTATCTCCATCCATCATTTCTCTCTCTCTCTCTCTCTCTCTATCTATCTATCTATCTAATCTCTCTCTCCATCTTCCTTCCTTCCTTTCTCTCTTTCTTTCTTTCTTTCTTTCTTTCACTTTCTTTCTTTCCTTTCTTCTATTTTTCTATCATCTATCTCCATCCATCATTTTTCTCTCTCTCTCTCTCTATCTATCTATATTTATATTTGTCCATTCATTCATTCATATCTCTCTCTCTGTGTACATCTATATCCTCTCTCTCCGTCATTCTTTCTTTTTCTTTCTTTCTATCTATTTTTCTATCTATCATCTATCTCCATCCATCATTTCTCTCTCTCTCTCTCTCTCTCTCTCTCTCTCTCTCTCTCTCTCTCTCTCTATATATATATATATATATATATATATATATATATATATATATATATATATATATATATATATATATATATATATATATATATATATATTGCTGCTCAAAGCACGAAGCCAAGACATTTCCAATTTTACGCGGGAGAAAACCCGATATATATATATATATATATCCATCCATCCATCCATCCATTCATTCATTCATATCTCTCTCTGTGTACATCTATATCCTCTCTCCCCATCTTTCTCTTTCTCTTTCTTTCTTTCTTTCTTTCTTTTTCTTTCTTTCCTTTCTTCTATTTTTCTATCTATCATCTATCTCCATCCATCATATCTCTCTCTCTCTCTCTCTCTCTCTTTTTATCTATCTATCTATCTATCTATCTATCTATCTATCTATCTATCTATCTATCTATCTATCTATCTATCTATCTATCACTGGGAGGCTTCTTCACCCAGCTTCTCCCTTCCCAGTGCCCTGCCTGTGGTCTGAGTGGTCTCCGTGGTCCCCCTGCCCTGTGACCTGCGGCACCGGACAGCAGGTGTCCAGGCGCCACTGGGTCCAGCTGCACATGTACAGCGGGCCCGAGTGCGAGGGGCCGTCGGTGCGCCGGGCGCCCTGCTCCCTCCCGGATTGCGGTGAGTCTGCCCACCTCCACACAAAGGGGGCCAGGAAATGGTGGGCGTTTCATCCCTGGATTTTTTTTAAAAACAATGTCTGCTGAGTTTGCCCCCTCCCCTGTGCTAAACCACGAATCGTGGTTTGTGAGCGGCTGCGGGTCTGTCGTGCTCCAGAAGTGGTGGGAGCTTCATCCCTGGAGACTTTTCCAGAAGAGACTGGACTGCCATCTGTCAGATGGGGTAGGGTCTCCTCTTTGGGTAGGGGGGTTGGACTAGATGACCCTTCCAACTCTGTGATTCTATTCTATTCTATTATTGCTAGTTCTATTCTATTCTATTCTTAATTCTTATTTCTATTCTATTCTATTCTAATTCTTATTCTATTCTTATTTCTATTCTATTCTATTTTATTATTGCTAATTCTATTCTAATCTATTCTTAATTCTATTCTATTCTATTCTAATTCTTATTCTATTCTTATTTCTATTCTATTCTATTATCAGTAATTCTATTCTATTCTGTTCTATAATTGCTAATTCTAATCTATTCTTATTTCTATTCTATTCTATTCTATTCTATCTTGCTAATTCTATTCTAATCTATTCTTAATTCTATTCTATTCTATATTATTGCTAATTCTGTTCTAATCTATTCTTAATTCTATTCTATTCTAATTCTTATTCTATTCTTATTTCTATTCTATTCTATTATTGCTAATTCTATTCTAATCTATTCTTAATTCTATTCTATTCTATTCTGTTCTATTCTATTATTGCTAATTCTAATCTATTCTTAATTCTATTCTATTCTAATTCTTATTCTATTCTTATTTCTATTCTGTTCTATTCTATTCTATTCTATTATTGCTAGTTCTATTCTAATCTATTCTTAATTCTATTCTATTCTATTCTAATTCTTATTCTATTCTTATTTCTATTCTATTCTTATTTCTGCTCTATTCTTATTTCTGTTCTGTTCTGTTCTATGAATCCCTGCCTCTGACCCTCTTGGTGTGATTTTTTTTCCCCCACGCTAGCCTGTCCGGAAGGCGAACAGCGGCCCCTGGCCCACCTGCCCAGCCCTTGCGAACGCAACTGCCGTCAGATCTACGAGGACCTGCCTCAAAATTGCAGCTCGGGGGTGGTAACGCGGGAAGGCTGCACATGTCAGCCCGGGTACTACCGCAACGGCAGCGGGCACTGCGTGGTGGCGGCCCACTGCGAGTGTGAGGAGGGAGGCCAGGTGTACTCGGTGAGTAAACGGCTGGAGGGAGACTGTTACACAGTCCAGGGAAAATCAAGAGCCGTTTGGGGGACGTGGTTATTGTTGTTGTTGTTGTTGTGATGATGATGATCCTATCTGCTCCTCAGTGTATCTCCCCATCCATCCATCTCTCTACCTCTGTCTATCTATACATCCATCCCTCTCTCCATCTATCCATCTTTCTCTCTCCTTCTTTCTCTCTCTCTCCATTCATCCATCCATATCTCTATCATCTGTCTATCATCTCCATCTCCCTATCTTTCTCTGCCCATTTATATTTGTCCATGCGTTCCTCCATTTCGTGCTCTCTCTCTCTCTCCGTATAAATCTGTCTAGCATCTGCCTGTCTGTCGTCTATTATATATCTATCCATTTATATTTATCCATCCATCTATCCATCCATCAATCTCTGTCTCTCTATCCATTATATCTCTATCTATCTATCTATCTATCTATCTATCTATCTATCTATCTATCTATCTATCTATCATCTATCTGTATCTGTATCTATCTATATCTATATCTGTCTATCATATTATCTATCTATCTATCTATCTATATCATTTGTCTGTCTATCCATCTTCAATAATTTACCATCTATGATATATCTATCCATCTATATTTATCCATCTATCATCTATCTGTCCATCTATATATCTATTTATCTGTCATTATTATTATCTATCTCTCTATCATCTACCTCTCTCTCTCTACCATCCCTCTATCATCTATCTATCATCTCCATCACCCTCCCTCTCTCTGTCTATTTATATTTGTTCATTCATTCATCCATCCATCTCTCTCACTACATTCATCCATCCATCCATATCTCTATTATCTATCATCTCCATAACCCTATCTTTATTTATATCCTTCCTTCCTTCCTTCCTTCCATACCTATCTCTCTCTCTCTCTCTCTCTATCTATCTATCTATCTATCTATCTATCTATCTATCTATCTATCTATCATCTATCTCTTTCCCTCTCTATCTATATCTCTCCATCATCTCTCTCTGTCTTATATCTATCTATCTATCTATCTATCTATCTATCTATCTATCTATCTATCTATCTATCTATCTATCTATCTATCTATCTATCTATTTCTCTGTCTATCTTTCTATCTGTCTATCTGTCTGTCTATCTATCTATCTATCTATCCATCTCTCTTTCTCTTTCACACATACACACACATGTAGCTAGGTGTGTGTGTGTGTGTGTGTGTTTTCATGTATCTGTGTGTGTGTGTGTGTGTGTGTGTGTGTGTGAGAGAGAGAGAGAGAGAGAGAGAGAGAGACATGTATGCATCCATATTTATCACCTAATAATCTATACCTATCATTTCCCAATCACTTTATTTCTATCCATCCATCCATCCATCCATCCATGATCTTCCTTCAAACTCTTCCCCCCCTCAAAAGGATCGAGAAGAGCCCCCTCCCCATCACCCTGGGGGGGGGGGGGAAGAGCCCTTACCCTGGGGGCACTTTACCCACCCACCCCTTTTTTTTCTCTCTCTCTCTCTCCACCTTGCTCCCCCCCCCAGGCCGGAGCCGAATGGACCCAGGGCTGCAAAGTCTGTCGCTGTGTGAACGGCAGGGCGTTGTGCGAGGCCCGCTGCCCGCCCCTCGTTTGCCTTGAGGTACTCCTTTTCCCCCCCTCCCCGGGGGTAGCAGGACCCATCATCCTGTTCTCCCTTGAAAGCTCAAAAGAGCTTGGGGGGGGTGTGTGTGTCACATTCCCCCCCCACCCAGCCTTCTTCCAGATCAGTGGTTCTCAACCTTTCGAATGCCGCGACCCCATAATACAGTTCCCCATGTTGTGGTGACCCCCAACCACTTATACATCACCGAGTGCCAGGGGCGTGGCCAAAGAAAAGGGGGAAAAAATGGCAGACAGCCTTGTTTGGCGACCCCCGTGAAATGGTCGTTCGACCCCAAATGGGGTCCCGACCCACAGGTGGAGAACCACTGTTCCAGATGCTGGGGGAGGGGACTGGGGCCTCCTGCGGATCTCGGTGCCCCGAAGCACCAATTTCTATCAGGTCTGGAGGTCGGCTCTGGGTTCAAGTCCTGCTCCCCGCCCCAAGTGAACCCCCCCCCTCTCCTCTCTCTCTTCTCAGGGCGAAGGGAAAGTGCAGGATCCGGGCTCTTGCTGTCCCATCTGCCGGAAGGAGTCGCTCGGTAAGTGGGTCTGGGGGGGAGCAGTGGGGAGGGGGCTTGGGGGGAGGGGGGCAGCCTTGGCTGCAGGATGGGGGGGGCGAGTGAAGGTCTGGAGGGAGTTCTGGGATTTGGGAAGGGGGGGGAGAGGAAACTTTTGCCCTCAACTGGAAGCTTCTCCAGAAGAGACTGAACTGCCATCGGTCAGAATGGGGGGGTCTCCTGGTTGGGTGGGGGGAGGATTGGACTGGATGTCCTCCAAGGTCCCTTCCAACTCTATTCTATTCTATTCTATTCTATTCTATTCTATTCTATTCTGCCTTTTATTATTCTATTCTATTCTACTATTCTATGCTATATTCCATTTTACTATATTCTATTCTTTATTCTATTCTATTCATTCTCTATTCTAATTCTATTTCTATTCTATTAATTCATTCTCTGTTCTATTTCTATTCTATTCTTTATTCTATTTTATTCTGCCTTTTATTATTCTATTCTTCTATTCTATGCTATGCTATATTCTATTCTATTCTATTTCTCTTCTATTCTTTATTCTATTGTATTCATTCTCTATTCTAATTCTATTTCTATTGTATTCTATTATTTATTCTATTCTGCCTTTTATTATTCTATTCTATTCTATATTCTATTCTACTATATTCTATTCTACTATATTCTATTCTTTCTATATCTATTCTATATATTCTATTCTATTCTATTTCTATTTCTATTCTATTCTGCCTTTTATTATTCTATTGTATTCTATTCTATTCTATTCTATGCTATATTCTACTCCACTCTACCTTTTATTATTCTATTCTATTCTACTATTCTATGCTATATTCTATTCTACTATATTCTATTTCTATTCTATTCTATTATTTATTCTATTCTGCCTTTTATTATTCTATTCTTTTCTATGCTATGCTATATTCTATTCTACTATATTCTATTCTATTTCTATTTCTATTCTGTATTCTATTCTATTCTGCCTTTTATTATTCTATTCTATTCTATATTCTATTCTAATTTAATCTAATTCTATTCTATTCTTTATTCTCTTCTATTCTTTATTCTATTCTATGCTATATTCTATTCTATTCTAATTCTATTTCTATGCTATGCTATGATATATTCTATTCTACTCTATTCTATTCTAATTCTATTTCTATGCTATGCTATGCTATGCTATATTCTATTCTACTCTATTCTCTTCTAATCTGATTCTATTTCTATTCTATTCTATTCTATATTCTATTCTATTCTTATTCTATTCTATTCTTATTCTATTCTGCCTTTTATTATTCTATTCTATTCTATTCCATTCCAGTCCATTCTATTCTAATCTAATTCTATTCTATTCTTTATTCTATTCTATTCTATTCTACCTTTTATTATTGTATTGTATTCTATTGTATTTACTCTACTCTACTCTACTCTACTCTACTCTTCTATATCGGGGCATCCAATCCTGGATGCTTCCTGGGCCTCACCCGTCCTCCGTTTGGGGGTGGGGGCTGGCCCGTTCTAAATCCAGTCTTTCCTCCCCTGCCCTCCCACCTGGGTTGCCTGGTCTCTCCTCAACTCCACCAGGCTGTTACACTCTTTCTTTCGCCCCCGCAGCTGAACCTCATCCCCACTGCCGGCACTTCACGGAGCGTCGCAACATCACCAAGGGGTCCTGCTTTTTGGGGGGCGTAGAGGTGGGCTTTTGCAAAGGGCAATGCGCCTCCCACACCAACGTCATCCCGGAGGTAAGCCAGCCCTGGACCTCCCCACCCCCCCCCACTCACCCTGGGATTCCCGGGCCCGAGGCCCCAAAGACCCTTCCTCCGGTCGGTCAACTTCTACATCAGTGGTTCTCCACCTGTGGGTCGGGACCCCATTTGGGGTCGAACGACCATTGCACGGGGGTCGCCAAACAAGGCTGTCCGCCATTTTTCCCCCCTTTTCTTTGGCCACGCCCCTGGCACCCGGTGATATATAAGTGGTCGGGGGTCCCCACAACGTGGGGAACTGTATTATGGGGTCGCGGCATTCGAAAGGTTGAGAACCGCTGTTCTACGTGAAGTGTGTCGCGGGGTGGCCCAGGGCTCTGTTCTGGGCCCGGTGCTCTTCAACATCTTCATCGACGATTTGGACGAAGGGATAGTTGGGGAACTCATCAAATGTGCGGACGACACCAAGCTGGCAGGAATAGCCAACCCTCCAGAAGACAGGCTTAGGATACAGGAGGATCTGGACAGACTTGAACACTGGGCACTAACTAACAAAATGAAATTCAAGGGTGAAAAAAGCAAGGTTCTACATTTAGGCAAGAAAAACCAAATGTACAGGTGTAGTATAGGGGGTACCTTGCTCAACAGTAGTAACTGTGAGAGAGTCCTAGTGCAGTGGTTCTTAACCTGGATAATATTGCCCCCCAGGGGCGATTTCATTTTTTAGGGGGCAATGGAACAAAAAGGGGCGACGCGGGGGCGAAGGAACGACAATGGGGCTGATATGGGGGCGATGGAGCGAGAAGTTTTGGGGACACTTTTGAGACTTTTTTCGTACAGTGAATCGCTGTATATCTGATGGAGGGGGCAGCGCTCCTTTCAAAACATCGCATGCCGAGTGGCTGTGTAAAACATTTTGTATTGGACTTTTTTAGCGTGCCCTCCAGTTCGATATTATATTTTCTTTTGTGTCTTTTTAATCCTTTTTACCGTGGGCGCGACGATATATGCTTTCCCCGAATCTTAATTTAGTTTCAGAGTTTTCGTCTTGAAATTCTTAGCTCCTGCATTGCAGTTTGTCCTTACGCCCTTTTAAATATTTCTTTTTTGCGTCTTAAATTTCACTCGTCGTTCCATCCTGAAAGGTTACCGTTTTTGTTTTTGAGCATTTCACTTTCTTGCCATTGAATTTTTGTTTTCCGTGGTCATTACATTGAAGTGTCTTGAATAAATGAGATAATAATGAAATACACAGATCACAAAGTTTGGGAATGAAGTGATGGGGGGGCACCAAACTTTTTTCACACAGTTGAGATAGGGCAGTGGTTCTCAACCTTTTTAATGCCGCGACCCCCAACCGATCGTAAGTCGAGGACTACTCAACGGTCGTAAGTCGAGGACTACTCAACTGGTGCAGCACCGTTTGCAGAATGGGACTTTTGGCGGGCTCAGCAGGGCAGAGACAGCCTGGACAATTCCTATTGGCTTTCAAAAGCCAATAGAATAAAAGGGAGTAGCACAGCTAAGGAAAAGGGGGAAAAAATGGCAGACTGCGTTGTTTGACGACCCCCATGAAATGGTCGTTCGATCCCAAATGGGGTCCCGACCCACAGGTTGAGAACCACTGAGATAGGGGAAAAAGACTGGAAATAAATGATTTGCATCGATATGTCCTGGTGACAATTTTAAAGAAAACAAAACAAGTGTTTGCATAAATTGAAGAATTATTTCCTATGTTGTGATTGACAGGTTATGTTGGGGGAGGGGGGCGATGACAACCTCCTCATCGGCTCAAGGGGGCGATTCGTTCAAAAAGGTTAAGAACCACTGTCCTAGTGGACGATCCCTTAAATAGGAGCCAGCCGTGTGCTGCAGCTGCCAAAAAGGCCAACACAGTGCTAGGCTGCATTAACAGAGGGAGAGAATCAACATAATGTGAAGGGTTAATACCGCTTTACAAGGCCTTGGTAAGGCCTCACTTGGAATACGGCATCCAGTTTTGGTCATCGCGATGTCAAAAAGAGGTTGAGACTCTAGAAAGAGTGCAGAGAAGAGCAACAAAGATGATCAGGGGACTGGAGGCTAAAACATATAAGGAACGGTTGCTGGAATTGGGTATGTCTAGTTTCATAGTAATAGTAATAGTACTAAAGTTGGAAGGGACCTTGGAGGTCATCTAGTCCAACCCCCTGCTCAGGCAGGAAACCCTACACCATTTCAGACAAATGGCTGTCCAGGCTCTTCTTAAACACTTCCAGTGTTGGAGCATTTACCGCTTCTGGAGGCAAGGAGTTCCACTGGTTAATTGTTCTCACAGTCAGGAAGTTTCTCCTTAGTTCTAGGTTGCTTCTCCCCTTGATTAGTTTCCACCCGTTGCTTCTTGTCCTGCCTTCAGGTGCTTTGGAGAATAGCTTGACTGCCTCTTCTTTGGGGCAGCCCCTGAGATATTGGAAGACTGCTATCCTGTCCCCCCTTGTCCTTCTCTTCGTTAAACTAGACATACCCAATTCTAGCAACCATTCCTTACATGTTTTAGCCTCCAGTCCCCTGATCCTCTTTGTTGCTCTTCTCTGGACTCTTTCTAGAGTCTCAACATCTTTTTTACATCGTGGTGACCAAAACTGGATGCCCTATTCCAAGGGTGGCCTTACCAAGGCCTTGAAGAGTGGCATTATTGCACACTGCTGGCTCCTATTTAGGTGATTGTCTACTAGGACTCCGAGGTCCCTCTCACAGTTACTACTATTGAGCTTGGTGCCACCTATGGGACATGATAGCTGTGTTCCAGTATCTCAGGGGCTGCCCCAAAGAAGAGGCAGTCAAGCTCTTCTCCAAAGCACCCGGAGGCAGGACGAGAAGCAACGGAGGGAAACTAACCAAAGAGAGAAGCAACCTAGAACTAAGGAGAAACTTCCTGACCGTGAGAACAATTCACCACGTCTGGCTTGGCGTTACAGGAGCCGTACCTGCAGACGATTTGCGACTGCTGCAGCTACCGCCTGGATCCGGTCAGCCCGGTGCGCATCCTGAACTTGCAGTGTCCCGGGGGCGAGACGGAGCCCGTGGTTCTGCCGGTCATTCGCGGGTGCGAATGCAGCAGCTGCCAAGGTAAGTCTCGGTTGGGTCTCTTAAGCGGGCAGGAAAAGGGCCCCTCTGCCAGGCTGATACTCCTGGGAGGAAGAGAGGGGGAAATAGCCCTTCCATGAGGAGCCAACCCTCAGATACGCTATCGAGTTTCCGGTTATTCCGGAGACTCGGTTTAACAATCACAGCCCACGTACCATTGTGCACGATCTCTAGGTCGGGTCCGGCATGGACAAAGAGACATACTCTCATAAGTTACATGTTTCTTCAGATCTGAGGAGAGAGACGCTCTCTTAAGTTACACGTTTCTTCAGATCTGAGCAGAGACATACTGTACTCTCTTAAGTTACACGTTTTTTTCAGATCTGAGCAGAGACATGCTCTCTTAAGTTACGTGTTTCTTCAGATCTGAGCAAAGAGACAGACTCTCTTCAAAGTTATGCATTTATTCAGATCTGAACAGAGTCATACTCTTTTAAGTTACATGTTTATTCAGATCTGAGCAGAGACATGCTCTCTTAGGTTACGTGTTCCTTCAGATCTGAACAAAGAGACAGACTCTCTTAAGTTATGCATTTATTCAGATCTGAACAGAGAGATACTCTCTTAACTTACATGTTTATTCGGACCTGAGCAGAGACATGCTCTCTTAAGTTACATATTTCTTCAGATCTGAGCAAAGAGACATCCTCTCTTAAGTTACATTTTTATTCAGATCTGAGCAGAGAGACATACTCACTTAAGTTACGTGTTTCTTCAGATCTGAGCAGAGACAACTCTCTTGAAAGTTATGCATTTATTCAGATCTGAAAGAGATGTACTCTCTTAAGTTACTCATTTATTCAGGTCTGAACAGAGACTACTCTCTTAAGTTACGTGTTTCTTCAGATCTGAGCAAAGAGACATGCTCTCTTAAATTACTCATTTATTCAGATCTGAAAGGGACATACTCTCTTAAGTTACTCATTTATTCAGGTCTGAACAGAGACATACTCTCTTAAGTTACGTGTTTCTTCAGATCTGAGCAGAGACAGACTCTCTTGAAAGTTATGCATTTATTCAGATCTGAACAGAGACATACTCTCTTAAGTTACATGTTTATTCAGATCTAAGCAGGGACATGCTCTCTTAAGTTACGTGTTTCTTCAGTTCTGAGCAGAGAGACATACTCTCTTAAGTTATTCATTTACTCAGATCTGAAAGAGATGTACTCTCTTAAGTTACTCATTTATTCAGGTCTGAACAGAGACATACTCTCTTAAGTTACGTGTTTCTTCAGATCTGAGCAAAGAGACAGACTCTCTTAAGTTACACGTTTATTCAGATCTGAGCAGAGAGGCATACTCACTTAAGTTACACGTTTATTCAGATCTGAGCAGAGACATGCTCTCTTCAAAGTTACGCATTTATTCAGATCTGAACAGAGTCATACTCTTTTAAGTTACATGTTTATTCAGATCTGAGCAGAGACATGCTCTCTTAAGTTACGTGTTCCTTCAGATCTGAACAAAGAGACAGACTCTCTTAAGTTATGCATTTATTCAGATCTGAACAGAGAGATACTCTCTTAACTTACATGTTTATTCGGACCTGAGCAGAGACATGCTCTCTTAAGTTACATATTTCTTCAGATCTGAGCAAAGAGACATCCTCTCTTAAGTTACATTTTTATTCAGATCTTAGCAGAGAGACATACTCACTTAAGTTACGTGTTTCTTCAGATCTGAGCAGAGACAGACTCTCTTGAAAGTTATGCATTTATTCAGATCTGAACAGAGACATACTCTCTTAAGTTACATGTTTATTCGGATCTGAGCAGAGAGACATACTCTCTTAAAGCATGTTTCTTCAGATCGAGCAAAGAGACACGCTCTCTTAAGTTACACATTTATTCAGATCTGAGCAAAGAGACACGCTCTCTTAAGTTACACGTTTATTCAGATCTAAGCAGGGACATGCTCTCTTAAGTTATGTGTTTCTTCAGATCTGAGCATACAGACATGCTCTCTTAAGTTACACATTTATTCAGATCTGAGCAAAGAGACATACTCTCTTAAGTTACGTGTTTCTTCAGATCTGAGCAGAGACATGCTCTCTTATGTTACTCATTTATTCAGATCTGAACAGAGACATAGTCTCTTAAGTTACATGTTTATTCGGATCTGAGCAGAGAGACATACTCTCTTAAAACATGTTTCTTCAGATCGAGCAAAGAGACACGCTCTCTTAAGTTACACATTTATTCAGATCTGAGCAAAGAGACATACTCTCTTAAGTTACACGTTTATTCAGATCTGAGCAGAGACATGCTCTCTTATGTTACTCATTTATTCAGATCTGAACAGAGACATACTCTCTTAAGTTACATGTTTATTCGGATCTGAGCAGAGAGACATACTCTCTTAAAACATGTTTCTTCAGATCGAGCAAAGAGACACGTTCTCTTAAGTTACACATTTATTCAGATCTGAGCAAAGAGACATACTCTCTTAAGTTACACGTTTATTCAGATCTGAGCAGAGACATGCTCTCTTATGTTACTCATTTATTCAGATCTGAACAGAGACATACTCTCTTAAGTTACATGTTTATTCGGATCTGAGCAGAGAGACATACTCTCTTAAAACATGTTTCTTCAGATCGAGCAAAGAGACACGCTCTCTTAAGTTACACATTTATTCAGATCTGAGCAGAGACATGTTCTCTTAAATTACTCACTTATTCAGATCTGAAAGGGACATACTCTCTTAAGTTGCGTGTTTCTTCAGTTCTGAGCAGAGAGACATACTCTCTTAAGTTATTCATTTACTCAGATCTGAAAGAGATGTACTCTCTTAAGTTACTCATTTATTCAGGTCTGAACAGAGACTACTCTCTTAAGTTACGTGTTTCTTCAGATCTGAGCAGAGACATGCTCTCTTAAGTTACGTGTTTATTCAGATCTGAGCAGAGACATGCTCTCTTAAGTTACGTGTTTCTTCAGTTCTGAGCAGAGAGACATACTCTCTTAAGTTATTCATTTACTCAGATCTGAAAGAGACGTACTCTCTTAAGTTACTCATTTATTCAGGTCTGAACAGAGACATACTCTCTTAAGTTACGTGTTTCTTCAGATCTGAGCAGAGACATGCTCTCTTATGTTACTCATTTATTCAGGTCTGAACAGAGACATACTCTCTTAAGTTACGTGTTTCTTCAGATCTGAGCAAAGAGACAGACTCTCTTAAGTTACACGTTTATTTAGATCTAAGCAGAGAGACAGACAAGTTACACGTTTATTCAGATCTGAGCAGAGACTTGCTCTCTTAAGTTACATGTTTCTTCAGATCGGAGCAAAGAGACAGACTCTGTTAAGTTACGCATTTATTCAGATCTGAACAGAGACATACTCTCTTACGTTACATGTTTATTCAGAACTGAGCACAGATAGGGCCTGCCCTATGGCAGGGAAGGAACCACATCGTACACTATTTCAGCAAGCACTGATACTTTATTTGTGTACGTCGATAAGGAAACAAAAGCTGATTAGGAAGGGAACAGCTATTGTCTGCGGAATAGTAGAGAAACAGAGAAATGGCTAAAATATCCTAACATCTTCCTCTCGTTATTGAGCATAAGGAATTTCAGCAAATTTTATTTAAAGAAACAATTCTGATTTCTAGTATTACTGGGGGATTCTGGGAGTTGAGGTCCACTCCTCTTAAAGCAGGCCGGCTGGGGGATTCTGGGAGTTGAACTCCATCCGTCTTAAAGCATTTAGAATGAGAAATTGTGGAAGTCCACGCTTTTCAAAGCATTCTGAATGAGGAATTCTGGGTGTTGGAAGCCCACCCGTCTTAAAGAATACCAGCTGGGGGATTCTGGGAATGGAAGTCCTCCCCTCTTTAAAGAATGCCGACCAGGGGATTCTGGGAGTTGAAGTCCACCCCTCTTAAAGCATGTCGGCTGGGGGATTCTGGGAGTGGACGTCCTCCACTCTTAAAGAATACCGTCCGGGGGATTCTGGGAATGGAAGTCCACCCCTCTGAAAGCATTCTGAAGGAGGAATTCTGGGAGTTGAAGTCCACCCCTCTTAAAAGCATGCTGGCTGGGGAATTCTGGATGTTGAAGTCCTCCCCTCTTTAAAGCAGGCTGGGTGAGGGGATTCTGGAAGTCCTCCCCTCTTAAAGAATACCGTCCAGGGGATTCTGGGAATGGAAGTCCTCCCCTCTTAAAGCAGGCCGGCTGGGGGGATTCTGGGAGTTGAAGTCCACAAGTCTTCAAGGGGCCAACTTTGGAGACCCCCTGCTCCAGGCCCGGCCAGTCCTGCCCCCTATTCAGCTTCCCAACCCAAAGGAGGCCGCTCAAGAGGGACCCCCACCCATTCACCCCCAAATCTTCCACCCTTGAAGGAGTCCTGCCTTCCAGGCTGACACCCCCCCCCCAAACCCCACCTCCAAGTATCTTGTCTTTTCATTGCAGGTGGCGACCTCGCCAAGCGCTGATTGACGCCTCCCTCCAAGGATCCACAATCGGGGCGCCACGGGGGCACCCCACACTGCACCCCATTCTCCAGCCCTGCTCAGATCTTTCTCGTCTTTGCCAGTCAATAAACCATTTTCAGCAACTTCCTGAAGGATATCTGGTTCTTTCTCGCCTCCCCCCCCGGGGGGAGGGGTTTCCACACCGGGAAGGGGGGGGGCTCTGTGAGGTTTTGGGGTGAGCGCCCAGGTCTGCGGTGGGCAAGGGATCCAGAGGCGCCCAGAGGCTTGAGAGGGGTCTGAAGTGGTCTCAGGTCTCCTGCTTGAGCAGAGGGTTGGACTGGATGACCTCCAAAGTCCCTTCCAACGCTGTCGTTGTACGACTCTCTAAGGGTCTCCTGCTTGAGCAGGGGGCTGGACTAGATGATCTCCCCGGGGCCCTTCCAACTCTTGTTATTTTGGATGGATGGATGGACACAGGAGAGCAAGGAAGAAAGGAAGGAAGGAAGGACAGAGGACAGTAATAGTAATAGTAATAAAGGGGACCTTGGAAGTCATCTAGTCCAACCCCCTGCTCAGGCAGGAAACCCTATACTATTTCAGTCAAATGGCTGTCCAGCCTAATAATAATAATAATAAAGTTGGTGCCTTCTGAAAATGTATTTTTTTTTTTTTTACTATTGTACTTTTATCCCTACCACAGCTCCAGGCTACCATGCTAATTTTTTATCCTGTATTTTTACCCCCAATAAAAACCTAAATATAATAATAATAATAATAATAAAGTTGGAAGGGACCTTGGAGGTCATCTAGTCCAACCCCCTGCTCAGGCAGGAAACCCTACCCCATTTCGGACAAATGGCTGTCCAGTCTCTTCTTAAAAACGTCCAGTGTTGGAGCATTTACCGCTTCTGGAGGCAGGTTGTTCCACTGGTTAATTGTTCTCACTGTCAGGAAGTTTCTCCTTAGTTCTAGGTTGCTTCTCTCCTTGGTGAGTTTCCACCCGTTGCTTCTTGTCCTGCCTTCAGGCGCCTTGGAGAATAGCTTGACTCCCTCTTCTTTGGGGCAGCCCCTGAGATACTGGAAGACTGCTATCATGTCCCCCCTCGTCCTTCTCTTTGTTAAACTAGACATACCCAATTCTAGCAACCGTTCCTTATATGTTTTAGCCTCCAGTCCCCTAGTCATCTTTGGAAGGAAGAAAGGAAGGAAGGAAGGAAGGAAGGAAGGAAGGAAGGAAGGAAGGAAGGAAGGATGGATACAGGACAGCAAGAAAGAAAGGAAGGAAAGACAGAGGACAGGAAGGGAGGGAGGGAGGACACAGGAAGAAGGAAGGAAGGATACAGGGCAGCAAGGAAGAAAGGAAGGAAAGACAGGACAGGAAGGAAGGAGGGAGGGAGGGAGGACACAGAAGGAAGGAAGGGAGGGAGGGAGGACACAGGAGGAAGGAAGGAAACACAGGACAGGAAGGAAGGAGGGAGGGAGGGAGGACACAGGAGGAAGGAAGGGAGGGAGGGAGGGAGGACACAGGAGGAAGGAAGGAAGGAAGGAAGGATACAGGACAGCAAGGAAGGAAGAAAGGAAAGACAGAGGATAGGAAGGAAGGAGGGAGGGAGGGCACAGGAAAGGAAGGAAGGACACAGGACCGAGGAAGGAAAGGGAAGAAAAGGAAGGAGGACACAGGAGAGAGGAAGGAAGGAAAGGAAGGAAGGATGGACAGAGGACAGAGAAAGAAAGAAAGGAAGGAAGGAAGGAAGGAAGGAAGGAAGGAAAGAAGGAAGGGAGGGAGGATGGACACAGGGCAATGGGAGGAAGGAAGGAAGACTTGGGGGAGACGTATAGGCTTTGGGGGGGATTCTCCAGGTTGCAGCCTCCAGGCTCACCCAGCTGCAGCTCCCAGTACCCTTCCCCTTCTTGCCGCTTGAGCCTTCCGCCAGGCGCTGCACCCGGAGAGGCCGACCGACCGCCTTGGAGCGAAAGGCAGGTGCCGAAGATCCCTTTTGCCAAGCCAGTCGGCAGAAGCCACTCAGTCTCTGGAGCAACCGGAGGGAGGGTACGTGGCTGCACCCCCACGGGCGGTGCCCGGCTACCATTAAACTCGGTTGGTGACGAGGGCTCGCCGGCGGCCCTTGCCTTAGGACCGCCACCGAGCCCCCAAATTCCCGTCGCTAAGCGAGACGGCCGTCAAGCGGGGCTTTGCCTCAGGTTACGCACTTTCTCGCCGCCGCCGTTACGCGAAGCGCTGCAGCGGTTCAATAAGGCCACCCAACCCCGGTTATGAAGTGATTCCGGCTTGCCCCCCCCCCCGTGACGTTCTTTCTCAGACGGTCGCAAAACGGGAAACCGCGTGGCCCCGGGATGCTGCGACCGTCATAAAGAGGAGCCGGAGGCCAAGCATCTGAATTTTGACCCCTGGGGATGTGCAGCAACGGCCGTGAAAGGGGAAAAACGCTTTTTTCAAAAGCGTGGTCGTAACTGTCGGAAGCGTCACTAAAGGAGTCGAGCATTTCCTGTACTCTCTTGGGGGAAGGCCAAGTCCACTTGAGGCGGGTTCCAATGACAGAAATATGGCAAGTTCCGGAAGAAAGATGAGCCCACCGGGACATATCCGGTCAGAATTTCGTCCAGATTGGATCGACCGGAAATGCAACATGGAGCCTAGAGAGTGAGGACTTCAGTTCCCAGAATCCACCAGCCGGCCTGCTTTAAGTGGGGTGGACTTCGACTCCCAGAATCCCCTAGCCAGCATGCTTTAAGAGGGAGGACTTCCACTCCCAGAATCCCGCAGCTAGCATCCTTTAAGAGGGGAAGACTTCAACTCCCAGAATACCCCAGTCGGCCTGCTTTAAGAGGGGAGGTCTTCCACTCCCAGAATCCCCCAGCCAGCATGCTTTCAGAGGGGAGGACTTCCACTCCCATAAATTTTCCCTCCCATATGGAAATGCTTTAAGATGGGTTGAATTCAAGTCCCAGAATCCCCCAGTCTGCACGTTATGATGGATGGACTTCCACTCCCAGAATGCCCCAGCCAGCATGCTTTAAGAGGGGAGGACTTCCACTCCCAGAATCCCCCAGCCGGCCTGCTTTAAGAGTGGGGACTTCAGTTCCCAGAATCCCCCAGCCGGCCTGCTTTAAGAGGGGAGGACTTCAACTCCCAGAATCCCCCAGCCAGCATGCTTTAAGTGGGGAGGACTTCGACTCCCAGAATCCCCTAGCCAACATGCTTTAAGAGGGAGGACTTCCACTCCCAGAATCCCACAGCTAGCATCCTTTAAGAGGGAGGACTTCCACTCCCAGAATCCCCCAGCCACCATGCTTTCAGAGGGGAGGACTTCCACTCCCATAAGTTTTCCCTCCCACACGGAAATGCTTTAAGATGGGTTGAATTCAAGTCCCAGAATCCCCCAGTCTGCACGTTATGATGGGTGGACTTCCACTCCCAGAATCCCCCAGCCGGCCTGCTTAAGAGGGGAGGACTTCCATTCCCAGAATCCCCCAGCCGGCCTGCTTTAAGAGGGGGGGACTTCAACTCCCCGAATCCCCCAGCCGGCACGCTTTAAGAGTGGGGACTTCAGTTCCCAGAATCCCCCAGCCAGCATGCTTTAAGAGGGATGGACTTCGACTCCCAGAATCCCCCAGCCGGCACGCTTTAAGAGTGGGGACTTCAGTTCCCAGAATCCCCCAGCCGGCGTGCTTCAAGAGGGGTGGAGTTCAGCCCCCAGAAATCCTTAGCCAGCACATTAAGAGGCGTTGAATTCAAGTCCCAGAGTCTGCATGTTAAGAGGGGTGGATCTAAACGCCCAGAATTCCTCAGCCAGCATCTTTCGAGAGTGGAGAATTCAATTCCCAGAATCCCCCAGCTGGCATCCTTTAAGAGGGGTGGACTTCAACGCCTCCTCCCCCCTTCTCCTCCGCTCCACGATCCTCCTCCTAGCTCTGATGATGTTCCCTAGTTGGGTCACGAGACGTCTGCAAGGAAACCACCCAGCTCACAGAGCACCAGGGACCCCACAGTCCTCCCTCCCTCCATTCCTTCCTTCCTTCCTTCCTTCCAGCACTGATGATGTTCCCTAGTTGGGTCACGAGACGTCTGCAAGGAAACCACCCAGCTCAGAGAGCACCAAGGACCCCACAGCCCTTCCTCCTCCTCCTCCATCATATTAATTTTCTGGTTTATTGCGGCTGTCTTGAAAAGTGGTTCTTTGGTCACAATCCAGCCTGCTGGACCCAGGAACGTTCCGCTCACCACTTCCGGCTTCCGGCCGAAACCCGCCGCAGTTTTTCACGGAGCAAAGTCCCAGCATCCCAAACACCTTCCAGGGTGTTCGAAGGGCGAAGCGACGTCTGAGGGCATTGGCGGGAATAAGGGACCCTTTGGCCTACAGGCCGTCCTCGACTTACGACGACCAGAGCGCCCCCAAATGTCTGTTTTGGGGTGAGACGTCGGTTCGGGGAGCTTTGCCCCGGTTTGACGATCGTTCTTGCCCCGGTTGTCCAGCGAAACACCGCCGTGGATAAGTTGGTAGCTCAGTCGTTAAGTGAATCTGGCTTTGCTGGTCAGAAAGTCATAAAAAGGGAATCGCAACAACGGTCACAAAGAGGAACCAGTTGCTCGAGCGCCTGAATTTTGATGCCGTCAACCCTGGGGACGCTGCAACGGTCATAAGGGTGAAAAAGGGGGTGTAAGTCCCCATTTTTCCAGCGCCGTTGTAACTTTGAACGGGTCACTAGATGAACTGTCGTTAAGTCGAGGACTACCTGTATTTATGGAGGAACACCACGGGGACGGCCACTCTGTTTTTCACAATCACGGAGCTGGAAGAGGAACGATCAAGTGGGGGCAAAGACCGATGGGTCTTTCGGGCTTAGCGTTACACACTTCAGAAGGGGGTGTCACAACTTCCGGTTGCACCATGCCGAGGCCGCACTCATCCCAGTTCCGGCAGTGCAAAAAAAAGCGGCGACACCTCGCGCCGCGTCATGTGACGTGGCACGTTTGACACCCGTGCTCTAGCAACTATGAGCTGGTTTTGATGGTCCTCCGCTGGATACACCAGAGATACACCAATCCGAAACCCGCGGGAGAGACTGTCAACTCTCAAAACTGGGAGAACAGCCCGCTGTCCCTTGTCCCACAAGGGCAGGAGTAAAAGCTGGAGTTATTTTAGTCCTGGGGGGGGTCAAAACAGCGCATCGCTGTCTACAATAAAGCAATGTTTCTCGCCGCGCTGTGTCTAGACATTTTTGTGGGCAGCGCCTCGCAAACCGGCACCTCCTCCGTGGCGGTCCCCGTGCCCTGCGCCACCCCGAGAGTCTTTGTGGGCGATGAGATTCCGACGGGAAGCACCGTCTCCTCACCTGTGGCTCCGCTGATGCAGCGTCAGGTACTTCCTCTGTGTGAATCGCCTCCCGCAGTCGGCGCAGGCGATGGGGGCCACCGGCGGCTGGGCGGACGCCAGCCCTGAAGGGAGCCCCGCATCCTTCCTCTTCCTACCTGCCCCGTGGGCCTTTCTCTCTGCCACAAGCGGGTCCCTCTTGCTCTGCAGCGGGGCGCTTTGCGGCACGTCGTCTTTGTGTGTCTTCTGGTGCACCAACATGATTTTCTTGTTCCGGAAGCGCTTCTGACACTGCGGACACTCGTACGGCTTCTCCTTGGCGCGCACCTTTTGCAGGGTCAGCCCGGTGGTGTCCCCCAGGGGCAACGTCTCCCCCCGGTGGACCTTCAGATGACTGTTTAGGTGCTGCTTCTGCCGACAGGTCTTGCTGCAGAAAGGACACCGGTACGGCCGTTCGCCGGTGTGCATGCGGTAGTGGATGTTCAGCGTGGCTTTATCCCGGAAGGTCTTCTCACACTCGGGGCATCGGTATGGGCGCTCGCCGGTGTGGAAGCGTAGGTGCTTGACCAGATGCTGCTTGTAGCCAAAGCGCTTCCCGCACGCCATGCACAGGAAGGGCTTCTCGCCAGTGTGCACCCTCTGGTGGCTGCGCACGTTGCGCTCCTGGGCAAAGCACTTCCCGCACTGTTCGCAGGGGAAGGGGCGCTCCTTGATGTGCGAGGCCATGTGCGCCACCAGGATCTGCTTGAGCCGGAAGCTGCGCCCGCACTCCAGGCAGGCGAAGGGCCTCTCCGTCGAGTGCGTCCCCTGGTGTTTGCGGAGGCTCGCCTTCTTGTGGAAGCTCTTCCCGCACTCCGCGCAGCTGTAGGGTTTCTTCGGATCGGGCAGGCAGCGCAGGTGACCCTGCAGCTGCATCTTGGCCGCCAAGCTCTTTTTCGAGGCGCCGCTGCGGGGCACGAGCGGGGGGGACGGCTTCCTGCGCAGGTGGGTCTTGATGTGCCGCTTGAGGTCCCCCCGGGAGGGGAAGGCCTTGGGGCAGAGGTGGCACTTGAACGGGCGTTCTCCGGTGTGCGTCCGGATGTGGATGGTCATGGCCACGTTGCTGAGGAAGGTTTTACCGCATTCGGGGCACTTTGGCGGGTTCATCTTCAGCGTCACCCGCGGGGGACCTTTGTTTTCGGGTTTGGGTACCGGGTTGGCGGTCCGGGGGCGGCCTTTCTTCCTCTTCCCCGTGGGCATCACAGGGGACCCGGTCTCCGCTCTGCCCTCACCTTCGTCCACCATCGCGATACCATCTCCTGCTGGAAGAAAGAGGACACCTCGTCACCGTGGGCGGGATGGAGAATCATGATTAGATTTCTACCCCATTTCTTCTCACCCACCCACCCACCCAAAAATGGTTACCTAGCAACCAACTGAAAATCTCCGCTTAGAGATGGCCGTGTCGACATCACAACCGTCCCTCCCCGGCTTGCCGCTTTTTCAGCAGCATCCAGGGGGAAGAAGGCAAGATGGCCCCTGCGCCACTAACCCCCCTTTGATGTGCGTCAGCCATCTTGACTGTTTTGACCCCCCCCCTGCCCAAAATTCCCCCGGAACCAAATGTCATCACTGGAATCTCCTGCTCCGCGGATCAACTTGCGAGTTGCGGCGATTCCAGAGACATTTGTGCGAGATTCCGGGCCTCGCTCGAAATCGGTCAGGGCCGAGCGATGCCCTGCATGTCGAAAATGACATACCGTGAACTTTTGAGCTTGCCAACCCCCAACCACAATTATTCCCGAAAGCACGGCTCCCCAGCCGCTAAGTAACGCCCTGCCGGTTCAGTCAGTCGCACGGCTATGAAATAAATCTGGCTTTCCCTGTTGACTTTGCTCGTCGGACGGTCGCGAAAGGAGGATCGCGTTACCCCAGGACATTGCGACCGTCCTAAATATGAGCCTGTTGCTCGTTGGACGGTCGCGAAAGGAGGATCGCGTTACCCCGGGACATTGCGACCGTCCTAAATATGAGCCTGTTGCTCGTCGGACAGTCGCGAAAGGAGGATCGCGTTACCCCGGGACATTGCAACTGTCCTAAATATGAGCCAGTTGCCAGGCTCATATTTAGGATGGTCGCAATGTCCCGGGGTAACGCGATCCTCCTTTCGCAACCGTCCGACGAGTAAAGTCAACAGGGAAAGCCAGATTTATGTCTGAATGTGGATCGACCACGGAGAGACTGCAGTGGTCAGAAGGGTGTAAAACGGTCCTAAGTCCCTTTTATTCCAGTGCCGTTGGAACTTTGAACAGTTGTGAAATCGTAAATCGAGGATTATCACGAGTGAACACTCCCCCCCCCCCGTTGCGCTCTTCCTTTTTCTTATCCCACATTTTCCTTGCTCTCAACCAAGCGGTAAAGAAATTCTGACCCGGCCACTGGCCTTGTGGATGTGTCCATTTACACGGCTGCCACAATTCTCCTGTAACAACGGCCTCCTTACGTTCGATCTGGTTGATAATCTGCGGCGTGACGCGCAGGAGGCCTGTCGGAAACAGAGAAAAAAGCAAAGCGGTCTCAACTCATTCCCTGTCTATTTTCCATCCCCAGACCCCAGAGGGGGGGGGAAGCTGCCCTCCCCAGTCCTGACCAGTCTCCCCCCCTCCCCACACACAAACTGGGAGATTTGGAGGAAGCAACTGGCTGTTGGGAACTGGGACTTTTCTCCGATCCCCGAGACCAGCGGTAAATCCTCTCCTTGGACGAACGGGGAAATCTGAAGTCCCTTGTCGATCCCTTCCAAATTTCCTAGACACGGGGAGTCCTCAGTTTGCCACAGTTCGTTTAGTGACCACCGTAAATGTGAGTCGGTTGCCAAAGCTTTGAATGTTGATCGCGTGACTACGGGGCTAGTGCGACGGTCGTAAGCGTGAAAAAAACACTCCGCAGTCACTTTTTTTGCAGGATAACTTGAGACCGATCGGTAAATGACTTGCTGTAAGTTGAGAACTACCCACACAGAATAACAGAGTCGGAAAAGGCCCTCGGAGGTCACCTAGTCCAGCCCCCTGCTCCAGCAGGAGTCGTTATATAGATCTCAACTTGCAACAGTTCCTTCAGTGACGGTTTAAAGTTAAGGGACTTACCGTATATGCCGGCGTATAAGACGACTTCCGGAAGCGCTAAACGGCGCCAAAGACGGGGGTCGTCTTACACGCCGAGTCGTCTTATACGCCGGAAATACTGGTAGGTTTCCGGCGTATAAGACGACGTTCTAGGAAGGCGACTTGGCGATAAAGACGGGGGTCCTCTTATACGCCGGGTCGCCTAATATCCCGGCATATACGGTATGTCCGTTGTTCACCCTTACAATCATTGCACCATCCCCAGGGTCACGTGATGCTTTGCAACGGACGTGTTTACGACGGTTGCCAGTGTGTTGGGAGTCACCGGATCCCCTTTTTTGCGACCTCCCGACGAGCAGAGTCAAGGGAGGGGGGGGGCGAAGCCGGATTCACTTAACAATCATCTGGCTCCTTTAAAAACAGCCGGGACTCCCTTCACAACCGGGCCGGGAAAGGTCGTAAAACGGGACATCACGCGCTGAACAAATTTCTTGTGCAGCGATGTAAATTTGGGGGGGCTCAAATGATGGTCCTTCAGTCGAGGACTACCTGTAATGGGCTTTCCAAATCTCAAGAAGGGATCTCTCCTTGGACGGCCCCCCCCCCCTTGGGTTCAGAAGGATCCAGAGAAATTGGACCTGGCTTCGGAGAAAGAGTGCGGGGACCAGAACCGAGTCCCATGGAAAGATACGGGACGAAAGGGGCTTGTGGAGGCCGAGCAGAGAAGACCCTCTTCTAGAACCTCCAGCAACCTCACCTAGAAGAAGGTGAGGACCTCTTCCATGTTGTCCTAGACGTGCAGAATAATGGGCCTAACCGGAGGGATCCTTGGTGCTGCCTGAGCTGGGTGATTTCCTTGCAAACGTTTCATTACCAAACTAGGTAATAATGTCAGTGCTAGAAGGGAGTGAAGTTTGTGGAGGAGGAGGAGGAGGAGGAGGAGGAGGAGGAGGAGGAGGAGGAGGTGGAAGAGGAGGAAGGACAGTAGGGTCTCTGGTGTCCTCTGAGTTGGTTGCTTTCTTGCAGACATTTCATTACCAAACGAGGTGATGTCGTCAGTGCTGGAAGGGAGTGGGATCAGTTCTATATCCTCACTCCTTTTCTGCACTGATGTGGTTACCTGGATGGGTCATGAAACGTCTGCAAGGAAACCACCAAGCTCAGAGAGCACCAAGGACCCCACCCCACAGGACCCACAGGACCCCATAGATGATGATGATGATGATGATTCTTCTTCTTCTTCTTCTTCTTCTTCTTCCTCTTCTTCTTCTTCTTCTCCTTCTTCTTCTTCTCCTTCTCCTCCTCCTCCTCCTCTCCACAATCCCTCCTCCCTTCTAGCACTGATAACATTCCCTAGTTGGGTCATGAAACATCTGCAAGAAAATATCCAAGCTCAGAGAGCACTGAGGTCCCCATAGATTCTTCTTCTTCTCCTTCTCCTTCTCCTTCTCCTTCTTCTTCTTCTTCCTTCTTCTTCTTCTTCTTCTTCTTCTTCTTCTTCTTCTTCTTCTTCTTCTTCTTCTTCTTCTTCTTCTTCTTCTTCTTCTTCTTCTTCTTCTTCTTCTTCTTCTCCTCCTCCTCCTCCTCCTCCTCCTCCCTGCAAATCCCTCTCCCTTCTAACCCTGATGGTGTTCTCCAGTCGGATCACGAAATGTCTCCAAAGAAACCCCCAAACTCAGACAGCATCAAGGACCTGGGCTACAAATATCCCATTCGTGGACTAAATAGACAGGTAGGTAGGGTCTGAATGAATGAACGTTAAAGGAGACGCTTCCTTACCTATCCCAAAGGTGATGCTCCTGGTCCCGGGTGGTATTCAAGCACAGGCTGGACCGCCATCTTTGGGGGGGATTATTTTTATCTGCTTTCCTGCTTTGAGCAGGACATTCAGATTCGAGGACCTCGGGAGCCCCTTCCGAAGGTGCTAGCACGCCCTTCAGAGCGGCTCGGACTACGAATCCCATCGTCCAAACCCCCGGCACGGCATTTGGAAGACAGACTCGATCTCCCGAGGCCCCGTGCGGGGGGGCTCTTCTAAGCATGAACCCGAAGCCGCTCCATCCTCAAGAGACCGAAGGTCTGTCAATCAAATGTCCTCCAGCCGGGGAGACCTCTAAGCGTCCGTTCTCTTCCAGCAAAGGCACCACGGATGGTCTGAAAGGACCGGAGGGAAGGCCGTGGAGATCGTCGCCACGGCCGTGGAGATCGTCGCCACGGGCCTTTGATAGTGCAACGGAAGCTCCACCATCAAAGGCACCCAACGAGGAGAAGGTCTGTGGCCTTCATCTCTTGCTGCTTGAAGGTGGTTCCCCAGAAGCGTCCAGCTGACCTCTGTGGGAGACACAAGTCTGGGGCCAAGGAGGATTGTGGGAAGTCAACTCACCCTCTTCCCTCCAGCACCTGAGCAATGAAGTCGTTCTTACCCAAGGAAAGAACTGCCTCGTAATTCTCCATCATCACAGCTTGGTACAGCTCCCGTTGGCCTTCGCTTAATTCTTCCCACTCTTCCCGGGAGAAATAAATGGCCACGTCCTCGAAGGTCACCTGCGCCAGGAAGGAAACAATCCTGGGGTTTGGATCCAGGGCTCCGAGGGTCCCAACGGATCCCACTTCTCTCCTGATGCTCAAGAACAAATGGGCTCCGTTACCTGGCTCAGTACGGTAGTAGTAACTGTAAGAGCCATCTCAGAGTCCTAATGCAGGAGTTCCCCAATCCCTGGGCCACAGCCCATACTCGGCTGCGGCCCGTTTCAAACCTGTTTAAAACTGGTGGATGAAGATTATGACTGTGACGATGTCCATAGAGAACTTGCTAAACCAGCGGTTCTCAACCTGTGGGGTCGGGACCCCATTTGGGGTCGAATGACCATTTCACGGGGGTCGCCAAACAACGCCGTCTGCCATTTTTTCCCCCCTTTTCCTTAGCTGTGCTACTCCCTTTTATTCTGTTGGCTTTGGAAAGCCAATAGAAGAGACTCTCTTGAATAGAGTCTCATTCTATTGGCTTTCCAAAGCCAATAGGAATGGTCCAGGGCTGTCTCTGCCCTGCTGAGCCCGCCAAAAGTCCCGTTCTGCAAACGGTGCTGCACCAGTTGAGTAGTCCTCGATTTACAACCGGTTGAGTAGTCCTCAACTTACAACCGGTTGGGGGTCACGGCATTAAAAAGGTTGAGAACCACTGTGCTAAAAGCTGGGAAAAGCTAATCTGTGTTTGTGACCTTCAAAGCTTTAATCATAAAGAAAAGCTGTAACCAAAAAAAAAAAAACCCCAAAACACAGAAAACAAACTGGGCTGCAGACCAAGAGAGAATTATAAACGTTTATAATCTTTTTTGAACTCTTTGGATTACCAATATTTATTTAACCTGGACGCCAAAGCTATTTGCAGAGAAGAAGGAAAACTTTTAACTTTCGGCCATCATGGATCAGAGACATGTAGACAGAACACCCAGAGAAAATATAAATACTTGTCAGGGGGATATTTATAGTATACTGCAATTAATTCAAATAACACGGAGATCACGAAGAAATCCAAAATAAATTCAAAAATATAAAGCAATCTATTTCTAAATTAACTCTACAACAACAATAAAAACTTCCAGGAAACAACAACAGAGAAGGAGCAGACAAAACAAATAAGCGGACATCAAATTGAAAATGGAGACTCAAAGATGGAACTTCACAAAGCAAGAAAGCATGATTTAATCCTAGTGGGGAAAAATGGAGAATGGGGAAAAAAAAAACCTCATCCCTTAAGACGCCAAAATAAATCTGAGGACAAAAAAAAAAAAAAAAACAGATTGGATAAAATGGAATCAGACAGAAAGGAAGTGATAAGAGAAGCCAAGGACGAGAAAAAGAGCAAAATTTTCAAGAAACGTGGAAAACCAAAAGCCTTACGTAAAGACACTTTATTCGATTTACTTCTTATACCTACAGCAAAAGTCATGAATATACGGGGGGAAAAATTCTGATTCAGCAAAGGAAAAAAAGATCAAAGTGAAAATTAAGAAAATAGATGATGGGATCTACCAGACAGAATTATTTTAAAAAAGAAACATTTGTTGGAATATGGTTAAAGAAATAGAAATGTCATTCTAAGAGGGATGAATTCCTTAAATAATACTGTATGCTTTTCCCCCCCCCTTTTTTTATTTTATTTCTTGATATAAGTAATATAATACTGGTGAAAAGGCCTAGAACAGTGGTTCTCAACCTGTGGGTGGGGACCCCATTTGGGGTCGAACGACCATTTCACGGGAGTCGCCAAACAACGCAGTCCGCCATTTTTTCCCCCCCTTTTCCTTAGCTGTGCTACTCCCTTTTATTCTATTGGCTTTTGAAAGCCAGTAGAATAGACTCTCTTGAATAGAGTCTAATTCTATTGGCTTTCAAAACCAACAGGAATTGTCCAGGCTGTCTCTGCCCTGCTGAGCCCGCCAAAAGTCCCATTCTGCAAACGGTGCTGCACCAGTTGAGTAGTCCTCGACTTACGACCGGTTGAGTAGTCCTCGACTTACGACCGGTTGGGGGGTCGCGGCATTAAAAAGGTTGAGAACCACTGGCCTAGAAGATGAAGGAAATGTTTTAGATAATTAAATGTGTCTGAATTTAGGGAAATTATAAACTATAAAATAGAAAAAAATGTTTTGAATAAGAGTTAAAGGATTAGATGACTAGGCACATTCAATGGAATATTGAAAGGTTAAATATATTTTTAATCGTGGTTAAAAAGCATCAGAAATTTGGGGAATGTATATATATTAGCTTAGGAGGAATATATATTTTAAGTAATATTTTACTTTTTATGTTTCTTTGCTCTGGCCCTCTTTTCCTTTTGTTCACTGTTTTTTACCTCTTCTTTAAGAAATGTAAAAGGGTTGACCTGGTTTATATGGAAAAAAAGGATTTAAATCTTTAAATATAATTAACCATTGGAGAAAATCTTAACCGTCAAGAATACTTTGAACTTTTATGGGAGAAAAAAAAATCTAAATAAACACTAACAGGATATAAGACCAGGCAACCAGAATGATTAGATAAAAAAGAAATATAATAATAATAACAACAACAACAACAATAACAACAAGTAATAATAACAACAACAATAATAATAACTAATAATAATAACTAATAATAATAACAAATAACAAATAAACAACAAAAATAATAAATAACAAATAATAATAAATAAATAAATAATAACAAATAAATTAATAATAATAAACCATAAACCATAAACCATAATAATAACAATAAATAATAACAACAAATAACAAATAATAATAATAAATAACAAATAATGACAAATTACAAATAAATAATAACAAATAAATTAATAATAATAAGCAATAATAACAATAAATAATAATAATAATTAATAATAAATAACAAATAATAATAATAAATAATGAATAATAAATAAATAACAACAAATAAATTAATAATAAATAAGCAATAACAATAAATAATAATAAATAATAAATAACAAATTAATAATAATAATAAATAACGAATAATAAATAAATAAATAATAACAAATAAATTAATAATAATAATAAATAAGCAATAATAACAATAAATAATAATGACAATTAATAATAAATAACAAATAATAATAAATAACGAATAATAAATAAATAATAACAAATAAATTAATAATAAATAAGCAATAATAATAAATAATAATAATAAATAACAAAATAAATAAATAATAACAAATAAATTATTATTATTAATAATAACAACAACGTTGGAAGGGACTTTGGAGGTCATCTAGTCCAACCCCCTGCTTAGGCAGGAAACCCTACACTAAACAGGCCAGTCTTTAAACAAGGTCTACATATAAGCAGATCTCAATCTTTCTCTCTCTCTCTTCCTACGTATTGCAAATAAAAATAATATTACACTGATGTGATCATTATTTCTAGGAATATTGGAGGGGGGGGAAACGTATGTAACCATCATTTATCCAAATAATAAGAACCGTGTTAATTCAAGGTTTGCAAAGAAGACATTATGGGGAAAAGAGAAAAATCAACTAAATGTACTACGTGGATTACAGATTACAGAAACCAACTGTTCCTGTTTTTCTTGACGAAGGCAAAGCTCTTAAGGGATTTATGTTAAAAAAAATTGATAAAATATATGGAAAGAAAGAAAGAAAGACGGATTATGGATTATAGACGCCGATTGTTCCTGATTTTTCTTTCTGAAGGCAACGCCAGCCGACATGTTTGTTTACCGACTCTTAAGGGATTTATCTTTTTTTTAAAAAAAATCCATAAAATATATGGAAAGAAGAAAGAAAGACAGACAGACAGAAAGAAAGACAGACAGACAAAAAGACAGACAGAAACAAAGACAGACAGACAAAAAGACAGAAAGAAAGAAAGAAAGAAAGAAAGAAAGAAAGAAAGAAAGAAAGAAAGAAAGAAAGAAAGAAAGAAAGAAAGAAAGAAGAAAAGAAGGAAGGAAGGAAGGAAGGAAGGAAGGAAGGAAGGAAGGAAGGGAGACAGACAGAAAGAGAAAGAAAGAAAGAGACAGACAGACACAGAAAGACAGAGACAGAAATACAGACAGAAAGAGAGAAAGAAAGAAAGACAAACAAGAAGACAAACAGAAAGAGAGAAAGAAGAAAAGAAGGAAGAAAGGAAGGAAGAGAGAGAGAAAGACAAAGACAGACAGACAGAAAGAGAGAAAGGAAGACAGACAGAAAGAAAGAGAGAGAAAGAAAGAGAGAGAAAAAGACAAACAGAAAGAAAGAAACAAAAAAGAAAAGAAGGAAAGAAGACAGACAGACAGACAGACAGACAGAAACAGAGAAAGAGAGAGAGACAGAAAGAGAGAAAGAAAAAGGAAGACAGACAGACAGAAAGAGAGAGAAAGAAAGAGAGAGAAAAAGACAAAGAGAAAGAAAGAAAGAAAAAAGAAAAGAAGGAAAGAAGAAAGAAAGACAGACAGAAAGACAGACAGACAGAAACAGAGAAAGAGAGAGAGAGAGAAAGACAGACAGAAAGAGAGAAAGAGAGAAAAAAAGACAGAAAGACAGACAGAAAGAAAGACAGATAGAAAGACCGACACAGAGAGAGAGAGAGAGATAGAAAGAAAGAGAGAGACAGAAAGACAGACAGACAGAAAGAGACAGAAAGACAGAAAGACAAAAAGTGAGACAGACAGAAAGAAAGAAAGAAAGAAAGAAAGAAAGAAAGAAAGAAAGAAAGAAAGAAAGAAAGAAAGAAAGAAAGAAAGAAAGGCGGAGATGGACGGACGGAGGGATAAATACGGAAGGATAGTTTACCTCTTAATAATTGGGCTGTTTTATTTCAACCATAGGGCCCTATGAAGGTGTCCTTGGTGTGTGTGTGTGGAGGGGCCCCACTCACTAAAAAAAGGTTACACGCCCCCCCCCAAAGCTTACTTGCAACAGCGATTGGGGCTCCCCCCCCTCACCCCTCTCCAGACACCCCGAAACGCTTAACGGGGCCCGCAAAGGCAACACAAAACGAAAAACCAACAACACTGGGGAGGCGGCGAGCTTCAAAGAGAAAAAAAAAAACCTACGCAGTGTATCTCCAAACCCCCCCCCCTTTCTTTGTCCTGACCCCCCCCCCGCCCCCGCAAATCCGGGGCGCCCTCTAGGGCAGGGCTTGAAGGGCAGGAGGGGGGCGGCTATTTGGGGGGGGCTCCCCCTCCCCTGGGCCCCCCCCTCCCCACCCCCCACCCCCCACAATCTCCGTCCCTTTGGGTAGAGACGGCCAAGGAAGAGTGAAAGCGCGTTTGGCCTTCGGGCACTTTCACTGGCCGCGTTGCGCAATGGCCAGGCGGCCAATCGAGTGGGACGGGGGGGGGGGGGAGAGAGAGAGAGAGAGAGAGACTCCCCCAGGGGGGCTGTCCGGGGGGGGGAACCCCCTTGATGTGTGGTGTGTGTGTGTGTGTATATATATATACACACACACACACACATACATATCAAGGGTTTCCCCCCCCGGACAGCCCCGGTGGGGGGGGTCTCTGTGTGTGTGTGTGTGTGTGTGTGTGTGTGTGTGTGTGTGTATCTAATCTATCTATCTATCTATCTATCTATCTATCTATCTATCTATCTATCTCCAGACCCCCTCCCCCACTCTCCGCCCTTTGCAAGAGGAAGTGAAAGCGCTTCGGGCACTTTCACTGGCCAATAGAGTGGGACGGGGGGGGGAAGAGAGAGACCCCCCCCACCGGGGGCTGTCCGGGGGGGGGCAACCCCCTTGATATGTATGTATGTGTGTGTGGGTGTATATCTATCTATCTATCTATCTATCTATCTATCTATCTATCTATCTATCTATCTATCTATCTATCTATCTCACCCTCCCGGTGATCGTATTTTATTCTTTTATTCATATATATATATATATATATATTTATCCAGACCCCCCTCCCCCACTCTCCGCCCTTTGCAAGAGGAAGTGAAAGCGCTTCGGGCACTTTCACTCGCCGCGTTGCGCAATGGCCAGGCCGCCCCTTAAAGTGGGTGGGTGGTCGGGGGGGGAGAGAGAGAGGGAGACCCCCCCCTTGATATATAAATATATATATACCCAGACCCCTCCCCACCCCCCCACCCCCACCCAGGCCGGAGGTGGGGGGGGGGCAAATCTTACCTGCGCGGGCCGGGGTCTCGGCGCCTCCATGGCGGGCGGGCTGGGTGGTGGTCGCGCCGCGCGGCGGGAACAAAGGCGGCCGAGGGCTGCGGGGGGGGCGCGGGGGCGGTGGGGAGGGGGGGTGCCTCGGCTCCGCCCGCTGGAAGGAAGGGGAAGGGGAGGGGCGGGGGGCGGGCTCTGGCGCAGGGCGGGGCGGGGGGAATGAGAAGG
>JAKSXO010000101.1:213048-518406 GCA_024509115.1 Crotalus helleri
CAGCTTAGGCAGCAGCTGCAAACGAAGGGGAAGGTAAGGGGAATCAGATATTAGGAAATTTCTTCTCGGTTCTAGGTGGCTTCTCTCCTCGATTAGTTTCCATCTGTTGCTTCTTGTCCTGCCTTCTGCTGCTTTGGAGGATGGGTGGACCCCCCCCTCTTCTTTGGGGCAGCCCCTCAAATACTAGAATTCTGCTATCATGTCGCCCCTTTCTTTATTTTCTTTACGCTAGCCAAACCCAAGTCCTGCAGCCGTTCTTTTCGTAAGTCTCCAGGCCTTTGATCATTAAATTGACAAGTCTGAGTTGCTTCGAAGCCCGGCCCTTTCCTGTCAGTGAAAGTGAAAGTGAAAATCAGAGAGGTCACACCCAGACTGCAGGAAGACTCCTTGGGCAGCTTCCTAGCCCGAATCTGGCATCGGGGCTTGTCACAGCTTAGGCAGCAGCTGCAAAGGAAGGGGAAGGTAAGGGGACTCAAGATATTATGGGGCAGAGAGAGGGCCAGTAGGAGCGGGAAAGGGGGGAGAAGACCAGGCTTCTCTGGAATTGGGGTGGTGGTGGTGATGGTGTCGGAGGCCTGTGTGGTCACGACCTCCCTGCCCACAGTGGGGTGGGGGCGTTGCGGCGCTCCTGTGGCCGGAAACATCGCTACACTGCCCAGCCCCAGGATTTTTTTTTTTTTATTAAAGAGTTTTATAAATTTTACAGAAAATAAAAGACAATACAAAAACAAAAAACAACATATACAAATAAAAAACAAACATTACCCAACAAAACCCCCCTTCCCCCACCCCTACCCAAACCCCCCCTTCCCCCCCCAGGGCCTCCCAGAGCAGAATATAGGCTTAATTAAAAAAAAGTTAAAAAAATTTATATTTATAAAAAAAAGAATATAAAATAGAAAATATATATATATATATATATAAAGTTAAAAATTATGAAAAAACTATATAGTATTTTTTATATCAAATTTAAATTGTATGAATTTTATCCATTTATCCCAAACAGCAAGAAATTTCTCTTGCGTTTGACCCTTTAAGAAAGCTGAAATCTTTGCCATTTCCGCCAAATGAGACACTTTAAGAAACCATTCCTGCAATGTAGGCAAAGATTCCTTCTTCCAATATTGTCCTACTAACAGCCTCGCAGCTGTAATCAAATTTAACATCAATATAACCTCCTTTGTATCACAATCAATAACTATACCTAACAAAAATAATTGTGGAGTAAATTTTACCCTCCTTTTAAAAATTCTCTGGATATTCCACCATATCTTAATCCAAAATGCTTTTATCTCTCTGCACGACCACCAAATATGATAATAAGTAGCGTCCATACAACCACATCTCCAACATTTAGGTTGTAAGTCAGGGTACATAAAAGACATTTTTTGTGGATCAAGGTGCCATCTATAAAACATTTTATAAAAATTCTCCCTTAAGTTCTGTGCTTGTGTAAATTTGACATTTCTCACCCAAATAGTTTCCCAGGTGTCCAATGGAACTGGCTCACCAAAATTCTGCGCCCATCTAATCATACAATCTTTAATTAGTTCCGTTTCTGAATCCAATTCAACTAAAACCCCATAAATCCTCTTAATGTGGGTTTGTCTTTGATCCTTCACTTGCTTAATAAGATTTTCATCTTCTCTGAGAAAACCCACCTTACAGTCCATCTTCCATCTATCTAATAATTGCCTATATTGGAACCAAGAATAAATAATATTTTCTTGTGCTAACTCTTCCCGTGATTTTAACTGCCAGTTTTGTCCATCCCATTTAAGTAACTGTCTATAAGACACCATATCCATTTTAACCCCTCTTTTTATTCCTTCTATTGCATGCCAAGGTATAGCCCATAATGGTACTTTGAAATCACTTTTATAATATTTTCTCCAAACCCTAAGTAAAGAAATTCTTAAGATATGAGATTTAAAAGCCCAATCCATTTTTTATTAAATATTAAATAGGCATGCCACCCAAAAAGTAGATTCCATCCCTCTAAGTGAAGTATATCAGAATTTGTCAAATTTACCCAGTCACTAACTAATGTTAAAACCACCGCATCATAATATAATTTCAAATTCGGCATCTTGAGTCCTCCCCTCTCACGGAAATCTTGCATAATTTTAAACTTAACCCTTGGCTTTTTCCCTGCCCAAATAAATTTATTAAGGCCTTTCTGCCATTCAGTTAAATTGATCTCATTCTTCAAAATCGGTATCATTTGGAACAAAAAGAGAAACTTGGGTAGAATATTCATTTTTATCACTGCAATTCTTCCCATGAGGGATAATTGCAACTTTTCCCAATTCTTCAAGTCTCTCTGTACCCTAACCCACAACCTTTCATAATTATTTTTAAATAATTTTGCATTAGAAACAGATAGCATCACCCCCAAATATTTTACCTTATTAACAATTTCAAAACCCGTCAAATTAACCAAAGTCTGCTTCTCCCGACTAGTCATATTTTTAGGTAAAATTTTAGTCTTATTAACATTAATCTTAAAACCCGAAACCAAACCATAATTATGAATCAACTGTAATAATTTTACTACAGAATAAGTAGGTTGCGACAAAGTGATAACCAAGTCATCCGCAAAAGCTCTTAACTTATACTCTTTTTTATTAACTTCTATCCCTTTAATTTCCTGCGACTCTCGAATTTTGATCAACAGTATTTCCAGTGTTAAGACAAACAGCAACGGTGATAATGGGCAACCCTGTCTAGTACCTTTCTCTATTGTAAAAACCTCTGACAAGCCTCCATTAACGATAAGTTGTGCCGTTTGTTTTTGATATATTACCATAAGAGCTTGCAATATCTTTTCACCAAAATTCATCTCTTCCATTACTCTTAACATAAAATGCCAATTCAATTGATCAAAGGCTTTTTCAGCATCTAAAAATATCAGCCCTGCAGGAACTTGGTTGTTTTTATCTAAATATTCTAATAAATTAATAATTTGTCTGACATTATTTTTCATGTACCTTCCAGTTATGAACCCAGATTGATCTTTATGCACAAGGTAGTGCACAACCCTCATAAGCCTATTTACTAAGATTTTTACAAATATCTTATAATCCACATTTAAAAGAGATATAGGCCTATAATTCTTTGGTAAAGTAAGATCTTGATCTTCCTTTGGAATCAATGATATAAAAGCAGTACGCCATGAGGGAGGAATCTCTTGACCCTGTAAAATGCCATTAAAAAGATCACCTAATGGTTGAATCATCTCCTCCAATAAGGCTTTATAATAAACAGCTGTTAACCCATCCGTACCCGGTGCTTTCCCTGGTTTCAATTGTTGAATTGCTAGCGAAATTTCCTCCTTAGTAATTAAACCATTAACTTCATGTTTCTGATCCTCTGTCAATTTAGGGAAACTAACCTCGCTTAGATATTTATTTATCTCTAAAATTTGCACATTAGTAGATTTATATAATTTTTGATAATAATCCAAAAAAGATTTCTTAATCAGTTCCTTCTGAGAAACTAACTTACCCTTGTAATTTATTTTATCTATTGTTCTCTGTCTCTGTTTCTTTCTCAATTGATAAGCCAGCCATCTCCCTGGCTTGTTAGCATTACAGAATGTATTTTGTTTCATAAACAATAAATTGGTTGCAGCTTGATCTGCTAACAACATATTAAATTGTGTTCTTAACAACTTTAAGGATTCTTTAATACTTTCATCAGAAGGATTTAAAATCAAAGACTTTTCTTTTAATTTAATTTCATCTTCCAATTCTTTACGTTTCTGAATCTGTTTTTGCTTATGACAATTATTCATTTTTATCAAAATCCCACGCGTAAATGCTTTCCCTGCATCCCATACCATTGACATTGAAGTCCCCTTATACATATTCAAAGCAAAATAATCCTTTAAACACTCCTTTAATTTCTGAACATTTTTTTCTTGTCTAAATAAATTCTCATTCACCCTCCAGGATCTTCTCTCCTCTTTTTCTTGAGTCAACTCCATCCAAACTGGACTATGATCCGTCAAAGACCTAGGGAAAATCTTGACATTCTTTACTCTATTATATAAGTCCGTTGTAATCAAGAAGAAGTCAATTCTTGAGAAGGATTGGTGTCTATCTGAAAAGAAGGTTAAGTCTTTCTCCTCTTGATTACATTCCCGCCAATAGTCCCGTAATTCCCAGTCCTCTTTCATATCAAAAAAGGCTTTAGGTAATTTTGCCTGCTTAAAAAGAGGAGAGGAACCTTTTTTGTCCCTTTGTACATCTAAGACACCGTTCCAATCCCCCATTAGTACTGTAGTCCAGCAGATTTATTTTTTCATGTAAGAGTCTATAAAATTGTTCCTGTTGCTGATTTGGTGCATATAGTCCCACTATAAGTACTTTCTTACCATATAAGCCCAATTCAACCATCACATATCTCCCTTGGGGGTCAGACTCCACCAGACAAACTGGTAGATTTTGCTTAACATAGATAACAACTCCCCCCTTCTTCCCGGGAGCAGAAGATACGAAGTGAGATCCCAGACGGGCATTAACTAAATATTTCTGATCCTTAAGTAAAATATGAGTTTCCTGTAAGCAAATAACATCATTATTACGTTGCTTCAAATAATAAAAGATTTTTTTCCTTTTCTGAGGAGAATTCAATCCATTAACATTCCAGGTCAAAAACTTTGCCATCTCCCTTGGCCCGCAGCCTGGAGAAGACACCTTGGAGATCTGAAATTGCAACATGTGTTGCATGACTCTTGGATCTTGCTCCTCCCACCGGCGGTGATACATTTCCAGGAGAAATCTCTTTGGCCTCTTTCTTACGTTGCTCCTTCTCTTTACGTTTATAAGCTGCACGAGTCATTCTCTGCTCTTTAACCTCCGTCTGGCGTTGCCATTCAGCTTGCAGCATCCCAGCAGAAACCAAACCTAATGCCTCAGACTGCTGCTCCGCCCCTTTGCCACTCAGGGATTTCTGAACAGGTAAAATTGAGCCTGCACCTAGGACTGAAGTATAGAATTCTCTAGCTTTATCAACCGTATTCAATCTATAACGTGTCCCCGCATGGCTCAAAACAATACCCATCGGGATTTCCCATCTAAATGGCATCGATCTAGCTTTAAGCTCATTAGCTAAGAAAGCAAAATCTTTCCTGCTTCTTAAAATTTTTGATGGGATTTCCTTTAGTATGATGACATCCTGGGCAGCTATCTGAAATCTTTTATTATAAAAGGCTTGTATGATCTCATTACGCAGAGACTTCTTCGTAAAATAAATCACCACATCTCTAGGCAAATTCTTCTGCTTAGCAATCCAAAAGTTAAGCCTGCACACTTTTTCAACTTCTCTGCGTAATTCTCCTTTGTCCATATCCAAAACCACAGCCAAATCAGTAAGGACCACCTCCATCAGATCTTGATTCATATCTTCCTTGAGGCCTCTAATCCTCAAGGCATATTCCATCTGCCTATACTGAAACATCAGAATATCTTCTTGTGAAGTCTCCACCTTCCTTTCCACATCTTGAATTTTATCATCAAAGGAATCAACTTTATCTTCAACTTCTTCGAGTCTTGCATCCAGCTTAACCACCACTGTAGCCAAACCTGAGACTGCTGCAAGTATATCTTGTCGCAAAATATTATTGTTATTTTCCAATTGATCCTTTTCCCACTTATCTCTTCTTTGAAGTCAGATTTAATTTCTGATTTAAGCTGTGTAGAAAATTGCTTCATTTCCTCTCTCATTTGAGCTACAGCCTCTCCCATTATACCTCTAACCTCTTGTGCTGAAAGTCCAGGCAAAGGAGGGGAGGGTGGTGGCTGTGCCGGTGGTGCGTGTTTAAGTTGTTGTTGTGGTTGTGCAGTAGAAGTTATAGGGGAGGAAATCACCTTGGATGTTGTAGAAGGCGGCTGTCTCTTTGAAGCCATTTTAAATGACACAGTTCTCACTTCCCTTCCCCCCCCCAAAAAAAAGAGATGAGGGGGAAAGAGAGAAATTTTTACTTTTAAAAGAGGCAGCAAAAACACTATAATCCTTGAAAATCCAGAGAAAAAAGACCAAGAAGAAAAAATCAAAAAAGAGGATTCAATACCAAAAGCAAAAGTAAAGTCCAGTCCTTAAAAGGAGAAAGTGAAACAAAAGACAAGGGAAAAAAAAACTCCGTCACTTTCAAAACGCCATCTTAATTCCTTCTCCACAGTAATAAAAAAAAAGGAGAAATAATCAGAACTAAATAAAAAAATAAACACCTAAATTATATAAGAAAAAATCCTTTAAACTGCTCTGTCCGTTTTTTAGGAATTACTTACCAACTCTCTATAAGCACGGAGATAGAAGCGGCAGTTTCTTTTGCTTCCTAGGAAGCAAAAACAGCTGGGAGGAGGAGACAGCAAGAGCTCCGAGGGAACACTCCTTTCACCCCCTCTAGAATTAAATCCAGAGAGGGTTCAGGGGTTCTACCTCTACTCTTGTACTCTCTGTCCCTTCCCTTTGCCCGGGAAGGGAATTCCGAGCCGCGGGCCAGCTGATGCGCGCTGCGCTCCGTGGCTCTGACACTTTCCCAGCTGGACGGCTAGAGGATAGCCGCCATCGCTGTCGCTCCGTACCGGAAGCCCCCCCAGAATTTTGATCCTGCCACAAGCCCAGCAGAGGAAAGCAGACTCTGCTCCTCTTCCTGCTGTAAACAGATTCATTCGGTTACGCAAATTTCTCTTTCCTTCTTTGCAACTCAGTTAGCTAGAACAGGCACAGGTTTGACGTGCCTGAGCTAGAAAGATTTGTGCCCTCAGTTAAGAATAGAACAGAACAGAATAACAGAGTTGGAAGGGACCTTGGAGGTCTTCTAGTCCAACCCCCTGCTCAGGCAGGAAACCCTATACCATTTCAGACAAATGGCTGTCCAGTCTCTTCTTAAAAACTTCCAGTGTTGGAGCATTCACCGCTTCTGGAGGCAGGTGGTTCACTGCTTAATTGTTCTCACTGTCTGGAAATTTCTCCTTAATTCTAGGTTGCTTTTCTCCTTGATTAGTTTTGATGGGTCATATACAGGTAATCCTCTAGTTACGCCACAGCTGAGCCCCAAATTTCTCTTGTGAAGTGAGGCATACCTTAAGTGAGCTTTGCCCCATTTGATGATCTTTCTCACCTCGGTTTTTAAGTGAATCATTGCCGTCGATAAGTTAGTCCCTCAGCCGTTAAGTGGATCCGGCTTCCCCGGTTGATTTGGCTTGTCGGAAAGTTGCAAAAAGGGATCGCAGCGACGGTTAGAAATAGGAGTCCGTTGCCAAGCATCTGAATTTTGATCATGTGACCCTGGGGACACTGCAACGGTCATTCAGTGTGAAAAATGTTCCTAAATCCCTTTTCCCGGTGCTGTTCTAACTTCATACTGCACTGTTATAAGTCGGGGACTATCTCTGCTCCCTCTTTTGTGCTGACTAAGTGGGCTGAACTCCCTCGCCGTGTGTGGCATGATGTCTCCCCTTTGCAACACGGAAAAAACTAACCCGGCCGTTTGATGGGGCCAATCCGTGCCTTGGCCATCGCTTCCTGTTTGAGGTGTGTCCATTCAGGGTTCATTTTCCCTGGAAAGAACCAATTGGTGTTCCTGTCTGGTCCGTTTATTGTTAGGAAGAAAGGCCGTTCCCACCTCAAAACTGTCCCTGCCCCACTGCTCCGGACAGAGGGGTCCTTACTCCCCCGATGCAGGATGGGCACCTCTGCCCACGAAGGCACTCAACCACCTTCAGAGGAGTGGAGCATGATCTTTGCCCACTGCCTGGACCCTGGAGGAGTCCCGGATCTGCCTGCTTGTCCCATAGCTGTTGCGACAGCCACATAGGTGGTCTGCAGACTTTGAGGGTCTGTGAGGGTGAATATCACGGCCCCATCAGAGGCCAGGTCTGAGGAGGAGGAGATGGAGCCAGGGCCAGTGCAGGGGGATGGTGCAATCTTTATGGCTCAGGAGAAACGACTTGAGGACGAGGCAGGCGCAGGTCCCTCAACCCTCGGAAGAGTAGGCAGGGGGGAAGAGAGGGCGCAGGCTGATCGAGGAAGGCAGAGTCAACCCACGGCACCCTGGCTATTCGGGAGGAGGGTTCCCAGCTCCTCCTCACAAGGTTCACCTGGAGAGTAATGTTTAAGGAGGCGCAGTGAAGAGGGACTTTTGCCAGGAACAAGTGTTTGTCTTCAGATCACAGTCCTTTTCGCCTTGCTTTAAGAACTGCTTTCACTCTGTGTGTCAACGACGGCTTTTCCCTTGCTGTGAGGGCTGTTCTTGGCTTGCCCTGGCCCTGACGATTCTCCCTTCAGACCTGCCTTGCCTTGGGCCCCGTCTTGCTTTGAGAAGGGCTCTTTGCCTTTTGGGTTGAACTGGGCCCTTGTGGTGTGAATTGCCTTTGCCTTTTGTTTCACTGTGCCCCTTTTGGAAGTTGCTCCTTGTCTTGCACCTTTGCCGTGCTCTGAGGACTGCCCTTGCCGTATGCCTGGAACTCTGCCTTCGGGCCTTGCTGGATAATCTATAGCAGTGGTTCTCAACCTTCCTAATGCCGCGACCCTTTAATACAGTTCCTCATGTTGTGGTAAACCCCAAGCCTAAGGGCTCTCCAAGCACGCAATGATGCTGCCTGCTCACCCACCGCGCTCGGGGCTCAGCGCTCCTCGTCTGTCCTCGCCCCACTTCCGAAGGTCGCCGACCTGCCCAGCTCCAGCTGACCGGGGAGGGGGGGCAGGAAAGCCGCTCCGCCGGCTCCACCCAGCCTGGTTGGAGAAGCGCCCAGGCAGGGAGACAGAGAGAGAAGCCAAGAGGGCAACAGCACCGGCAGAGCTTAGTTCAGCCTCCTCCGCGGACAGGGCTGCGAAGCAACGCAGCCTCCCTTAGGAGATGCTCAACGTAAACGAATCCGGCGCTGCAACGGCCCCCAGCTCGAAGCTGTGCGGAGACGGATAGAGGAGCAGTGTCTCGCTTTCTAAGACCATCGGAAATATGTCTTTTCTGATGGTCTTAGGCGACCCCTGTGAAAGGGTCGTTTGACCCCCAAAGGGGTCGCGACTCCTCGGGTTGAGAACCGCTGATCTATTGGCTGTTGGTTGGGGGACTGACTAGTCAGTGGAGGGCCATTTGTTTAACCTTCCCAACAGACATAAAGAACTCTCTGGAGGGCTGCCTGGTGTTGCCCACCTGGGTCCTAACAGTGAAGGTATCCCCTTCCCCAAACTCTTTACAGGGGTGGATTTGGGGAGCAGGTAAGTGGCACTTGCTGGTTAGTATGTGGGGTGTAGGCTGTGCGGACTTCTCCAGTGGCCCTTCTGCTGCCCAAAGCATCTGGAGGTCTGTGAGAGACACACCCCTTCCCCAAACTCTTTATCGGTGTGGCCTGGAGTGCACCCAATGGCGCTTTTTTGGAACAGCTTCCTAAGAATTGTTGGAGAGGGGGACATTCCTGGTTCAGGGAGGGACATGCACTGTCTCCCCCCCTCTTGGTCAGTCTCTGCCTCCTCCAAGTGGTTCTTTTCTCTTGCAGGAGCAACACGCAGGAGCTGAGCCTGGCCATGGCTGAAAACATTGTGGAGACCCCAGCCCTGGGCCGCCCCTTCCAGCTGGGGATGCTGTACGACTGCCGCACGGATGTGCTCATCCCAGGTAGGAGCTGGAGGAGAGGCCGAAGGGTAGGCAGCCCCTGCAGGATCTCTAGAGGGGGGGAGAAGGGCAATGCCATCGATTCTCCAGCACAGCACAGGGTCACTTCAGGCCTCGGCTCCTGGATCTACAGCCTGCTGATAACGGCTATCTGGGTAGGACCTGCCTGGAATGCGTATCCAACCTTTGGACAGGCACACAGCAACTTTCCTCGGCTCATAATAAAGTCTCTGAAATGCTTTGGAAAATGATTACAAAAGGAGTTGAGGTCCTACCCGGGATAGTGAAGTGAGGGATATTAATTTTAAAGTTGTGGTGCTGGTGCTTTTCTGGGGGGGGGGTCTGAACACAGAAGGCCCCTCTGAACCCCTGATGAAAAACATGATTTCTCCAGGGAGTTGGAAATCTTTCTTGAAATCAACAGGTACATAGAAGTTCCCATTCCTCTCTACTCAGTCAAAAGCTTTTTGAGTTTCTGGTAGTTTGCAAAACTGCTGGGTGATGACCAGGCAGAACAAATGAGGTCACCATCCAGGAAAAATGATATCTCTATTGTCTCAGCATTCTGGGGCTTCTCTAGGCGTTTCTAAGGTCTCATTTCACGTTTATCTTCCTGTTGTCTCTTGTTCCGTGCAGGCGTCACCCTTTGGGACTACAGCTCTCTGCAGAAGGACCTGACCATCAAGCCTCAGCCCAAGACGGAATCGGAAATCATTGCGTCCGACAGCATTGATGACAAGGCCTCCGCCCTGGACATTTCAGGATCCCTCAAGGCCAGTTTCCTGGCAGGGCTGGTTGAAGTGGGAGGGTCAGCTAAGTATCTTCATGATACCAAGAAGTCCAAGCAACAGGCCAGAATCACCGTTCAGTACAAAACCACCACCAGGTATGAGCAGCTGACAATGAGCCATCTCGGAATCCAGAACGTTTCCCATCCAGGAGTCTTTGAGCATGGGACAGCCACTCATGTGGTCACCGCCATCCTCTATGGAGCCCAGGCTTTCTTTGTCTTTGACCAAGAAGTTTCTTCAACAGAGATGATAAAAAATATAGAAGGAAGTCTCCGGGTTACAGTCACGAAGGAAATATCTATCGGAGGAGGAGCAGAGGTCAAATACAATGATGAGGACAAAGAGAATGCTCTGAAGTTCAGGTGCAAGTTCCATGGAGATTTTTCTCTGGAGAAAAATCCAGTCACTTTCCAAGATGCCATGAAAGTTTACGAAACTCTACCGAAAATGTTAGGGAAAGATGGGGAGAAGGCTGTTCCTGTGCGGGTCTGGCTCTACCCGCTGACCAAGCTCGACACCAAAGCAGCTAAGATGGTCCGTGAGATCAGCCTAGAATTGGTCTTTGATGCTGAGAAAATCTTGGAGGAACTCAACGAAATCCAGATGCAAAGCAATGATCTAGCCAACGATCCCATTGCCGAGACCTTCCCTGAGATCAAAGAGAAGATCCAGCAGTTCAAGGATCTGTGCAAGCAATATAGGCAAACTTTCCAGAAACAGCTGGCCAGAGTGTTACCTTCCATCCGGGGAGGAGGGCAGGAGGAAGGGACCCTGGTGGATATCTTGACGTCCATCAACCGGTCACCCTTCAATAGCCAAAGACTCCGTGAATTTCTAGACACCAAGAAAAGAGAAATTAACTTTGTCAAATCTTTTCTGACTATTTTAAATAAGATACAAATTATCTCATCTCAGAACAAGTTGGAAGAAATAGTTCTCGACCCTCAGAATGGATACGTGGTCTCCTTTATATTCACTTCTTTACACGAAGAGGAGCCGTTTCTCTTGAGCTTATGGGACAAGCTTCAGGAGCGATTCTTGCAAGAATCAGCTAAGTCCACCAGATCCACTCCTGGGGTGAAGAAAGGCAAGGCCTGGTTTGAGGACCAGGAGAAGACCCACAATGCTCGCCAAGCGGCCAAATCCATGAAAGACTTTTTCACTGTCAACCAATCGAATGAGAAGGTCCGCTTTGTCGTGGCCTCACTCCCAGATGTGGAGACCCCAGGAGCCTCCATTTACCTTTATGAAGACGGAAGCCTGGTCAGCAAGAACTTTGAGTTGCCCTCAAAACCTCTCCCATTGCAGATTACTGAACTGAGACACAACAGCATTCAGCTGAAGTTTCAGCCAGCTGAATATGGGAGGGCTGCCATCTCCAGCTATCTGGCAGAGTACAAGATTGCAGGGGAAGAAAAGTGGAAGACCGTGAGGACAGAGGACGCCCGGGAGATGTTCCTTTTGAAAAATCTGCCATCAAACACAGAGTACCAGTTCCAGTATGCTGCTTGTTGCAAGCTTGGATTTAGTAAATCCAGTGACCTGAGCCCACCCATAAAGACCTTTCCCACCAGCCCTCCTGAGAAATTAAGAACGGTCACTGCAGCATCTTCTGTCATCTCTGTGGCCTGGATGAATCCCAGCATCATTGCCTCAGGAGTTGTGGTCAAGGAGTACAAAGTGGAGTACAGAATGGTAGAGGCTGGAGTTGGGAAGGACCAGTGGACTGGAAAAAGGACTGGGAGAAAAATAGAGTTTTACCCCATCGAAGGTCTGAAGCCCCAGACGGCATATAGAATACGGGTGTCAGCCGTGTGTGACAATGGAGCTCTGGGTGTCCCCAGTGAGGAGGTGGAAGTCTCCACATCACTGGAGGAAGAAGATGCACGCAACGTCGCCCACCAGTTCTTTCAGGGAAGCTCCCCGATGGAGGACACACATCCGTTAGTGTTCGCTCTTCCTCTGGAGAAAGTCCCCTCAGATGCCTCCACCTCCTGTCTCATATACCAGCTTGGAAAGGAGAACCCAAAAGTGCCCAACAAAGTGATCCTGATGATGGGAGCAACATGGTCTGGGAAAACCACACTGATCAACGGGATGATCAATTATATCCTGGGTGTCCAGTGGGGAGATAATTTCAGATTCAAACTGATTCACGAAACCACCCCGAGAAGCGAAGCTGGAAGCAGGACGTCTGAAGTCACTGTCTATGTGGTGCACCATCAGGAGGGTTTCCGGATTCCCTATTCTCTCACAATCATTGACACTCCAGGATTTGGAGGCAGAAAAGACGCAGAGCAAGACAAACTGGTTGAGGAGCAGCTCCGAGAATTTTTCTCCGCCCCAGGGGGCATTGACCACGTTAATGCCACTTGCTTGGTGGCCCAGGCCTTCCTTGCCCATTCAGTTCATGCCCAGAAATGCGTCTTTGATTCCATGCTCTCCCTGTTGGGAAAAGACGTGAAGGATAACGTCCAGCTCCTGATCACCTTTGCTGATGGGGGAACCCCACCTGTCCTGGAGGCCCTCAAGGAGGCTGACCTGCCTTGTGATCGGGACAAGTCGGGAACCCCTCTGCACTTCAGATTCAACCATTCATCCCTCTTTACTCACGGAGAAAGTGGAGGAAGCCATAATGCTGCTGCTGAAATATACTGGAAAATGAGCGCCGAGAGCATGAAGAATTTCTTTGACTCGCTAATGTTGCTGGAAGCCAAAAGGTTAACCTTGACTATGGAAGTCCTCAAGAAACGTCAGGAGCTGGAAGCTGCTCTTAGAAGACCTCCCCCTCCCAAGATTGAGCAAGTGCACCCAAATAGTTTCCAGATCGGTATTGATCCAGTCGCCATTGGGAAGCCTTCAGTCTCCAGGTACCAGGTGGAATATCGGATTGCAGGGCAGAATTGGAAGAGTCTCCATACTGAAGGCCCTAAAGATCAATTCACTTTGCAAGATGTGCACCTAAATCTTCAGTACCAATTCCGATGTGCAGCTGTGACTGAATTTGGGCTCGGTCAATGGAGCAAGGAGATCACTTGCATCTATCCTAGGGGGAGGCCTGCAGAGGTAACTTGACACCTTCTTTGGAGGAAGAGCGGGGGAGGAGGAGCACAAGGAGGCAGTAGAATAGGGTGATACCAGTTTTGGGTGCTCCATCACTGGAGATTTTGAAGATTTTTGGCATTTGCAGCAAAGAAACTCCAGGGAAATTCTTTTACCAAGAGTTTAAGTTTCCTGATAGATCCATATAGGCCAGTGGTTCTCAACCTGTGGGTCGGGACCCCATTTGGGGTCGAACGACCATTTCACGGGGGTCGCCAAACAACACAGTCCGCCATTTTCCCCCCTTTTCCTTAGCTGTGCTACTCCCTTTTATTCTATTGGCTTTGGAAAGCCAATAGAATAGACTCTCTTGAATAGAGTCTAATTCTATTGGCTTTCCAAAGCCAATAGGAATTGTCCAGGCTGTCTCTGCACTGCTGAGCCCGCCAAAATTCCCATTCTGCAAATGGTGCTGCACCAGTTGAGTAATCCTCAACTTACGACCGGTTGAGTAGTCCTCGACCTACAGCCGGTTGGGGGTCGCGGCATTAAAAAGGTTGAGAACCACTGATATAGGCACAGTAGAAGCAAAGCTAGTTTTCAGGTTTTGCCATTAAAAACAGCACAGCAATAATCCCCCCTTTCCTCCCCGGGCCACCCATTGTCCGTTGTCCACCAATCCAGTTCAATCATTGTTTTGGGAAACACCTTGAGGTGCTGGAAACTTTCTCAGGCCACAACCCGTGCACCTACATTCCTCATTCCCCTCCCAGCCACCCATCAATTCCAATCATCCCCTTCCGCCCTCCCTAGTTTTTGTTGTCTGGTGGTGAGTAAGGTTTGCAAAGCGGATCAGCCATGACGCACGAGGCCACGGGAGCCGAGTAGGAGAGACTAGTCTCTGACCTGATGGAGACAGTGCTGGTGGCCGAGGGCCGTTTTGCAGAATGGAGGGAGCGACTACAAGCGTGAGGTCCATCCTGTGGGATGTCACAGACAGGAACAGGGCTGAGTGGGAAGACCACTCGGGGAACCTGCTGGAGGGGGGGCAGATCTGATCCAAGTCAGGTCCTTTTTTAATCCCCCTCCATTTCTTGCTTGACTTCTGGGTGAGGTGAGTTCTTAGCAACCTGAGCAATGCAGCCTCTCCTTTGGCTGATTCTGTTTTGCTTTTCACGCAGAAATCTCAGGTTATCTGCTGTGCGGCTGGTGTGCGTATGACTGTAAGCATCCAAGGTAAAGTCTTGGGTCCTGGGGTTCAGGTGGGGTGGAAGCTACTGTTCTGGGTGGGGGGGAACAAGCTATGACGGTCGTACACTGACCAGTCCCCTTCTTCTCTCTTCTCCCCTTTGGGTTGTAGGGTCTGAACAGAGGATCGTCCTTGTGGGCAAAAGCGCAAATGGGAAAAGTGCAACGGGAAACACAATTCTGGGAAGCAACGTCTTTAAAAGTTCCATGTCACCTAGATCAGTAACAACAGCATGTCAAAAGGAGGACACACAGCTAAACAGCAGGAAGGTTGTGGTTGTTGATACGCCTGGCTTTTTCGATCCCAGTCTTCCACCCAACTACGTTGTTGCAGAAGTGAGGAAGTGCGTGAAGTTTTGCTCCCCGGGTCCCCACGTCATTCTGCATGTGATGCGTCCTAGTCGTTTCACTCAGGAGGAGGAGCAGGTGCCTCAGCTGATCAAAGAGATTTTTGGCCTTAAAGCCAAAAATTACATCATCCTTTTGTTCACGCGCAAAGAGGATCTGGAAGGTACCTCTATCGAAAATTTCATAGCTGTATGTGATAAAAAACTGCAGCAATATGCTGCTGAATGTGGGAACCGGTTCCTGGCTTTCAACAACAAGGCCGAAGGGGCGGAACGAGAGGCTCAGGTGGCCGAACTGATGACCATGATTGATCGTCTGGTAGAAACGAACAAAGATGCTCCTTATTACACGGAAGAGATGATGAGCTTCAACGAAAGACACAACTGGTTTTTCCCCCTTTCCAACAGAGGCCAGAAAGTCTCTTTAACTGAGCCTCGACTCCCAAGGTAGCAACTCTACCAGCCCTTCCGTTCTGTGTTCTAATCCAGCCCTTGCCATGTGACCTCTGAAGAACCCAAGCCAGAGATTCGTGGCTGAGTTCCACTCAGCCGATTCCTTCTCTTGAGAATCCACTTCCTCCCCTTGGATGACAGGACTTTCTTCAAGGGCATGAGAAGATCCTGCCCACCCGTCCCAGGATCAGTAGGTCCCACAGCCGAATTCTCTCCCATCCTGGACCCGTGTCCCTTAGGGAGGACCAGGTCTTTGGGGCTTCCCACCTGTCTGTCCTTCGAGGTAGACCAGGTCGGGAAGCCAACAACACAAGAAATGTTAGAGCTCAACTTTACAGGGAGAGATTATAGCAGGAGAATCTGGAGAGCATCTCCCCTTCGCTCCTTCTGGCACCAAAGAGCATCAAGCCAGGGCAGCCTTGAGCTTCTTTCTCACCCCTTCCCGTTATCCTGGAGCGGATTCGTTTTTTCCTGACAGCTGCCACATATTTTCTGCAAGGCTGAGTCTGTACTCCTGTACATCAGGGGTCCCCAACCCGTGGGCTGTGGACTGATACCGATCTATGGCCCACCAGGAACTGGGCTGCACAAGTGGCCAAAGCCCCATTCCTACATGGGTGGGATCCAGACAGCATGTGAAACCAGGGCCCCCTGCTCCATGGAAAAACCGCCTTCCACGGAACTGGTCCCTGGTGCCCAAAAGGTTGGGGGGCGCTGCTCTACACCACCTTCTAGAGGCAACACCTGGACTCACTAGGGCAGTCATGACTGTTTCAATCAGAGACCTTCCTTATTAAATCTCTTTCCTTACAAAAGTTTGTTTTTGTGTGTGTGTGTGTGTTTCAGTGGGACTAATGAAGCTCAGCCTAACCAGCTCTGTCTGCAATGTGATCCAAAGGCAGAGGAGAACGGGGATGTTGTCCAATCGTCCTGGAGCGAGGGGGACATGGAATTCGTGTCAGATTATACTCGAGGGATGGAGCAGAACGCAGGGTATCCCCCGTAGCTTTTCACACTGGCTCCAGGAAGGGGGTCTGAGGAAATCAGGCTCCTGCTGGGTCCTTCCCATCTCTTAGTGTCCGTCAGCTCCACTCCAGATGCTTCTCTTCGCCGACTTGCTTCTGGTCTCCTGGTCAAGCAAGAGGAAGAAGGACACATGCCCAGCAGCCAAATTTGCAGCAGGACGTTTGGATTTGTCAACCTCTTCTCCAAAGCCCCTGAAGGCCATACAAGAAGCAATGGATGGAAACTAACCAAAGAGAGAAGCAACCTGGAACTAAGGAGAAACTTCCTGACAGAACAATTAATCAGTGGAACGACCTGCCTCCAGAAGTGTTAGATGGATAGATGGATGGAAGAATATATGGTGGAAGGGAGGGAGGAAGGAAGAAAGGTGTGGGGAGGGAGGGATGGAAGAAAGGAAGGAGATGGGAGGGCGGAAGTATGAGGGATGGGTAGATGGGAATGAGATATATGATGGGAGGAAGGAAGGAGAGGGAGGGACGGAGGGAGGGAGATAAATGGGGGAGGGGGGAGGAAAGAAGGGAGATATATGGGGAAGGAAGGAGGGATGGGGAGGGAGGGCTGGGGCATGCTGGGAGTTGAAGTCTATCCATTTTCAAGTTCCCAAGGATGAGAAACAGCCAGAGAGAGGGAGGGAGGGAGAGAGAGAGAGATCAGAGCTTCTCAACATGCTGGCTGAGGCATGCTGGGAGTTGAAGTCCACCCATTTTCAAGTTCCCAAGGATGAGAAACAGCTAGCCTTTAGTATATGTAAATAAATACGTTTAACATTCAGACTTTTGCCATCATCCAGAAAGAAAAAAAAACACAAAATAGTCAGGAGCACAGGAACACCTTGAGGTAAAATTGCACAGCAGCAGTCCAGGTGAAATCGGAGAGACTAACACAAACTTGTTGTCTTTTACATTGTTGTTGTTAATTGCGAAGTCGTGTCCGACCCATCGCGACCCCATGGACAACATTCCTCCAGGTCTTCCTGTCCTCTACCATCTTCTGGAGTCCATTTAAATTCACACCTACTGCTTCAGTGACTCCATCCAGCCATCTCATTCTCTGTCGTCCCCTTCTTCTATTGCCCTCAATCTTTCCCAGCATTAGGCTCTTCTCCAGTGAATCCTTCCTTCTCATTAGGTGGCCAAAGTACTGGAGTTTCAACTTCAGGATCTGGCCTTCCAAAGAGCAGTCGGGGTTGATCTCTTCTAGGACTGACCGGTTTGAACGCCTTGCAGTCCAAGGGACTCGCAGGAGTCTTCTCCAGCACCATAGTTCAAAGGCCTCAATTCTTTTGCGCTCAGCCTTTCTTATGGTCCAACTTTCACAGCCATACATTGCAACTGGGAAAACCATGGCCTGGACTATACGTACTTTTGTTGGCAGGGTGATGTCTCTGCTTTTTAGAATGCTGTCTAGATTTGCCATAGCTTTCCTCCCCAGGAGCAAGCGTCTTTTAATTTCTTGGCTGCAGTCCCCATCTGAGGTGATCTTGGAGCCCAGAAAAATAAAATCTGTCACTACCTCCATTTCTTCCCCATCTATTTGCCAGGAATTGAGAGGGCCGGATGCCACGATTTTGGTTTTCTTAATGTTGAGTTTCAAGCCAACTTTTGCACTCTCCTTCTTCACCCGCATCAAGAGGCTCTTTAGTTCCTCTTCACTTTCTGCCATTAGAGTGGTATCATCTGCATATCTTAGGTTGTTGATATTTCTCCCGGCAATCTTAATTCCAACTTTTGATTCATCTAGCCCTGCCTTTCTCATGATGTGTTCTGCATATAAGTTAAATAGGCAGGGCGACAGTATACAGCCTTGCCGGACTCCTTTTCCAATTTTGAACCAATCAGTGGTTCCGTGTTCGGTTCTCATTGTTGCTTCTTGACCCGCATATAGGTTTCTCAAGAGACAGATGAGATGGTCTGGTACTCCCATCTCTTTAAGAACTTGCCACAATTTGTTGTGATCCACACAATCAAAGGCTTTTGCATAATCAATGAAGCAGAAGTAGATGTTTTTCTGGAACTCCCTAGCTTTCTCCATGATCCAGCGTATGTTGGCAATTTGATCTCTAGTTCCTCTGCCTCTTCGAAATCCTGCCTGTACTTCTGGTAGTTCTCGATCCACATACTGCTGGAGTCTAGCTTGTAGGATTTTAAGCATAACTTTACTAGCATGTGAAATGAGTGCAATGGTGCGATAGTTTGAACATTCTTTGGCATTGCCTTTCTTTGGAATTGGAATGTAAACTGACCTTTTCCAATCCTGTGGCCATTGTTGAGTTTTCCAAATTTGCTGGCAAATTGAGTGTAGCACTTTTACTGCATCTTCTTTTAAGATTTTGAATAGCTCAGCTGGAATACTGTCACCTCCACTAGCTTTGTTGTTGCTCAGATTTTCTAAGGCCCATTTCACTTCACATTCTAGGATGTCTGGTTCGAGGTCAATGACCATCTCATTGTGGTTATCTGGGATGTTAAGCTCATTCTTGTATAGTTCTTCTGTGTAGTTTTGCCATCTCTTCTTAATCTCTTCTGCCTCTGTTAGGTCTCTGCCATTTTGGTCCTTTATCATGCCCATCTTTGCATGAAACGTTCCCTTCATATCTCCAATTTTCTTGAAGAGATCTCTGGTCCTCCCTGTTCTGTTGTTTTCTTCTATTTCTTTGCACTGTTCATTTAAGAAGGCATTCTTATCTCTTCTAGCTACTCTCTGGAATTCTGCATTCAATTGGGTGTATCTTTCTCTTTCTCCTTTGCCTTTCGCTTCCCTTCTTTCCTCAGCTATTTGCAAAGCTTCCTCAGATAGCCATTTTGCTTTCTTGCATTTCTTTTTCTTTGGGATGGTTTTAGTTGCTACCTCTTGTACAATGTTGCGAACTTCCATCCATAGTTCTTCAGGCACTCTGTCTATCAGATCCAGTTGCTTAAATCTATTTGTCACCTCTACTGTATATTCATCAGGAATATGATTTAGTTCATACCTGAGTGGCCTAGTGCTTTTCCCTACTTTTTTCAATTTAAGCCTAAATTTTGCAACGAGAAGCTCATGATCTGAGCCACAGTCAGCTCCTGGTCTTGTTTTTACTGACTGTATAGAGCTTCTCCATCTTTGGCTGCAGAGTACATAGTCAATCTGATTTCTATGTTGACCGTCTGGTGATGTCCATGTGTAGAGCCGTCTCTTGGGTTGTTGGAAAAGAGTGTTTGTTATGACCATCGTATTCTCTTGACAAAGTCTTTTACATATCTATCTATAAATAATATTTAATGTTCAAACTTACAAGAGTCTCTTTTTTTATTAATTTTTTTTAAAGTTTTACAATAAAAACCCCTTCCCCAATCCCTCCCAACCCACCCCAAAACCCTCCCCCGTTCTTCCCAGAGCTGAATATAGGCTTAACTAGATCTTAAAAGAAAAAAAGTTTTAAATCCAAATAAACCTTAAGCAAATATAATTACACTCAATAAACAAATTGTAAAATACTTTAACTCCATTATATATAAAAAACAAAAAGAGGGGGGAAAAAAGAGAAAATAAAAAAATAAAGAATAATAACAATTACACTTCTAAATACTATCTTAAACTTATATAAATTATTCAAAAGCTAGATAATATTTTCTTATATCATACTCTCTCTCTCTCTCTCCCTCTCTCTCTCTCTCTCTATCTTGTAAATTTATAAATTTATTGATACCTTTCTGCCACTCATCTAAATTTGCTTCTTTCTTTAAAATAGGTATCATTTCAAACTTACAAGAGTCTTTGTCATCATCCAGAAAGGAGGAAACACAAGACAGTGGGGAACACAGGAAGATCCTGAGGTAAATTAAACAGCAGGCAGAACACAGAGAAGAAAAAAGACGGCGGGGAAGGGAAACGCCCCCTTTATAATTAAGGCAACCAATCACAGTTGTAGCGCGCCTTCTGCATGAGCAGACAAGACAGTGGGGAACACAGGAAGATCCTGAGGTAAATTAAACAGCAGGCAGAATACAAAGAAGAAAAAAGGCTAGGGGGGGGAGGGAAACGCCCCCTTTATAATTAAGGCAACCAATCACAGCGCAGATCACCTCGTGCATGAACAGACAAGATAGTGGGGTAGATAGGAAGATTCTGAGGTAAATTAAACAGTAGGCAGAAGACAGAGAAGAAAAAAGGCAGGAAGAAACGAAAGCTGGATGGATGGGAAAGATGGCGGGTTGGAGGGAGAAAAAGAGATCAAAGCTACTCAATGTACTGGCTGGGGAATTCTGGGAGTTGAAGTCCAGCCATCTTCAAGTGGCCACGGATGAGAATCACCATCCCAGAGGCTGCGAAGCTCTCGATGGGGGAGGAAATGATTTCCAGGCAATCCTGGCGGTGGACTGTTTTGCCCCTGCCCCGTCCCCCCACCAGTCTGGCTGTTCTTTTCCACACCCCCAACACCCCCTTTATGAAAATGGAGAGCTGGTGGTCAGCCAGAACCGGGAGCTGCCTTCAACCCCTCGTCCATTTTCTCTTCAGTGAAAGTGGCCAGGCTGGAGGTAGGTTCCTGGGGGGCGGGGGAGGGGAGAAAAGTTTTGTAGCTTCTGAGGTAAATGAAACAGTAGGCAGAACACAGAGAAGACAAAAGGCGGGAAGAAAGGAAAGCAGGATGGATGGGAAAGAGGGAGGGAGGGAGGGAGGATGGGAGAAAAAAGATCAGAGCTTCTCAACACACTGGCTGGAGAATTCTGGGATTTGAAGTCCAGCCACTTGCAAGTTGCCAAGGATGAGGAACGGCTGGCCGGCTGGATGGAAGGATTGGAAAGATGGATGGATGGATGGATTGGAAAGATGGATGGGTGGATGGATTGGAAAGGTGGATGGATGGATTGGAAAGGTGGATGGATGGATGGATTGGAAAGATAGATGGATAGATGGATTGGAAGGATGGATGGATGGATTGGAAAGGTGGATGGATGGATAGATGGATTGGAAAGGTGAATGGATGGATGGATTGGAAAGATGGAGGATTGGAAAGATGGATGGATGGGTGGATGGATTGGAAAGGTGGATGGATGATGGATAGATTGGAAAGATGGATGCATGGATGAATGAATGGGTGGATGATGGATGGAAGGAAGGATGGAGGGATGAATGATGAATGGATTGAAAAGATGGATGGACTGGAAAGGTGGATGGATGAATGGATAGATGGGTGATGGATGGATTGGAAACATGGATGGATTGGAAACATGGAGGGATGGAAGGGAGCGCTGGAGAGAAAGAGATTAGAGCTTCCCAACACGTCGGCTGAAGGATTCGGAGAGTTGCAGTCCACCCATCTGCAAGTTGCAAAAGGATGAGAAACACCTTTGCGTGGATGGACAGACGGACAGATGGAAGGAGAGAGGGATGCATAGACAGGGTGGGGAGGGAATATGCGTGGATGCACGGAGTGAGACAGATCAGTGCTTCTCAACACACTGGCTGGGGCATTCTGGGAAGCCAAGCTTGAGAAATGCCACCCTGGAGGCTGTGAATCTCTGGGGTGTTGGCCTCCCTGAATCTCTGTGTGTGTGTGTGTGTGTTTCCACTAGCAGCCCCCCTTCCTCCCTCCCCCTTTATGAAGATGGAAAAGCAGTCATCCAGCACCCGGAGTTGCCTTCCAACCCTGTGCATTTCCTCTTGAGAGAAAGCTAAAGTGGAAGTTAGACACAACCAGGTCCTCGCCCAGCCTGGATTCAGCCTCTTAGGCAGCAGCTGAAGAGAGAGGTGAAGGTAAGGGGTCCCAGGTGTGTGGGAGGGAGGAGCAGAGAGACCCTGGTTTGTGGGAGGGAGGAGCAGAGAGAGAGAGAGAGAGAGAGTCAGTGGGAGGAGAGACGGAGAAGGCCAGGCTTCTTCAGAGGAGGGGGGGGGAGAGTCTTGTGCGGTCAAGTCTCTCAGCCCCCAGTGGGACGGGGTGGGGGGAATCGAAGAGCTCCTGTGGTGGCAAACCTCACCTCCCCACCCCCGCCAAGCCCACGGATTTTGGTCCTGCCCCCAGGAATTCCAGGTGGGGGCCTTCTTGTAAACAGATGCATTCCGATGCTCTCAATTTCTGTCTTTCCTTCTTTTGCAGGGACCAGTCTTAGTCCAGAAGTCACAAAAGCAGGGCTGGGAATTCCTTGTGTGCCTGGTCGCCTCTTCCTCGCTGCTCGGCATCAGGCGCCAGGCCTCCCCCCCCCCCAAAGCCTCTCCTGAGCTTGGCTTAAGTTCAGAGAGGTTGGAAGCTCTCCAGGTAGGACTTCCTTCTTGAGCTCAGGCCTCGTGTTGGTTTTTTTTTTGTGGCGCAGAGGAAACAGCCTGCAATTTTGCGACGGGTGTCAAAACTGGCTACTTCTTGCCCAAGGGAAAACCAGAGCCCATTGTCCACAGCCTGGACAGCTTTGACCAACCTCCGCCACTGTGGGGACCTGGAGATCCCCCCAGTTGAGCCCCAGAACGAATCAGTTCTCTTGCGGCCAATTAAACAGGAGCCTCTCCTGCCGAGTCAAAAAGGGATTTTCGATGCAATGACATCTTCCCTTTTTCCTCTGGATCTCAACCGTCTTTCAAGGCTGGGAATCCTCCCAAGTGCCGGAAAGGATTGTCCGTCTCGGATTCTCCGTGTTCTCGGAACTTGGCCTTTTGCCCCTGGTTTCTTCTGGAAAGTTCCCTTCCTCATTTGGGTAACCCTCCGGGCCTTCCTCAGCCTGGGCGACCTGAAGCTGCCTCTGGACTTCAACTCCCAGCATTCCTCAGCCAGGAAGTCGAAGTCCACGGAGCTGAAAGTTGCCAAGGCCGTAAATCATTTAAAACGAACTTTCCCTCGGCTTCCCTCACTGTTTCTGAAGCGCCTTCCTGTTTGAGGGCTGGTCTGAAATGGGATCGCTTTCCTGCTTGAGCAGGGGGCTGGACTAGAAGACCTCCAAGGTCCCTTCCATCACTGTTATTCGAAGGAGGAGGAGGAGGAGACTTCCTGCTTGAGCATGGGGTTGGACTAGAAGACCTCCAAGATCCCTTCTAACTCTGTTCTTCTCTTACCCCACTCCACAGGTGCCTCTGCCCCCCCCCCAGTTCTGTGCAGAGGGCCCTTGCTCACCCAACCCATGACGGGCAAGTCTTCCCAGCAGGAAACGTGTCCACCGACAGTGGGTGAAGGGTGGCCCTGCCCACTGTACGTCTTTTGGGTGTCCCAATTCACCCTGCTTGTCCCAAAAACATGTGGCAGCAACGGAGGCAGCCTGCAGCATTTGGGGGTCTGGGAGAGGGGAGGGTAGAGGAGGGAAAAAATGGAATGCAATGGAATGGAATAGAGAATAGAAAATCAAATCGAGAATCAAATAGAATACAGAATAGAAAAGAAAATAGAAGATAGAATAGAATATAGAAGAGAAAAATAGAAAATAATAGAAAATAGAATATATAAAAAAATATAGCATAGCATAGCATAATAGACTAGAATAGAATAGAAACTGGAACAAAATAGAATAGAATAGAATAAGAATTAGAATTAATAGAAACTGGAATAGAATAGAGTAGAATAGAATAGAATATATGGAATGGAATGGAATATAGAATAGAATAGAATAAGAATTAGAATTAATAGAAACTGGAATAGAATAGAATAGAATATATGGAATGGAATATAGAGTAGAATAGAATAGAATAGAATATATGGAATGGAATAGAATAAGAATAAGAATAGAATAACAGAGTTGGAAGGGACCTTGGCAGTCATCTAGTCCAACCCCTTGCTCAAGCAGGAGATCCCCTATGGAATAACTAGGTAGCGAGAGACTTTGGAGGTCATCTAGTCCAACCCCCTGCTCCAGCAGGAGACCCTTACAAAATGCCAGAGTTGGAAGGCACCTTGGAGGTCATCTAGTCCAACCCCCTGCTTGAGCAGCAGACCCTTACAGAATCACAGACATGGAAGGGACCTTGGAGGTCATCTAGTCCAACCCCCTGCTCGAGCAGGAGACCCTTACAATATGACAGAGTTGGAAGGGACCTTGGAGGTCATCTAGTCCAACCCCCTGCTTGAGCAGCAGACCCTTACAGAATCAGACATGGAAGGGACCTTGGAGGTCATCTAGTCCAACCCCCTGCTTGAGCAGGAGACCATTACAGAATCACAGAGTTGAAAGGGACCTTGGAGGTCATCTAGTCCAACCCCCTGCTCGAGCAGAAGACCCTTGACCGTTTCAGACAATTGGCTGTCCAGTCTCTTCTTAAAAACCTCCAGGGTTGGAGCACCCATGACTTCTGGTGGCAAGCTGTTCCGCTGGTTGTCCTCACGGTTAGGAAGTTTGAAGACCCCTGCCCTGTAGAGGTGCTTCTCCTCCAGGGCTGGCTGGGGAATGCTGGGAGTTGAAGTCCATAAATCCCACAGTTGCCGGGTTTGGACACGAAGAACCGAGAGAGGGATTTGCTCCCCTCTGCTGTGTGATTGTGAAGTCATTTATGGAAAACATTTTCTGCTTCTCTTATTGCAAAGGACTTAAATGGTATCTCTAGATCTTTCTTAGATTTCAGAAAGAAGCATTAAAATACAATCATAAATCTCTCTCTTCTCCCCTAATTCTGTCATTCTCTTTCTTTCTTCTCATTCTTTCCTTTATTCTTTGTCTTTTTTCTCTCATTTTTTCTCTGACAGTCTTTCCCTTTCTCTTTTCATTCTCTCCTCTCATTCTCACTTTCTTTCTCTCTTCGGTCTCTCATCTCTCATTCCCTTATTCTTTCTTTTTCTTTCATCCTCATTCTTTCTCACCCTCATTATTTCTTTCCCTTTCTCTTGTCATTCTCATTCCTTCTCACTCCCTCATTCTCTCCCTTTCTTTTTCTCATCTCTCTTCTAATTGTGTCATTCTCTCAAATTCTTTTTCTCTCATTCTTTCTCCTTCTGTCATTCTTTTCTTTCTCCTTCATTCTTTCTCTCAATCTATTTCTCATCCTCTCCCTCTCATTCTCTCCCCCTAATTCTGTCATTCTTTCCGTTTCTTCTTTCTTTCCATTCTTTTTTCTCCTCTTTCTTTGTTATTCTTTTTCATTCTTTCTCACTTTTCTTCTCTTCTCATTGTCATTCTCTTTCTCTCTGTTGTAATTATTTTTTCTCATTCTTTCTGCCCTTCTCGTCATTCTTTCATTCCCTCTTCTAGAAAATTCTGTCATTCTTTCTTTCTCAATCTATTTCTCATCCTCTCCTCATTTTCTCCCCAATTCTGTCATTCTTTCTTTCCATTATTCTTTCTCCTCTCATTCTTTATTTTCTTTCTTTTCATTCTCTCCTCTTTTCTTTCTCATTCTCTTCTAATTCTGTCTTTCTTTCTCTCTATTCTAATTTTTTTTCTTTCATTTTCTCATTCTGTCCCTTTCTCCTTCTCTGTCATTCTTTCATTCTCTTTCATACCTTGTCTTCTTTCCCTCTCTTCTAGAAAATTGTGTCATTCTTTTTCTCTCAATCTATTTCTCATCCTCTCTCTCTCTTCTCATTCTCCCTTGTCATTCTTTCTCATTCTGTTGGCTCATTCTGTCTTCTACACACAGAGACACAAACACACACATACACACAAAGAGAGAGAGAGAGAGAAGCTCTATTTCTCCTCCAAAAGATTATTTTAGTTAAGAACTGCTTCAGTTCATTTTTCTCCCCATGGAATGTAAGTAAAACGTAATGTTTCTCCAATAAATGGTAAATACCAAAAAAAAAAAAACCCGATTATTTTAGGGAGGAAACCATGAGGGAAATCCTGAGGTAAATGGACGGAGCACAAAAGTGCGGCCGCGAGAGAAAAAAAAAGGCGGGAAAAGAAAGGACGCTCCCCCTCCCCCTCCACACCCAGAACGACCAATCCCAGCGCAGATCGCCTCAGGCAGGAGCGCCGGCCCTCTCCAGCCAATCAGCTGTACGTGGGCGGGGCCTGGCTCACCCTGAAGACCTTTCCCTGAAGCGGCTGCTGAACTTAAGAGTTGGGGGGCTTGGGGTGGCTGGGGAGGGGGCTGAGGGCATCTCCCTCCCCCGTGAGTTGCAGCGCCCCCACCCGCAGTGGGTCCCCCCCAACGGGCCACGTGACTCCCCCCTCCCTCTTCTGGACCCTATTCTGCAACTGGCAAGGCTGTGGGGCCTAGTGGTTGCCCGTTGGGTGATTTGTCTGGAGCTTTTCGTTCTTTTTTTTTTAAAAAAAAAAATCTGTATTCCTATTTTGAGGGAAAGCCCCTCGGAGCCATTCTGGAAGGAAAGAAGGAAGGAAGACGAGGGAGAGAAGGGAAACGAGAAGGGAGGGAGAGAAGGATGACAGGGAGGGAAGGAGATGGATAAAGAAGGAAGGAAAGAAGGATGGATGGATGTTGGAAGGAAGGAAGACGAGAGGCAGAAAAGGAAGGAGCATGGATGGATGGGAAGAAGCAACAAAAGAAAGTTGGAGGAAGGAAGGAAGACAAGAATGGAATGAGAGAAGGAAGGAAGATGAGGGAGGCAGGGAAGGAAAGAGATGGATGGGGGAGGGAAGGAAGTAAGATAAGAGGGAGAGATAGAAAACAAGTGAGGCAAAGAAGGAAGGAAGACGGAGGCAGAGAAGGAAAGAAAGGTGGGTGGGTGGGTGGAATCAAAGAAAGTTGGATGGAGGGAGGAAGATAAGAATGGAAGGAGAGGAGGAAGGAAAACAAGGAGAAAAGGAAAGAAGACAGAAGAAGGAAGGAAGACGAGAGAGGCAGAAAAGGAAGTCCCACCATTCCATTGCCCAGGCCGAGAAGATCAGTGGTGACTTCCATAACATGGTGCCATAGAATTGCAAAGGGATAGATGGTATCTTTTGATATCTAAGGAAGCCAACCATCAAACTGCTTCTGGTGCCACTGCGGTGAGACAATCTGGGGTGCCTCCAAAGTTAATGAGGAGACGTTCTCCAACTATATGTGTTATAGTTTGTTCCGGTGTGCCACAGTTGCCTTGCAAGCTCTCAGCCATTCCCCACTTAAAGAGCTTTGCCTTAGCATGGCCTGTCCTGATTCTATCAGTCAATCAGAATAGAGCTGGAAGGAACCTTGGAGTCCAGCCCGCTGCTCAAGCAGGAGACATGACTAGTTAATTGTCCTCACTCACTGTCAGGAAGTTTCTCCTTAATTCCAGGTTGTTTCTCTCCTTGATTTGTTTCCATCCATTGTCCTGACTTCAGATGCTTTGGAGAATAAGTTGACCCCCTACTGGAAGACTGCTGTCATGTCCCCCCCCCCCCCCCGCCCCAGTCCTTCTTTTCCCTAGACTGGCCATACCCAAATCCTGCAACTGTTCTTCATCTTTTAGTCTCCAGGCCTTTAATCAACTTAGTTGCTCTTCTCTGCACTTTTCCCAAAGTCTCAAAACCCTTTTTTATAATGTGATCAAAAGTAAATGCCCTATTCCAGGTGTGGCCTTACTAAGGCTTTAGAAAGCGGTACTAATCCTTCGTGTGATACTGATTCTGTGCCTCCGTTTATACAACCATGATTCGTACTGTGTTAGTTTTTTGGGCTGCTACGAGACGCAATCTCATACAGTCTCTGGACTCTGTTCCCATCATAAAGGCCATCATAAACCCTACCAGCGGTTCAAAGGACGGAGAGATCTAGCAGGGAAGCAGCAAAACACAGCAGTAGGTCCACCTGCCAACAGAGATTCCTAATTTCTCCAACCAGGTGAGGACCCCAGAAGTGCCGAGACCTCCGAGTTGGCATTTGCGGTGGCAGCGGAGTGGAGTCGGGCGAGGGCAGGGCTATTCCTGGGCATCTGGTGGAAAGCGGGTCAGTCTTGGACTGGGCTGCTCCCTGCTTTTACACGAGAGCAAGTGGTCCCTCCTTTCTGGGAAACGCTAAGGGGGTGGATAGGACACCCTCAGTGTTAGGAAAGGCAGTTTCCAGCAGGACGAGGGATTTAGCAACAGACGTGACACAGATGCACCTGTGTTGTTGAGGGGGGGAGATATTCCAGGAAATTTGGGGAGAGGGGTTGCTCCTTTTCGGGAAGGCTTCTGAATTCTGTCCAGACAGCCAAACAAGGGGAGAGCTGGAACGGGGAGGGGGAAGGAAGGAGGGGACACCTTCATCTAAAGCCCCCACGCCGTTGTGACTCTCAATCCCCCCTCCAAACTCCCCAGGAGTTTTTCCAGCGAGATTCCAAGATCTTCCCAGAGGAATCAGACTTTGCTCTCTGTGCTGGGGGGGGGGATGGGAGGGGCTTTGTGCCTGGAGAGAAACAACTTTGGTTCTGCTGGCTCCCCTGAAAACGTGCTGTGGCTCGGCTGGGAGGAAGGAGGAAGTGGGCAGGCACGTCCCGTGTGTGACTTCCTTCTCAATCAGTCAACCAATCAATCGGAATAGAGCTGGACAGGGCCTTGGAGGTCCAACCCTCTGCTCAATTCCAGGCAGAGTCTTCAGTTAATACAATGGGTGTGACCCTAATCCAGGAACTGGCTCCTCTCCCCTCCTTCAGCCATCCCAGAAATTGGAGTACCATCGGTGGGTGGGGTGAGACTTGAGGCCCCACCTGCATCCCCTCATAGAGTCATAAGTCGGTCTCGGCCTCCCCCAGATGGTTCCTTTCTCTCTTGCAGGGCAACAAGCTTGCAGCAACCAGCAAATGCCAAGCATGGCTCAGACAGATGATGCCGTAGAGATTGCAGCCCTCGGCCGCCCCTTCCAGCTGGGGATGCTGTACGACTGCCGCAAGGATGCCCTCGTCCCAGGTAGGAGCCGGGGGAGAGGCTGATGGGTGGGCATCCCTGGCAGGAAACCTGGGAGGGAGGGAGGGAGACAGGCACTGCCATCAATTGCAGGCTTAGCCCAAGCACATTTAAGAGCTGGCATCCTGAACACAGGGCCTGCTACTACCAGCTAGCTGAGTAGGGTCTTCTGCCTGGCATGTGTATGCAGCAGTGCTGGCCCTGACTACCAAACGTGGGGTGGATTTCCATACCAAACTCACTGAAAGGCTTTGGGAAAGGACAAAACCTCTCTACTCAGTCAAAGGCCTTTGGGGGTTTTTGCAGTATTTTGCAAAACAGACCATTTCCCTGGTGACTGGTGGACAGAACAAAGGATGTTAACCTCAGGGAGAAAGGATGTCCCCTTGTCCAAGCTCTCTGGGGCTTCTCTATCCAGTTTCAGATTTATCTCCCTGTCTTCTCCTGTTCCGTGCAGGCGTCACCCTTTGGGACTACAGTTCCCTTCAGAAGGACCTGACCACCAGGCCTCAGCCCAATACAGAAACTAAAATCATTGCATCTGACAATATTGATGACAAGGCCTCTGCCCTGGACATCTCAGGATCCCTCAAGGGCAGCTTCCTGGGGGGGCTGGTTGATGTGAGAGGATCAGCCAAGTATCTTTACAACACCAAGAAGTCCAAGCAACAGGCTAGAGTCACCGTCCAGTACAAAACCACCACCAGGTACGAACAGCTGACCATGAGCCACCTGGGAATCCAGAATATCTCCCACCCAGCAGTCTTTGAGCATGGCACGGCCACCCACGTGGTCACCGCCATCCTCTACGGAGCCCAGGCTTTCTTCGTGTTTGACCGAGATGATTCCTCAACAGAAATGGTAAAAAATATAGAAGAAAATCTCCACGTCACAATCAGGACGATGATATCCGTCACAGGACAAGAAGATATGAAGCTAAACGAGGAGGAGAAAGAGAGTGCGCTGAAGTTCAGTTGCACGTTCCATGGAGACTTTTCTCTGGAGAAAAATCCAGTGACCTTCCAAGATGCCATGACAATTTATGAGACTCTGCCAAAAATGTTAGGGAAAGATGGGGAGAAGGCTGTTCCTGTGTGGGTCTCACTCTACCCACTGACCAAGCTGGACACCAGAGCAGCTAAAATGGTCCGTGAGATCAGCCTAGCGTTGATCTTTGATGTTGAAAGCATCTTGGAGGAACTCGACGAAATCCAGATGCAAAGTAACGATCTAGCCAAGGATCCCATTTGTGACACCTTCCCTGAGATCAAGAGGAAGATCCAGCAGTTTAAGAATCTGTTAAAGCAACACAGGCAGACTTTCCAGAAAGACCTGGCCAGAGTGTTGCCTTCCATCCGGGGTGGAGGGCAGGAGGAAGGGAGCCTGGTGGATATCTTGACCTCTGTCAAGCAGTCTCCCTTCAACAGCCAAAGACTCCATGAATTTCTGGACACCAAGAAAAGAGAAATTAACTTTGTCAAATCTTTTCTGACAATTTTAAATAAGATACAAATTATCTCATCTCAGAACAAGTTGGAAGAAATAGTTCTCGACCCTCAGAATGGATACGTGGTCTCCTTTATATTCACTTCTTTACACGAAGAGGAGCCGTTTCTGTTGAGCTTACGGGACAAGCTTCAGGAGCGATTCTTGCAAGAATCAGCTACGTCCACCAGATCCACTCCTGGGGTGAAGAAAGGCAAGGCCTGGTTTGAGGACCAGGAGAGAACCCACAATGCTCGCCAAGCGGCCAAATCCATGAAAGACTTTTTCACTGTCAATCAATCGAATGAGAAGGTCCGCTTTGTCGTGGCCTCACTCCCAGATGTGGAGACCCCAGGAGCTTCCATTTACCTTTATGAAGACGGAAAGCTGGTCAGCAAGAACTTTGAGTTGCCCTCAAAACCTCTCCCATTGGTGATTACTGAACTGAGACACAACAGCATTCAGCTGAAATTTCAGCCAGCTGAACACGGGAGGGCTACAACCTCCAGCTACCTGGTAGAGTACAAGATTGCAGGGGAAGAAAACTGGAAGACCGTGAGGACAGAGGATGCCGGGGAGTTGTTCCTGCTGAAAAGTCTGCCTCCAAACACAGAGTACCTGCTCCAGTATGCTGCTTGTTGCAAGCTTGGATTTAGTGAATCCAGTGACCTGAGCCCACTCATAAAGACCTTTCCCACCAGCCCTCCTGAGAAATTAAGAACGGTCACTGCAGCATCTTCTGTCATCTCTGTGGCCTGGATGAATCCCAGCATCGTTGCCTCAGGAGTTGTGGTTAAGGAGTACAAGGTGGAGTACAGAATGGTGGAGGCTGGAGTTGGGAAGAACCAGTGGACTGGAAAAAGGACTGGGAGAAAAACAGAGTTTTACCCTATTGAAGGTCTGAAGCCCCAGACGGCATATAGAATACGGGTGTCAGCCGTGTATGACAATGGAGCTCTGGGTGTCCCCAGTGAGGAGGTGGAAGTCTCCACATCACTGGAAGAAGAAGATGCAGGCAACGTAGCCCGCCAGTTCCTTCAGGGAAGCTCCCTGGTGGAGGACACACATCCGTTAGTGTTCGCCCTTCCTCTGAAGAAAGTCCCCTCAGATGCCTCCAGCTCCTGTCTCATATACCAGCTTGGAAAGGAGAACCCAAAACTGCCGAACAAAGTGATCCTGATGATGGGAGCAACATGCTCTGGGAAAACCACACTGATCAACGGGATGATCAATTATATCCTGGGTGTCCAGTGGGGAGATAATTTCAGATTCAAACTGATTCATGAAACCACCCCGAGAAGCGAAGCTGGAAGCAGGACGTCTGAAGTCACTGTCTATGTGGTGCACCATCAGGAGGGGTTCCGGATTCCCTATTCTCTCACAATCATTGACACTCCAGGATTTGGAGGCAGAAGAGACGCAGAGCAAGACAAACTGGTTGAAAAGCAGCTCCGAGAATTTTTCTCCGCCCCAGGGGGCATTGACCACGTTAATGCCATTTGCTTGGTGGCCCAGGCCTTCCTTGCCCATTCAGTTCATGCCCAGAAATGCGTCTTTGATTCCATGCTCTCCTTGTTGGGAAAAGACGTGAAGGATAACGTCCAGCTCCTGATCACCTTTGCTGATGGGGGAATCCCACCTGTCCTGGAGGCCCTCAAGGAGGCTGACCTGCCTTGTGATCGGGACAAGTCGGGAACCCCTCTGCACTTCAGATTCAACCATTCATCCCTCTTTACTCACGGAGAAAGTGGAGGAAGCCATAATGCTGCTGCTGAAATATACTGGAAAATGAGCACCAACAGCATGAAGAACTTATTTGACTCGTTAAAGAGGCTGGGAAGGGAAAGCTTAGCCTTGACCATGGAGATTCTCAAGGAACGTCTGAAGATGGAAGCTGCTCTTAGAAGACCTCCGTCTCTTAAGGTTGAACTAGTCAAACCAAATAGTTTCCAGATCAGGATTGATCCAGTCGCCATTGGGAAGCCTTCCGTCTCCTGGTACAAGGTGGAATATCGGATTGCAGGGCAGAATTGGAAGAGTCTCCATACTGAAGGACCTAAAGATCAATTCACCCTGGAGGATGTCCAACTAAATCTTCAGTTCCAATTCCGATGTGCAGCTGTGACTGAATTTGGGCTCGGTCAATGGAGCGAGGAGATCACTTGCATCTATCCTAGGGGGAGGCCTGCAGAGGTAACTTGACACCTTCTTTGGAGGAAGAGGGGAGGACGAAGAGAACGAGGAGGCAGTAGAATAGGCTGATACCAGTTTTGGGTGCTCCATCACTGGAGATTTTGAAGATTTTTGGCATATGCAGCAAAGAAACTCCAGGCGCATTCTTTTACCAAGAGTTTAAGTTTCCTGATAGATCCATATAGACACAGTAGAAGCAAAGCTAGTTTTCAGGTTTTGCCATTAAAAACAGCACAGCAATAATCCCCCCTTTCCTCCCCGGGCCACCCATTGTCCGTTGTCCACCAATCCAGTTCAGTCATTGTTTTGGGAAACACCTTGAGGTGCTGGAAACTTTCTCAGGCCACAACCCGTGCGCATACATTCCTCATTCCCCCCCCAGCCACCCATCAATTGCAATCATCCCCTTCCGCCCTCCCTAGTTTTTGTTGTCTGGTGGTGAGTAAGGTTTGCAAACCGGGTCAGCCATGATGCACGAGGCCACGGGAGCCGAGCAGGAGTGACTGGTCTCTGACCTGATGGAGACAGTGCCGGTGGCCGAGGGCCGTTTTGGAGAATGGAGGGAGAGACTACAAGTGTGAGGTCCATCATGTGGGATGTCTTAGAAGAGGAACAGGGCTGAGTGGGAAGACCACTCGGGGAACCTGCTGGAGGGGGGGCAGATCTGATCCAAGTCAGGAACTTTTTTAATCCCCCTCCAAGTCTTGCTTGATTTCTGGGTGAGGAGAGTTCTTAGCAACCTCTGAGCAACGCAGCCTCTCCTTTGGCTGATTCTGTTTTGCTTTTCACGCAGAAATCTCAGGTTATGTGCTGTGCAGCTGGTCTGCATATGACTGTACGCATCCAAGGTAAAGTCTTGGGTCCTGGGGTTCAGGTGGGGTGGAAGCTACTGTTCTGGGTGGGGGGACAGGCTGTGACGGTCATACACTGCTGACCAGTCCCCTTCTTCTCTCTTCTCTCCTTTCGGTTGTAGGTTCTGAACGGAGGATCGTCCTTGTGGGCATATGCGGAAATGGGAAAAGTGCAACGGGAAACACAATTCTGGGAAGCAACATCTTTAAAAGTTCCATGTCACCTAGATCAGTAACAAGAGTTTGTCAAAAGGAGGACACACAGCTAAACGGCAGGAAGGTTGTGGTTGTTGATACGCCTGGCTTTTTCTATACCGGTTGTCCAGTGAACGACGTTGTTGCAGAAGTGAGGAAGTGCATGAAGTTTTGCTCCCCGGGTCCCCATGTCATTCTGCATGTGATGTGTCCTAGTTATTTCAACCCGGACGAGAAGGAGGTGCCTCAGCTGATCAGAGATATTTTTGGCCTTAAAGTCAAAAATTACATCATCCTTTTGTTCACCCGCAAAGACTATCTGGAAAGTGAATCTATTGAAAATTTCATATCTGCCCAAGATAAAAACCTGAAGGAATATGCTGCTGATTGTGGGAACCGGTTCCTGGCTTTCAACAACAAGGCCAAAGGGGCAGAACGAGAGGCTCAGGTGGCTGAACTGATGACCATGATTGATTGTCTGGTGGAAACGAACAGAGATGCTCCTTGTTACACGGAAGAGATGATGAGCTTCAACAAAAGACGGTTTGGTTTTTTTTCCCCCTTTCCAATAGAGGTCAGAAAGTATCTTTAATTGAGCCTCAGCTCCCAAGGTAGCAACTCTGCCAAATGCCACAGCCCTTCCGTTCTGGGTTCTAATCCAGCCCTTGCCATGTGACCTCTGAAGAACCCAAGCCAGAGATTCGTGGCTGAGTTCCACTCAGCCGATTCCTTCTCTTGAGAATCCGCTTCCTCCCCCTTGGATGACAGGACTTTTTTCAAGGGCATGAGAAGATCCTGCCCACCCGTCCCAGGATCAGTAGGTCCCACAGCCGAATTCTCTCCCATCCTGGACCCGTGTCCTTTAGGGAGGACCAGGTCTTTGGGGCTTCCCACCTGTCTGTCCTTCGAGGTAGACCAGACCGGGAAGCCAACAACACAAGAAATGTTAGAGCTCAACTTTACAGGGAGAGATTATAGCAGGAGAATCTGGAGAGCATCTCCCCTTCGCTCCTTCTGGCACCAAAGAGCATCAAGCCAGGGCAGCCTTGAGCTTCTTTCTCACCCCTTCCCGTTATCCTGGAGCGGATTCGTTTTTTCCTGACAGCTGCCACATATTTTCTGCAAGGCTGAGTCTGTACTCCTGTACATCAGGGGTCCCCAACCCGTGGGCTGTGGACTGATACCGATCTATGGCCCACCAGGAACTGGGCTGCACAAGTGGCCAAAGCCCCATTCCTGCATGGGTGGGATCCACGCAGCATGTAAAACCAGGGCCCCCTGCTCCATGGAAAAACCGCCTTCCACGGAACTGGTCCCTGGTGCCCAAAAGGTTGGGGGGCGCTGCTCTACACCACCTTCTAGAGGCAACACCTGGACTCACTAGGGCAGTCATGACTGTTTCAATCAGAGACCTTCCTTATTAAATCTCTTTCCTTACAAAAGTTTGTTTTTGTGTGTGTGTGTGTGTGTCAGCGGGACTAATGAAGCTCAGCCTAACCAGCTCTGTCTGCAATGTGATCCAAAGGCAGAGGAGAACGGGGATGTTGTCCAATCGTCCTGGAGAGAGGGGGACATGGAATTCGTGTCAGATTATACTCGAGGGATGGAGCAGAACGCAGGGTATCCCCCGTAGCTTTTCACACTGGCTCCAGGAAGGGGGTCTGAGGAAATCAGGCTCCTGCTGGGTCCTTCCCATCTCTTAGTGTCTGTCAGCTCCACTCCAGATTCTTCTCTTTGCCGACTTGCTTCTGGTCTCCTGGTCAAGCAAGAGGAAGAAGGACACATGCCCAGCAGCCAAATTTGCAGCAGGACGTTCGGATTTGTCAACCTCTTCTCCAAAGCCCCTGAAGGCCGGACAAGAAGCAACGGATGGAAACTAACCAAAGAGAGAAGCAACCTGGAACTAAGGAGAAACTTCCTGACAGAACAATTAATCAGTGGAACGACTTGCCTCCAGAAGCTGTTAGATGGATAGATGGATGGAAGAGGGGAAAGATATATATGGTGGAAGGGAGGGAGGAAGGAAGAAAGGTGTGGGGAGGGAGGGATGGAAGAAAGGAAGGAGACGGGAGGGAGGAAGTATGAGGGATGGGTAGATGGGAATGAGATATATGATGGGAGGAAGGAAGGAGAGGGAGGGATGGAGGGAGGGAGATAAATGGGGGAGGGGGGAGGAAAGAAGGGAGATATATGGGGAAGGAAGGAGGGATGGGGAGGGAGGGCTGGGGCATGCTGGGAGTTGAAGTCTATCCATTTTCAAGTTCCCAAAGATGAGAAACAGCCAGAGAGAGGGAGGGAAGGAGAGAGGGGGAGAGAGAGATCAGAGCTTCTCAACATGCTGGTGGAGGCATGCTGGGAGTTGAAGTCCACCCATTTTCAAGTTCCCAAGGATGAGAAACAGCTAGCCTTTAGTATATGTAAATAAATACGTTTAACATTCAGACTTACTTTTGCCATCATCCAGAAAGAAAAAAAAAAACACAAAATAGTCAGGAGCACAGGAACACCTTGAGGTAAAATTGCACAGCAGCAGTCCAGGTGAAATTGGAGAGACTAACACAAACTTGTTGTCTTTTACATATCTATCTATAAATAATATTTAATGTTCAAACTTACAAGAGTCTTTTTTTATTAAATTTTTTTAAAAGTTTTACAATAAAAACCCCTTCCCCAATCCCTCCCAACCCACCCCAAAACCTTCCCCCGTTCTTCCCAGAGCTGAATATAAGCTTAACTAGATCTTAAAAGAAAAAAAGTTTTAAACCCAAATAAACCTTAAGCAAATATAATTACACTCAATAAACAAATTGTAAAATACTTTAACTCCATTATATATAAAAAACAAAAAGAGGAAAAAAAAGAGAAAAAAATTAAAGAATAATAACAATTACACTTCTAAATACTATCTTAAACTTATATAAATTATTCAAAAGCTAGATAATATTTTCTTATATCATACTTATATTGTATAAAATTTATCCATCTTTTCCACACCAAAAGATACTTCTCTTGCGATTGATCTTTCAAGAAAGCCGAAATTTTTGCCATTTCTGCTAAGTAAGAAACTTTAAAAAACCATTCTTGCAAAGTAGGCAAAGATTCCTTCTTCCAATATTGCCCTATTAACAACCTAGCCGCAGTAATTAAATTTAACATTAAAATAATCTCTTTTTCATCACAATCAGAAACAATACCCAACAAAAACAATTGTGGGGTAAATTTTATCCTTCTTTTAAAAATTCTTTGAATATTCCACCATATCTTAATCCAAAAAGCTTTAATACTTTTACATGACCACCAGATATGATAATAAGTAGCATCCGAGCAGCCACATCTCCAACATTTAGGCTGCAGGTTTGGATACATCCGAGACATTTTTTGTGGATCAAGGTGCCATCTATAAAACATTTTATAAAAGTTTTCCTGTAAGTTTTGGGCTTGCGTGAATTTAACATTCCTCACCCAAATAATCTCCCATGTATCTAATAAAATCAGTTCATCAAAATTTTGTGCCCACTTAACCATACAATCTTTAACTAGCTCTGCTTCTGAATCCAATTCCACCAAAACACCATAAATTCTTTTAATGTGGGTTCGACTTTGATCTCTAATTTGTTTTAACAAAATCTTTATCCTCTCTAAGCAAGCCCACCTTATAATCTATCTTCCACCTTTCCAATAATTGTCTATACTGAAACCATGAATAAATAATATTTTCTTGTGCTAATTCATCCATAGATTTTAATTGCCAATTTTTACCATCCCACTTAAGTAATTGTGTATAAGAAATAATATCCATCTTAACGCCTCTCCTTATTCCTTCTATTGCATGCCATGGAATAGCCCATAATGGAATTCTTGAATCACTTCTATAGTATTTCTTCCAAACCCGAAGTAAAGAAATTCTTAAGATATGAGATCTAAAGACCCTATCAACCTTTTTATTATAAATTAAATAGGCATGCCATCCAAAAAGTAAATCCCATCCCTCCAAAAGGAGTATATCTACATTTGTTAGATTAACCCAATCACTAATTGATGTTAAAACCACAGCATCGTAATACAATTTCAAATCCGGTACCTTAAGTCCACCTCTCTCTCGTATATCTTGTAAAATTTTAAGTTTTACTCTTGGTTTTTTCCCTGCCCAGATAAATTTATTGATACCTTTCTGCCACTCATCTAAATTTGCTTCTTTCTTTAAAATAGGTATCATTTCAAACTTACAAGAGTCTTTGTCATCATCCAGAAAGGAGGAAACACAAGACAGTGGGGAACACAGGAAGATCCTGAGGTAAATTAAACAGCAGGCAGAACACAGAGAAGAAAAAAGACGGCGGGGAAGGGAAACGCCCCCTTTATAATTAAGGCAACCAATCACAGTGTAGCGCGCCTTCTGCATGAGCAGACAAGACAGTGGGGAACACAGGAAGATCCTGAGGTAAATTAAACAGCAGGCAGAACACAAAGAAGAAAAAAGGCTAGGGGGGGGAGGGAAACGCCCCCTTTATAATTAAGGCAACCAATCACAGCGCAGATCACCTCGTGCATGAACAGACAAGATAGTGGGGTAGATAGGAAGATTCTGAGGTAAATTAAACAGTAGGCAGAAGACAGAGAAGAAAAAAGGCGGGAAGAAACGAAAGCTGGAGGGATGGGAAAGATGGAGGGTTGGAGGGAGAAAAAGAGATCAAAGCTACTCAATGTACTGGCTGGGGAATTCTGGGAGTTGAAGTCCAGCCATCTTCAAGTGGCCACGGATGAGAATCACCATCCCAGAGGCTGCGAAGCTCTCGATGGGGGAGGAAATGATTTCCAGGCAATCCTGGCGGTGGAGTGTTTTGCCCCTGCCCCGTCCCCCCACCAGTCTGGCTGTTCTTTTCCACACCCCCAACACCCCCTTTATGAAAATGGAGACCTGGTGGTCAGCCAGAACCGGGAGCTGCCTTCAACCCCTCGTCCATTTTCTCTTCAGTGAAAGTGGCCAGGCTGGAGGTAGGTTCCTGGGGGGCGGGGGAGGGGAGAAAAGTTTTGTAGCTTCTGAGGTAAATGAAACAGTAGGCAGAACACAGAGAAGACAAAAGGCGGGAAGAAAGGAAAGCAGGATGGATGGGAAAGAGGGAGGGAGGGAGGGAGGGAGGGAGGGAGAAAAAAGATCAGAGCTTCTCAACACACTGGCTGAAGAATTCTGGGATTTGAAGTCCAGCCACTTGCAAGTTGCCAAGGATGAGGAACGGATGGATAAAATGAAATATTATGAATATGTTTGATTTATTGATTAACCCAGGCAATATATATAATGGTTTTGATTTATTAAAGGGGATATTGTGTTATTAAGTAGATGATTTAATATGATGGGAAATAGATTATATTCAAATAGATAAAATATGTATTTTGGATATTATAGTTTGTTATGAAATGAGATAAGGGAAATTTTGGTTACCCAAAGTCTGAAAATTATAAATATCAAAGGTTAAATTGGAATATTGATAAGACATTAAAAACTGAGTAAAAATCAATAACAGGATATGGATTGTTTATGAAGAGTGAATGTAATTATGATATGTATAAGCTAAAAATGTATTGATAAATGTAATAATGATGTTCTTATTGAGCTGATATAATTAGAAATGTACTAACCTGAATATGACAGTAAATGTTAAGGGGAAAAAGAGAAGAAATATCTGATATTGTAAACTGAGATTTCCACTAAGATTTTGTTATTGAACTATCGATTTATCCAGTCACTACGCTGCTTTTTAAATATTCAAATGTAAAATTGGAAAATTAATAAAATATTATAAAAAAAACACAGATGGATTGGAAAAATGGATGGATGGATAGATGAGGAAGGAGGGAGGGAAGTAGAAAAAGAGATCAGAGCTTCTCAACATGCTGGCTGGGGAATTCTGGGAGTTGAAGTCCATCCACTTGCAAGTTGCCAAGGGTGAGAAACGGCTGGCTGGCTGGCTGAAAGGATTGTAAAGATGGATGGATGGATTGGAAAGATGGATGGATGGATTGGAAAGGTGGATGGATGGATTGGAAAGATGGATGGATTGATGGATTGGAAAGATAGATGGATAGATGGATTGGAAAAATGGATGGATGGATGGATTGGAAAGGTGGATGGATGGATTGGAAAGGTGGATGGATGGATTGGAAAGATGGATGGATTGATGGATTGGAAAGATAGATGGATGGATGGATTGGAAAAATGGATGGATGGATGGATTGGAAAGGTGGATGGATGGATAGATGGATTGGAAAGGTGAATGGCTGGATGGATTGGAAGGATGGATGGATTGGAAGGATGGATAGATGGATTGGAAAAATGGATAAATGGATGGATTGGAAGGATTGGAAAGGTGGATTGATGGATAGATGGATTGGAAAGGTGAATGGATGGATGGATTGGACAGATGGATGGATGGATTGGAAAAATGGATGAATGGATGGATGGATTTGGAAAGATGGAGGATTGGAAAGATGGATGGATGGGTGGATGGATTGGAAAGATGGATGGATGGATGGATTTGAAAGATGGATGGGTGGATGGATTGGAAAGGTGGATGGATGGATTGAGAACCACTGTCCTACAGGTTCTCACTTCTCTTCCCTTCGAGCCTGACGCTTAAGATGGCCTTCCTAGTGGCCGTCACATCAGCTAGGCCAGTGGTTCTCCACCTGTGGGTCGGGACCCCATTTGGGGTCGAACGACCATTTCACGGGGGTCGCCAAACAACGCAGTCCGCCATTTTTCCCCCCCTTTTCCTTAGCTGTGCTCCTCCCTTTTATTCTATTGGCTTTTGAAAGCCAATAGAATAGACTCTCTTGAATAGAGTTTAATTCTATTGGCTTTCAAAAGCCAATAGGAATTGTCCAGGCTGTCTCTGCCCTGCTGAGCCCGCCAAAAGTCCCAGTCTGCCAACAGGGCTGCACCAGTTGAGTAGTCCTGGACTTACGACCGGTTGAGTAGTTCTCGACTTACGACCGGTTGGGGGTTGCGGCATTAAAAAGGTTGAGAACCACTGAGCTAGGTGTCTCTCTGAACTGGCAGCCCTGTCTATCAGAGACGACTTATGCATCTTTCACGTCGACAGGGTGCCCCAGCCCTGGTCCCACCCACTCCGCCCCGCCTGCCCTGTCCCCGCTCCGCCCCCGCCCACCCGCAAGGCCACTCCCCGCCTCCACGGCCGGCCGCGGATCGCCCAGGCGACCCAGCAGGACCACGGCGGCCACGCCGTCTGCCCGCACCCCGCAGCATTGATTGCGCGCGACGGGGCACGAGGGCGGAGTCTTGTCCCCGCTGCCCGGCTGCTATGTCTTTGGCTGCGCTGCTCCACACGGGCCATGCCCGGGCGCAACTCTCCTCCGGGGGGGCTGTTGGGGGGAAGGGGCCACGGGGGGGAGGTGGGGCTGGGGCGACGGCGTATGTGCCCACAGAGAGGGCTCTGAGTGCTGCCTCTGGCACACGTGCCCTAGGTGCGCCACCACTGCCTGTAAGGGATTCCTGCTTGAGCGGGGGGTTGGGCCAGATGACCTCTAGGGTCCCTTCCAGCTCCATTTGTCTATGATTCTGGAAGGGTCTCCTGCTTGAGCAGGGGGTTGGACTAGATGACCTCTAAGGTCTCTTCCAACTCCATTTGTCTATGATTCTGGAAGGGTCTCCTGCTTGAGCAGGGGGTTGGACTGGATGACCTCTAGGGTCCCTTCCAACTGTGTTCTTCTGTAGGGGTCTCCAGCTTGAACAGGGGATTGGAGTGGATGACCTCCAGGGTCCCTTCCACTTCTGTTATTCTGTAGGGTCTCCTGCTCGAGCAGGGGGTTGGACTAGATGACCTCCAGGGTCCCTTCCAACTCTGTTATTCTGTAGGGGTCTCCTGCTCGAGCAGGGGGTTGGACTAGATGACCTCCAGGGTCCCTTCCAACTCTGTTATTCTGTAGGGGTCTCCTGTTCGAGCAGGGGGTTGGGCCAGATGACCTCCAGGGTCCCTTCCAGCTCTGCGATTCCATTAAGGGTCTCCCGCTTGAGCCCGGGAGCTGGAACATAAATAGAAGGGGAAAAAAACCCTAAATAAATAAAAAATAAAGAGGGCTCCTTAGTGTCTGCTTCAGGCCATACGGGAAAGAATGCAGCAGCAGCTGCTCAAATATGCAGACTGTCTTACTGAGGGCTAGAAACCTGATTAGGAGTGTGCGTGCCACAGAGGTGTATATTGGGGAAGATCTAAATAGAGGTGTTCCCAGGTGAGGCCGAGGGCTTGGTGACCGTGGCTTCTTCGTGGCCAATCCGTCCTCACTAATTTCCACCGAGGGAGGGGCGGTGTGTGTGTGTGTGTGTGTGTGTGTGTGTGTGTGCCCAAGCCATCTTGCAAAACGCTCGTTTTGTTTGTTCAGTTATTTATTAGATATTTTCTTATCGGTTTTCGCCCCGCCTCGATTACTTTACAAGCAACTCAACGTGGCGGACGTAGATAGTATTTCTTCTTCCTTTTATTTTCCTCAGAACGACAACCCTGTGAGGAAGATTGGACTGAGAGAGACAGAGAGAGACAGGAAATGCGCCCCCCATCTGGTTTTCGTGCCTGTGGTAGGACTCGAACTCACCGCCGCCTGGTGATTGGGCCTAAGTCGCTCTGCCGACATTTGTGCTGAAGGCAGGACTAGAACTCAACGTCTCCTGGTGATTGGCCTCAAGTCGGTGGGCCTCAATTGGGACTAGAACTCGCCCTCTCCTGGTGATTGGCCCAAAGTCACCCAGTTAGCTGCTATCCCTAACATGGGACTAGAACTCCCAGTCTCCTGGTGATTGGCCCAAAGTCACCCAGTTAGCTTTCCTGCTTAAGAAGGACTAGAATTCACCGTCTCCTAGTGATTGGCCCCAAAGTCACTGGGATTTCATGCCTCGGGCCGAACTAGAACTCACCGTCTCCCGGTGAATGGCCCAAATTCATCCAGCTGGCTTTCACGCCTAAGGCGGGACTACAGCTCCCTGTCTCCCAGTGATTGGCCCAACGTCAACGTTCCTAAGGTGGGACTAGAACTCACCTTAACCTGGCGTTTAGCCCAAAATCACCCAGCTGGTTTTCGTGCCTGAGGTGGAACTAGAACTCCCAGCATGGATCTTCCCCCCTCCCCAGGACATTCCCCCTGCTGGCTGGAGGATTCTGGGAGTGGAAGTCCTCCCCTCTTTAAAGCATGCCGGCTGGGGGATTCTGGGAGTTGAAGCCCTCCCCTCTTAAAGCAGGCTGGCTGGGGGGATTCTGGGAGTGGAAGCCCTCCCCTCTTAAAGCAGGCCGGCTGGGGGATTCTGGGAGTGGAAGCCCTCCCCTCTTAAAGCAGGCCGGCTGGGGGATTCTGGGAGTGGAAGCCCTCCCCTCTTAAAGCAGGCCGGCTGGGGGATTCTGGGAGTGGAAGCCCTCCCTTCTTAAAGCAGGCCGGCTGGGGGATTCTGGGAGTGGAAGCCCTCCCCTCTTAAAGCAGGCTGGCTGGGGGATTCTGGGAGTGGAAGCCCCCCCCTCTTAAAGCAGGCCGGCTGGGGGATTCTGGGAGTGGAAGCCCTCCCCTCTTAAAGCAGGCCGGCTGGGGGATTCTGGGAGTGGAAGCCCTCCCCTCTTAAAGCAGGCCAGCTAGGGGATTCTGGGAGTCGCTCCCCTCTTAAAACCATCACGAATGCCAAACTCTCTTCATGGAGACTTTGGCCTTCCACCTCCTTCTCCTGCACCCCAGATCTGGTCACTTGGAAAGGGTCTGGGGGGGCACCCGTGGGAGACCTAGGCCAACACCCCTCTCTTGTGCGATGCCTACACAGCAGCAGCAGGGGAGTAGGTGAGAAGTAGGGACGGGACACAACCGTTCCCCCCTCTCCCCTAATTGTTAAACAACCCCCCTTTGCAGAGAAGCCATGCAAAAGCAGCAGGACGGTTGCTTAGCACACCCACCTTCGCTGGACGGCAAGGAGGAAAGAGTCAACGCTTTCCCACGCTTGGGGAAGTCGCTTTTGGTCGACCGTCGTCCAGAGTCGCTTTCCCGGACCGTCTCCCCCCCCCCTTCCCGGCAATGTCTCACGGATTGTGTTGCTCGCAGCCCCCACGAGACCCCGGCGAGGGGGGCAACCCCGGATTCCCCACGGCCACCAGGGGGGTGCAAGGGGGGACGGGCCGCCCCCCGAAAAGCAGGTCGGCCACCCACCGGCTCCTCCGGAAGGGGGCGGGCGGCGGTCTCCGCCGTGGGGCGCCAAGATCGGGCAGGATGGCAAGCTGCGCCTCGGCAAAGCGCAGCGGCCGGCTGCGCGCCGCTTCCAGCACGGCCGCTCGGTCGGCGGAGCGCGAGACGCGGAAGAGCAGCGGGCGTGGCTTGCTGGACGAGTCCCAGCTTCGGATCCGGCGGGCGCTCTCGATCTCCAAGGCCGGCGCTCCCGGGCGCCAGCGCAGCAGCTCCGGCAGTGTGCGTCGGAGGAAAGCGGCCGGGTCGCCCCCTTCGGCCCCCTCCGGCAAGCCCAGAAGGCGTAGGTTGGCGCGGCGGGAGCGGCTTTCCAAGGCGCGGCAGCGGTTCTCCAGGCGCCGGGCGTACTTGCCCAGGCGGTGGTTCTCCAGGTGCAGCGCGGCCAGCTCCAGCGCCCAGCAGCGAGCGTCCTGCTCCAGCTGCAAGACGTGGCTCTGCAGGCCAGAGAGATCCCGGCAAAGGCTGCTAACGTCGGCGGCCAGGCGGCCCAGCTGTTTGGAGACGAGGGGCTGCACGGCGCCCGACTCGGCTCCGTGGGAGCAGCTGCAGAGTCCCGGAGCCGCGGAGCGGCTGTTCTTCGCCTCTGGTCCTGCATCCAAGGCCGGAAGTCTTCCTTTGTCCTTGGCTGGGAAAGACGGGAAAATCAGTGTGAGACCCTGATCGTCATTCTGGAGAGAATTATCAATCAATCAATCAACCAGAACAGAGTTGGAAGGGACCTCGGAGGTCATCTAGTCCGACCCCCTGCTCCAGCAGGAACCCCTTACAGAATCGTAGACTGATGGAGTTGGAAGGGACCTTAGACGTCATCTAGTCTGACCCCCTGCTCCAACAGGAGACCCTTACAGAATCGTAGACTAATGGAGTTGGAAGGGACCCTGGAGGTCATCTAGTCCAATCCCCTGCTCGAGCAGGAGACCCTTACAGAATTGTAGACTTTATGGAGTTGGAAGAGACCTTAGAGGTCATCTAGTCCAGCCCACTGCTCAAGCAGGAGACCCTTACAGAATTATAGACAAATGGAGCTGGAAGGGACCCTGGAGGTCATCTAGTCTGACCACCTGCTCGATCAGGAACCCCTTACAGAATCATAGACAGATGGAGTTGGAAGGGACCTTAGACGTCACCTAGTCTGACCCCCTGCTCCAACAGGAGACCCTTACATAATCGTAGACTAATGGAGTTGGAAGGGACCCTGGAGGTCATCTAGTCCAATCCCCTGCTCAAGCAGGAGACCCTTACAAAATCGTACACTAATGGAGTTGGAAGGGACCCTGGAGGTCATCTAATCTGACCCCCTGCTCCAGCAGGAATCCCTGAGAGAATCATAGACTAATGGAGTTGGAAGGGACCTTAGGGGTCATCCAGTCCAACCTTCTGCTTGAACAGGAAAACCTTACAGAATCATAGACAAATGGAGTTGGAAGGGACCTTAGAGGTCTTCTAGTCCAACGCCTTGGTCGAGCAGGAGACCCTCTACTATTTCAGACGTGTGGCTGTCCAGTTTCTTCTTAAAAGCCTCCCAGGGATGAAGCACCCATGACTTCCAGTGGCCAGCTGTTCCACTGGTTAATTGTCCTCCCTGTTGGGAACTTTCTCCTTAATTCCAGGTTGCTTCTCTCTTTGGTCACTTTCCATCCGTCGTTTCTCGTCCTGCCTTCAGGGGCTTTGGAGGATATGTGGACACCCCCCTTCTTCTTTGGGGTGCCCCCCCCCAAATACTGGAAGGCTGCTATCGTGTCCCCCCCTAGTTTGTCTTTTCACTAGTCTGGCCCAACCCAATTCTTGCAACTGTTCTTCTTTGTATGTTTTAGATCTCTAGGTTTTTAATCATCGTAGTTGCTCTTCCATTCCATTCTATTCTATCTATATTCTATCTTATTCCATTCCATCCCATCCCATTCCATTCTATATTGCATTCCATTCCATTCTATATTCTATTCCATCCCATCCCATTCCATTCTATTCTATTCCATTCCATTCCATTCTATATTCTATTTATTTATTAGTAAAATTTATTTATTAGTAAAATTTATATTCCATTCTATTCCATCCCAATCCATTTTATTCCATTCCATTCTATATTCTATTCCATCCCATCCCATTCCATTCCATTTTATATTCTATATTCTATTCCATTCCATTCCATCCCATTCTATATTCTATATTCTATTCTACTCCATCCCATCCCATTCCATTCTATATTCTATTCCATTCTATTCCATCCCGTTCCATTCCATACTATATTCTATATTCTATTCCATTCCATTCCATTGCATTCTATATTCTATTCCATTCCATCCTATTCTATTCTATTCTATTCCATCCCGTTCCATTCCATTCTATTCCATCACATCCCATTCTATTCTATATTCTATTCTATTCCATTCTATTCCATCCCATCCCATTCCATTTTATTTCATTCCATTCTATATTCTATTCTACTCCATCCCATTCCATTCTATATTCTATTCTATTCCATCCCATTCCATTCCATTCTATATTCTATTCTATTCCATCTCATTCCATTCTATTCTATATTCTATTCTATTCCATTCTATTCCATCCCATCCCATTCCATTTTATTCCATTCCATTCCATTCTATATTCTATTCTACTCCATCCCATTCCACCCATTCCATTCCATTCTATATTCTATTCTGTCCCATTCCATTCTATATTCTATTCTATTCCCTCCCATTCCATTCTATTCTATATTCTATTCTATTCCATCCCGTTCCATTCCATTCTATTCCATCACATCCCATTCTATTCTATATTCTATTCCATTCCATTCTATTCTATTCCATTCTGTTCCATCCCATCCCATTCTATTCTATATTCTATTCTATTCCATTCTATTCCATCCCATTCTATTCGATATTCTATATTCTATTCCATCCCATCCCGTTCTCTTCTGTTCCATTCCGTCCCATTCTATTCTATTTCCCCCAAAGGTCAAGATCTGATGGTGCCACTTTTCGCGAGCAGGTGGCGGGGGGCTCAGCCTTGCCAAGGACTCCAACACCAAGTCCCGTCCGTGCTTCCCAGTTCTCCTTACGCTTCTCCGCTCCTCACCCGTTGCAGACGCTCTTCGGGCTCCCGTCCGAAACGAGGCCGGGGGGTTCCACCTGGGAGGGTCACTCTGCATATGTGCAGAGGACCGGCTGTTCCGTGGGCAGGAATGGCCGTTCTGCTGGGGCCCTGGTGTCCCCTCGTCACAAGTGGGGGCGCTGGAAGAGACAGCACCTATAGAGAGGACAAGGGCCCCGGGCTGGTTAGTTCGACGGAGTTGTGTTCCTCTAAGCCAGAGTTAGGCCACCTTGGCTCTTTGATGATGCGTGGACTTCAACTCCCAGAATTCCTGAGCCAGCCACGCTGAAGGGAAAGGGAGAGGTTTCCAAGCTGAGCCATGCTGGCTCAGGAATTCTGGGAGTTGAAGTCCCCGAGTGATAAAGCAGCCTAGGCCTAGGCCAGAGGTAGGCCACCTTGGCTCTTTTATGACTGGTGGACTTCAAATCCCAGAATTCCTGAGCCAGCCACACTGAGGGGACGGGGAGAGGTTTCCAAGCTGAGCCAGGCTGGCTCAGGAATTCTGGGAGTTGAAGTCCACGAGTCATGAGGGGGCCTAGGCCAGAGGTAGGCCACCTTGGCTCTTTTATGACTCGTGGACTTCAACTCCCAGAATTCCTGAGCCAGCCACGCTGAGGGGAAAGGGAGGGGTTTCCAAGCTGAGCCAGGCTGGCTCAGGAATTCTGGGAGTTGAAGTCCCCGAGTGATAAAGCAGCCTAGGCCTAGGCCAGAGGTAGGCCACCTTGGCTCTTTTATGACTGGTGGACTTCAAATCCCAGAATTCCTGAGCCAGCCACGCTGAGGGGACGGGGAGAGGTTTCCAAGCTGAGCCAGGCTGGCTCAGGAATTCTGGGAGTTGAAGTCCACGAGTCATGAGGGGGCTAGGCCAGAGGTAGGCCACCTTGGCTCTTTTATGACTCGTGGACTTCAACTCCCAGAATTCCTGAGCCAGCCATGCTGAGGGGACGGGGAGAGGTTTCCAAGCTGAGCCAGGCTGCTGAGGAATTCCGGGAGTTGAAGTCCAGGAGTCATAAAAGAGCCAAGGTGGCCTACCCCTGAGTTACTAGGAAGATGAGGGGACTTCAACTCCCAGAATTCCTCTGCTAGCATGGCACCCTATACCAGGAATAGGCAACCTTGGCTCTTTTATGACTGGTGGACTTCAACTCCCAGAATTCCTCAGCCAGGCATGCTGAGGGAAAAGGGAGAGGCTTCCAAGCTGAGCCAGGCTGGCTCAGGAATTCTGGGAGTTGAAGTCTCCGAGTGATAAAGCAGCCTAAGCCTAGGCCAGAGGTAGGCCACCTTGGCTCTTTTATGACGTGTGGACTTCAACTCCCAGAATTCCTGAGCCAGCCACACTGAGGGGAAAGGGAGGGGTTTCCAAGCTGAGCCAGGCTGGCTCAGGAATTCTGGGAGTTGAAGTCCACACGTCATAAAAGAGCCAGGGTTGCCTATCCCTGCTCTAGGTTGATCAAATGCAATGGTTCAGCTCTGGGTGCCCGAATTTCCGAGCGTTTCTCAAGCTTGGCTGCTTAAAGAGGGGTGGACTTCGACTCCCAGAATCCCCCAGTCAGCATGTTTTAAAAGGGGAGGACTTCAACTCCCAGAATCCCCTAGCCAGGATGCTTTAAGAGAGGTGGACTTCGACTCCCAGAATCCTCCAGACAGGATGCTTTAAGAGGGGCGAACTTCAACTCCCAGAATCCCCCAGCCAGGATGTTTAAGAGGGGTGAACTTCAACTCCCAGAATCCCCTAGCCAGGATGCTTTAAGTGGGAATGACTTCAACTCCCAGAATCCCCCAGCCGGCCTGCTTTAAGAGGGACGGGCTTCGACTCCCAGAATCCCCCAGCCAGCATGCTTGAGGAAAGGTGGACTTCGACTCCCAGAATCCCCCTGTCCTCTGTCTTCTGTCCCGTTGGAGATGCAGCCTCCCATACTCGCCTTGCCAGGATTTCTTTTTGCAATGGGCTGCTTGCTCTTCCTCCTCCTCCTCCTGGTTGTGCCGCGGTTGTCGGGGCCTCTTCCTGGCCGAGGAGGGGCAGGGCCTGGGGGTGCTTGGGTAGGCAAGCTCCTCCAGGCAGCTGAGCAGGCCCTGGAGAGGCCTGCTGCCGGTCAGCCCTCCGGAGCAAAGGGAGAAAGACGTCAGCCGGCCGTTGGCGGAGGCCGATCGCAATTCACCCTTCCCCTCCCCTGCAATCTTCCCCCAATATGGCTGGCAGCACACTGCCCCCCCCTCCCCTCCAAGGGGGAGCAGGATTTGAACTGGAGGCCACGGCAGGGTAAGAGCCGGGAGGGGATCCTCCCCGTCCTCTTGACAGAAGCTCAGAGTAGAACTGGGGGGGGGGGTACGTGTCTTTGAGTGGTTTCCTCGGAGACGTTTCATGACCCAACTAGATAACAGCATCAGTGTTCGAAGGCTGGGAGGAGGAGGAGGAGGGACTGTAGAGTCCTGGGTCCTCTCTGAGCTGGGTGGTTTCCTTGCAGACGTTTCAAGACCCAACTAGGGAATGTCATCAGTGACGGAAGGAAGAAAGGAAGGAAGGAAGGAAGGAGAAGAAGAAGAAGAAGACTATGGGGTCCTTGATGCTGTCTGAGCTGGGTGGTTTCCTTGCAGACGTTTCAAGACCCAACTAGGGAATGTCATCAGTGAAGGAAGGAAGGAAGGAAGGAAGGAAGGAGAAGAAGAAGAAGAAGACTATGGGGTCCTTGATGCTGTCTGAGCTGGGTGGTTTCCTTGCAGACGTTTCAAGACCCAACTAGGGAACGTCATCAGTGCAGGAAGGAAGGAAGGAAGGAGGGGGAGGAGGAGAAAGAGGAGAAAAAGACTATGAGGTCCTTGATGCTGTCTGCGCTGGGTGGTTTCCTTGCAGACGTTTCATGACCCAACTAGGGAATGTCATCAGTGCAGGAAGGAAGGAAGGAAAGAGGGGGAGGAGGAGAAAGAGGAGAAAAAGACTATGAGGTCCTTGATGCTGTCTGCGCTGGGTGGTTTCCTTGCAGACGTTTCATGACCCAACTAGGGAACGTCATCAATGCTAGAATGGAGGAGGAGGAGGAGAAGAAGGAAGGAAGGAAGGAAGGAAGGAAGGAAGGAAGGAAGGAAGGAAGGAAAGTGGGGTCCTTGCTTCTCTCTGAGCTGGGTGGTTTCCTTGCAGACGTTTCATGACCCAACTAGGGAGCTTCATCAGGGCTAGAAGGGAGGGGGTTTGTGGAGAAGAGGAGGAGGAGGGAGGGAGGGAGGGGGAGGAACAAGTGGGGGAGAGAGAGGGAGGAAGAGGACTTTAAGCTCCTACGTGCTCTCCGACCTTCTTGCAGACGTCTCACGACCCACCCAGGTAACGTCAAGACTGCTGGAAGAGAGGCAGTTTCCAGGGAGGAGGAAGAGGAAGGGGTGGGTTTTAGAGGGGAGGACTGTGGGCTCCTGGACTCTCTGAACTCGTTGGCTTTCTGGCAGCCATTTCACAACCCAACTTTCATCCTATCTCAGCTGAGGCTGCCCACCTTGGTCACCAGGCGGCGGCTGGACCTGCTGTTCCCCCGGACTCCAGTCCGTGTCTCCTTGAGACGTCCCATCCCGGGAACCGGGGCCCATGGGGCTGGAACACCTCGGGGTCCGGGCTGGCGTTGTGTCCCTTGGGTCCTTCTTCAGCTCGTGGGTGAAGATTTTGATGAGAGCTGCACCAAGCAGAAGGAAGGACAGTGAAGAACGCAGGGCAGGCGGCTACTACGGTTGGAGACGCCAAGTCTCAGAGACGCTTCCTTGCTCCAGAGATCCTCAGAGGTCACAACCACTGAGGCCATTGGAGGAGGAGACGAGATCTAGGAAGGTTCTCCCACCTACTCCTCGGGTGGGTGGACAATTCTGAATCATCACGATTGGCTCGGTTTGGTGACCACCCAGTTTTATCGGCCTGTGAGAGTCCTGGATTGTGAGACGTTCAACTAAGTTCTCCTCAAGAGAAGTTCTCCTCACTCTACTTTTCCGTGGAAGCCGCCAGGTCATTATCTGGGGGACTCCAAGGAAGGAACAAGGTGTCATCATCAGCCAACCACAATCTTCCAGACCCCGATAATCTGCTCTCCGTTCACTGGACGTTTTCAACAAAAGATTGTGGACAACCAAACATTTGGGGTGGGAGAAGGACTTCTGCCTTGGACAAGGCGTTGGACTATAGAACGGGGGTCCCCAACCTGTGGGCTGCAGCCCGCTACTGGTCCGTGGCCTATTTGTGACCTGGCCGTGTGAGCAGTGGGCTAGTGTGCACGTGTGTGCGCGTGCATAGCCCCACTTCTGCAAGTGTCGTGGACGATGGCAGCCCAACTCGCACAACGGTCACAGGCGCCCCAGACCTTCACTCACATAAGGTACTCGGAGCCTCACTTGCACAGGGCTCACAAGCACTCAAGACCCCACTCGCGCAAGAGCTCGAGGCCTCACTCGCGCGAGCATCGCGGGCGCTTGTGGCCCCACTCGCACAATAGGTGCTCATGCCTGCCCATTCACACACGCCCGCGCTGCCCACAAAACCATCCCTCTTGCCCAGGGGTGGGATTCAAATACCTGAACATCTGGTTCTCTGTGTGGATGCAGGCCTAGAACGGACTTCCGGAAGTGACATCCACGCACTTCTGGCGGGCCATTCTAGGTCTGGGAGACCTCCTCCAGGCCTCCGAGGCCTAGAACGGACATCCGGAAGTGACATCCACGCACTTCCGGCGGGCCGTTCTAGGTCTGGGAGACCTCCTCCAGGCCTCCGAGGCCTAGAACGGACTTCCGGAAGTGACATCCACGCACTTCCGGCGGGCTGTTCTAGGTCTGGGAGAGCTCCTCCAGGCCTCCGAGGCCTAGAACGGATTTCCGGAAGTGACATCCACGCACTTCCGGCGGGCCGTTCTAGGTCTGGGAGACCTCCTCCAGGCCTCCGAGGCCTAGAACGGACATCCGGAAGTGACATCCACGCACTTCCGGCGGGCCGTTCTAGGTCTGGGAGACCTCCTCCAGGCCTCTGAGGCCTAGAATGGACTTCCGGAAGTGACATCCACGCACTTCCGGCGGGCCGTTCTAGGTCTGGGAGACCTCCTCCAGGCCTCCGAGGCCTAGAACGGACTTCCGGAAGTGACATCCACGCACTTCCGGCGGGCTGTTCTAGGTCTGGGAGAGCTCCTCCAGGCCTCCGAGGCCTAGAACGGATTTCCGGAAGTGACATCCACGCACTTCCGGCGGGCCGTTCTAGGTCTGGGAGACCTCCAGGCCTCTGAGGCCTAGAATGGACTTCCGGAAGTGACATCCACGCACTTCCGGTGGGCCGTTCTAGGTCTGGGAGACCTCCTCCAGGCCTCTGAGGCCTAGAATGGACTTCCGGAAATGACATCCACGCACTTCCGGCAGGCCGTTCTAGGTCTGGGAGACCTCCTCCAGGCCTCCCAGGCCTAGAACGGACTTCCAGAAGCAGCAAGGGTTCAGCCGGTTCTCCAAACGCAACAAAATTTAGCTACGGCTTCTACCGAACTGGTGGGAACTGGTTGAATCCCACCACTGCCTTTGTCCCCTTCCACCTGGGCCACCAACCCAGAAAGGTCCCTTCTTGCCCTAGAATTCTATCATCTACACCAGGGGTGTCAAACTGCCAGCCCGTGGGCCGGACATGTCATCCGGAAGCCGCGCCCACCCCTTTGCTGGCAATGGCAAAACCATCCCGATACAGTGCGCGACGTCACGTGACGTCACGAGTTTGACATGTCTGATCTCCACTTTGGCTGCTGTGCAGAAGGCTTCCTTCCTGCTCTCTCCCTTGGGGTCCTAGAGGTTCTCCAAAGAATTCTCCCCCTCCCAGCCAACCTGGATCCTCACCCAAGATCCTGGTTTAAGTCCCCAAAGAGGTCAACTCAGCATCATAAAAGCCACCTCCCTGTTACATACATGCAGAAGGTGGTACATCTTCTCTTGCTTCGGAGGCTCTGGACATCACAGCTCGATGAGCTCTGGAGCGTTGTAGCGGGGTGATGGAGGGAAACATCTGCTTGACCCCCGTATCCTTTGCGTCATTCTCCAGGTTGCCAAGGAGAGAGGCAGAAGGTGCTTCGTCAACGCTGTCCGCAACATCGGCCTCTTGTGCGGAGGCCAACTTCTCTTCCTCTTCTGCAGGAAATTGGGTGGACGGATGCTCCCTCTTGGGCTCCATCGTCACCTTCGGTCCCACGAGGACATCCCTCTCAGATCCTGGGAATGTGTCCAGAAAGTGGGGGAAAAAACCATGTAACAGGACATGTCCAAGATGGAAGGTCTCGTGTTTCATATCCTGCTCTGGACTTGACGCGCGAGACTCGTCTGGACCAGCGGTCCCCCACGCAGAATTGGACATTTAGGCACGGACCCTTGGTTGTGCGTCCTTCACCCTCAGCTCATTTATGGCTGGCTTTCCTCCTCCGCTGGCCTTTCTCCATGGCCAATGGCCCCCTGGTCCTCCACCCCTCACCCTTGCAGATCTGTCACCAGGGCCGGAGGAAGGGAGAGTGGCGGTGGGAGTAGCAGCTACCAGGGCCACTGGGTGGGTCTTGTACAGCCCAATGACCTGGGTGAAATCACGTCTGGGTGGATGGGTCAGGCCGAAGGGCCATGGAAAATGGCCGGGGGAGGGTCAGCGGCGGAGGAAAGCTAAGGCAGGCGACTGAGGGTGAAGGAGGTGCAGCCAAGGGTCCACCTCCTAAACCCTCCCAAACCCTCCCCAATGCCAGGATTGCAGCCCACTAGCGGGCTGCAGCCCGTTCGGAACCGGTCCACACCAGTGGCACGCAAGCGCGCACGGAGTTCCACTTGTGCGAGCGGCGGGCCAGCGTGGACACACGCAAAGCAACATTTGTGCAAGCCGTATGTGCCTGTCGCTTGTGCAAAGGGAGCGGCGCGCACGCGCGCGCTCACTCGCCGCTGGTACGGAACCATCCCTTTTCCACTGCCACCGCGGGTCCGCAAAACCCGGAAGGTTTGGGACCACTAATTTAGACGGCTTCTACTCCCACTCCTCAAAACATCCAAGGCCTCTCCAAGCTCAGCCCTAGGCCCACCTGGTGGCTGATGCCGACCCAGGCCACTGTCCCACCAGGCTGAATTTCCTGGGCTCTGTTGGTCCCTTTCGGTTTCACTGCAGCTGGAGGAGGAGGAGGAGGAGGAAGAGGAAGAGGAGAAGGCGTTCGGCGTGTTGAGATAACTTGGCCGTCGTATGGGGATTTCCTTCAGGCAGTTCATCAGCCGGTGGAGGGGAGAGCTGTCGGCAGCCGTGTCTGAAGCAGAGGCGCATTGTTGAGGAAGGGTCCCTGCAGGGAAAGAGAGGCGGACCGACGTCGGTTCTGGAAAGGAGGATAAAGCTGGGTTGCTTGATTGTGTATTGAACTGGACCAAGCTATGTCCCCCCCCCCAAATGTTGGTCCATCTGGCACAGCCCAACCATGTCATAAAGAATTCTAATATCTGTGTGTGTGTGTGTGTGTGTGTGTGTGTGTGTCTCTCTGTTTGTGTCTCTCTGTCTCTCTGTCTCTCTCTGTGTCTCTCTCTTTCTCTCTCTCTCTCACTGTCTCTCTCTATTTGTCTCTGTGTGTGTGTCTCTCTCTGTCTCTCTCTCTCTTTCTGTCTCTGTGTGTGTGTGTCTCTGTGTCTCTCTGTGTGTGTGTCTTTCTCACACTGTCTCTGTTGTGTGTGTGTGTGTGTGTGTGTGTCTCCCTCTGTCTCTGTCTCTCTCTGTCTCGTTCTGTGTGTGTGTGTGTGTGTGTCTCTCTCTCTGTCTCTCTCTCTGTGTCTCTCTTTCTTTCTCACTGTCTCTCTTTCTCTGTGTGTGTGTGTCTCTTTCTGTCTGTCTCTCTCTGTGTGTGTGTCTCTGTCTCTGTATGTGTGTGTGTGTGTGTGTCTTTCTCTCTGTCTCTGTGTGTGTCTCCCTCTGTCTCTGTCTCTCTGTCTCTCTGTGTGTGTGTGTCTGTCTCTCTGTGTGTGTCTCTCTCTCTCTTTGTGTGTGTTTGTGTCTCTTTCTCTCTCTTTGTGTGTGTGTGTGTGTGTCTCTCTCTCTTTGTGTGTGTGTGTGTCTCTTTCTCTCTCTCTCTCTCTCTCTCACTGTCCATCCATCGTATCTATCACCCCTCCATCCATGACATCTATCCGTCATATCTAATCTATCTATCTCCATCTATTCGGAGCAGGATTGCTTGTGTGGTTAGGATGCAGGGTTGGAAGTTAGCAGCACGTGTTGGAGACCCAAGTGCTGCCTTGGGGCAGGGTGGAGCTCCCGTCCTTCCCTCCAGCTCCTGCCAGGGACAAGGAAGGAGCCCTCAACTGGGCATCTCCTGGGCATCATCTCTATCGCCCATCCACCCATCGTATATATATTCATCAATCCATTCGTCCGTCATGTCTATCATCCATCAATCCGCCCGTCCATGTTCTATCTATCTATCTATCTATCTATCTATCTATCTATATCATCTCTATATCATCGATGTTCTATCTATCCATCTATCCATATCTATCTATCTATCATCTATCCATCATCTATCATCTCTATATCATTGATGTTCTATCATCTATCTAATCTATCCATCCATGTATCTATCTATTTATCTGTCTATCTGTCTATCTATCAATCATCTATCTATCTATCCATCATCTATCATCTCTATATCATCGATGTTCTATCATCTATCTATCTATCTATCCATCCATCCATCTATCTCTATATCATTGATGTTCTATCTATCCATCTATCCATATCTATCTCTATCATCTATCTATCTATCATCTATTTATCCATCATCTATCATCTCCATATCATCGATATTCTATCATCTATCTATCTATCTCTATCTACCTACCTACCCACCCACCCACCCATCTATTATCATCTATGCCCATCCATAAATCCATCCATTGTATCTATCATCTATCCATTCATCCCTCCAGTCATCCACTGTATCCGTCCATTATGTCTATCTCCCATCAATTCATCCATCTGCTATCAATTAGGAGCACGATGGCTCGTGTGGTTAGCAAGACCCGTGTTCGAGACTTGAGTGCTGCCTTGGGGTGGGGTTGAGCTCCTGTCCATGGCTCCAGCTAGTGCCAGGGGCATGAAAGGAGGCCCTCTCCCAGGCAATAGTGAGGTCACTGGCTAATCCTTTCAAACCAGAAGTGCCTCAGTGCTCCTGACATGAGTGGGATGCAATCTCCATCCATCCATCCATCCATCCATCCATCATATTCATCATCCATCCACTTATACAGGTCCATCCATCCATCCATCATATTCATCAACCATCCACTTATACAGGTCCATCCATCCATCATATTCATCATCCATCCACTTATATAGGTCCATCCGTCCGTCCATCCATCATATTCATCATCCATCCACTTATATAGGTCCATCTGTCCATCCATCCATCATATTCATCATCCATCCACTTATATAGGTCCATCCATCTGTCCATCCACCCACCCACCCATCCATCCATCCATCATATTCATCATCCATCCACTTATATAGGTCCATCTGTCTGTCCATCTGTCCACCCACCCACCCATCCATCCATCCATCATATTCATCATCCATCCACTTATATAGGTCCGTCCGTCCATCCATCCACCCATCCATCCATCATATTCATCATCCATCCACTTATATAGGTCCATCCGTCTGTCCATCTGTCCATCCACCCACCCACCCACCCACCCATCCATCCATCCATCATATTCATCATCCATCCACTTATATAGGTCCCTCCGTCCGTCCATCCACCCACCCATCCATCCATCCATCATATTCATCATCCATCCACTTATATAGGTCCATCTGTCCATCCATCCCTCCATCCATCATATTCATCATCCACCCACTTATATAGGTCCATCTGTCCATCCATCCCTCCATCCATATTCATCATCCATCCACTTATATAGGTCCGTCCGTCCATCAATCCACCCACCCACCCATCCATCCATCCATCCATCCATCATATTCATCATCCATCCACTTATATAGGTCCATCCGTCCGTCCCTCCATCCATCCGTTGTATTTATCATCTCTCCATCTCCATCCACATGTCAAATGTATCTATCACCCATCCATCGTATCTGCAGGGAATTCTGGGAGATGAAGTCCACACGTCTGGTAGGAGACGGACCACAAAGGGCTGACAGGACGTGGCTGGAGGGCAGCCCCAGAGGAACCCCATCTTCCTGCCCACCCTATCCAGCCTCAGTTCTCTTGAGAAACCCCGGAGAAACCCCAGAGGACTAGAACCTTGGAGGTGACCCTGAGGCCAAGTCCTCCAGCACCTCCAGAACAAGATCTTACCTGCAGGCCCTGGCCTTGGTGAGTGAGCCTCCTCCGTTCCCGCCCGCTTCTGAGCGCCGACACTGCGCCTGGCAGGGCTGGCGTTGAGGAAGTCTCTGCTCGGGGCGATCTCGTTCAGGCAATTCTCCAGGCCTTGAAGGGGTGGGACCCTGGGGGGGCTCCCTCCTGTTTGCAAAAGGTGAGTTGCTGCTACTGCTGGAATCCCACTGTTCACACACAGGCACGCGCGTGCACACACACACACACACAGGGTTCCCTTTCACAGGGCATCCTCAACTTACGACGGGTCACTTGGGAACTGTTCCAAGCTGACAGACTTTCCCCCCCCCAAAGGGTCCATTAGATGTTAGGCAGGTAAGTAGGTAGGTAGACAGACACAGATCCGGATAATTGGATGGATAGACAGATATAGATGGATGGATGGGTGGGTGGGTGGGTGGGTGGGTGGGTGGGTGGTTAAGTAGGTAGATAGATAGATAGATAGATAGATAGATAGATAGATAGATAGATAGATAGATAGATAGATAGATAGATAGATAGATAGATAGATAGATAGATAGATAGATAGATAGATAGAAGGGATGGATGGATGGATGGATGGATGGATGGATGGATGGACAGACAGATGGATGTATGGGTAAGAGAGAGAAAGAGAGAGAGAGAGATGATGGATGGACGGACAATGGAAGAATGGGTGGGTGGATGGATGGACGACAGACGGATGGACAGACAGACGATGGATGGATAGGTGGACGGACAGATAGGATGTAGCTGAGCTACATCTCCGGCCGCCTAGCCTTCCCCCTTTCCCCACCCTCCAAGCCTCCCCCTGGGGAGGGAGTGGGGGCCACCAAGCTACCTCTCACCTTCCTCCTTCCTGGCCCACGGCGCTGGCTCAGGCGTCCACTGCCGGCGTCTGTCCAGCGAGCTGTGGATGGAGGAAGTGACGGACGGGGACCATCGCTGGCTCTGGATGTCCTTCAAGCACTTCTCTAGGCCTTGCAAGGGGGTGCTGCTTTGACCGAACCCTACAGAGCAGGGGGTCCTTACGTCAGCATGGCAACGCAGACACACACACATCCCACCAGATCTGAGCCCCCAACCCTCTCACCTTCCTCTCTCCTGGCCGACGTCCGTCTGGGGAGACCGTCTGGGGAGCTGCTGGTGGCCGGCGAACAGGCCCGGCTGCGGGAACCCCACGGAGTCTCCTTGAACCCTTTCCCGAAGCCAGGCAAAGGACTCCGGGCTTGGCCAAGCTCTGCAGAAGACAAGTAGGTGACAGCTGGACCACAATCGGCGTGGCCACGATCAGCTGTGAAAGCCCACCGTCAAGGTTGACCTGGAAGACGTTGGAGTTGGACAGACAGACAGGCGTAAACAGATGGATGGATGGACAAAGAGAGAGAGAGAGAGAGGGAGGGAGGGAGGGAGGATGGGCAGATAGACAGATCAGATAGACAGACGGACGGATGGATGGATGGATGAACGGACAGAAAGATAGACATAAACAGACGGATGGATGGACAAAGAGAGAGAGAGAGATGGAGGGAGGGAGGGAGGATGGACAGATAGACAGATCAGATAGGCATGGACGGACGGATGGATGGATGAACGGACAGAAAGATAGACATAAACAAACAGACGGATGGATGGACAAAGATGATACAGATAGATAGATAGATGGATGGATGGATGGATGGATGGATGGATGGATGGATGGACAAGGGAAGGGTGGACGGATGGACAGACAGATGATGGATGGATGGATGGATGGATGGACGGACAGACAGACATGGATGGATGGATGGACGGACAGACAGACATGGATGGATGGATGGACAAAGGGATGGATGGTTGGGTGGGTGGGTGGACCGATGGGCAGATAGACAGATAGACATAGACAGATGGACAAATAGATGGATGGATGGATGAATGGACGGACAGAAAGATAGATAGACAGACAGACAAGCTCTGCAAAAGACAAGTAGGTGACAGCTGGACCACAATCTGCGTGGTCACGATCAGCTGTGAAAGCCCACTGTCAAGGTTGCCCTGGAAGACGTTGGAGTTGGACAGAAAGACAGACAGACATAAACAGACGGATGAATGGACACACAGAGAGAGAGAGAGATGATGGATGGATGGATGGATGGATGGATGGATGGATGGATGGATGGATGGACAAAGATGGATGGATGGAGGATGGGCAGATGGACAGATCAAATAGACAGATAGACATAGACGGACGGACAGATGGATGGATGGATGAATGGACAAAGACAGACAGACAGATAAACAGATATAAACAGACAGACGTATGGATGGACAAAAATGATACAGCTGGATGGATGGATGGATGGATGGATAGATGGACGGAGGGACAGACAGATGATGATAGATGGGTGGACAGACATACAGACATGATGGATGGATGGATGGATGGGTGGACAAAGATGGATGGGTAGGTGGGTGGACAGATGGGTGGATAGACAGATAGACAGATGGATGGATGGACAGACAGACAGACAGACATAAACAGACAGACGGATGGATGGACAAAGATGATATAGATAGATGATAGATAGATAAATAGATAGATAGATGATGGATGGACAATGGAAGGATGGACGGACGGACAGACACGATGGATGGATGGGTGGGTGGGTAGGTAGGTGGGTGGACAGATGGGCGGATAGACAGATAGACATAGACAGATGGACAGATGGATGGATGAATGGACGGACAGAAAGACAGACAGACAGACAGCCAAGCTCTGCAGAAGACAAGTCGGTGACAGCTTGACCGCAATCAGCGTAGCCGCGATCAGCTGTGAAAGCCCACCGTCAAGGTTGACTTGGAAGACGTTGGAGTTGGCCATCGACTCCCCTCCCCGCCTTCAGATCACAAGATCAGCGATCGCCTACTCAAGATCGCCTGCTTAAGATCACAACGGGGATCCGTGGCAGATGCAAGGAGCCGTTCTGCCAAGAGGCGGACACCGAGAGGTCCCGTCTCCCGAAGGATCGGGGTCTACCTCGCTAGGCCCAGGAGGCATCTCACCGTCTTCCTTCCTTCTCCAACGGCCCGGTTCGGGAGTCCACCGGGGAAGGCTGTCCGGGGAGCTGCTGACCAATGAAATGATGGCGGGGGACGAGGGCTGGATGTGGGCGCTTGGAGGAGGACGTTCCTTCGTGGTTCCTGGAGGATCTGTGAGGAACGGAGGAGGAACATCAGAAGATGACCCACTGGGGAGAGCTGGGTTGGAGTCCACCCTCAAAGAAGGAACTTTCTGGGCCACAATCAACCCAGCCTACCTCACAGGGTTGGTCTTGCAGGGGACGAACCCAAGGGGACAATTGCTCCTGGAGCAAAGCTAGGGTAGATACCCAGCAGACCAACTAAACAGACTAGACTTTTCTTCAAAACAAGGTTTTCTTTCCAAGGTGTGAAACAACCCCGATGCCGTTTTCTCGCAGGCCCGAGGCTTTAATTGTGGGATATGTGTGCTGGCTGAGGGACTTTGGACCAATCACCAGGAGACTGGGAGTTCTAGTCCCGCCTTAAGCGTGAAAGCCAACTGGGTGACTCTGGGCCAATCACTGGGAGACTGGGAGTTCTAGTCCTGCCTTAGGCATGAAAGCCAGCTGGGTGACTCTGGGCCAATCACTGGGAGACTGGGAGTTCTAGTTCTGCCTCAGGCATAACAGCCAGCTGGGTGACTTTGGGCCAATCACTGGGAGACTGGGAGTTCTAGTCCCGCCTTAGGCATGAAAGCTAACTGGGCGACTTTGAGCTAATATCTGGGAGACGGTGAGTTCTAGTCCGGCCTCAAGCATGACAGCCAGCTGGGTGACTTTGGGCCAATCACGGGGAGACTGGGAGTTCTAGTCCCGCCTTAGGCATGAAAGCTAACTGGGCGACTTTGAGCTAATCTCTGAGAGACGGTGAGTTCTAGTTCCGCCTCAGGCATGAAAGCCAGCTGGGTGACTCTGGGCCAATCACCAGGAGACTGGGAGTTCTAGTCCCGCCTTAGGCATGAAAGTTAACTGGGTGACTTTGAGCTAATCTCTGGGAGATTGTGAGTTCTAGTTCCGCCTCAGGCATGAAAGCCAGCTGGGTGACTCTGGGCCAATCACTGGGAGATTGTGAGTTTCTAGTTCTGCCTCAGGCATGAAAGCCAGCTGGGGGATTTGAGTCCAATCACCGGGAGACTGGGAGTTCTAGTTCCGCCTCAGGCATGAAAGCCAGCTGGATGACTTTGGGCCAATCACTGGGAGATTGTGAGTTCTAGTTCCGCCTCAGGCATGAAATCCAACTGGGCGGCTTTGGGCCAATCACTGAGAGATTGTGAGTTCTAGTTCTGCCTCAGGCATGAAAGCTAACTGGGCAACTTTGAGCTAATCTCTGAGAGATGGTGAGTTCTAGTTCCGCCTCAGGCATGAAAGCCAGCTGGGTGACTTTGGGCCAGTCACTGGGAGATTGTGAGTTCTAGTTCCACCTCAGGCATGAAAGCTAACTGGGCGACTTTGAGCTAATATCTGGGAGACTGGGAGTTCTAGTCCCACCTTAAGCATGACAGCCAGCTGGGTGACTCTGGGCCAATCACTGGGAGACTGGGAGTTCTAGTCCTGCCTTAGGCATGAAAGCTAACTGGGTGACTTTGAGCCAATCACTGGGAGATGGTGAGTTCTAGTTCCGCCTCAGGCATGAAAGCCAGCTGGGTGACTCTGGGCAAATCACCGGGAGGCGGTGAATTCTAGTCCAACCTTAGACGCGAGACCCAATTAGGTGACGTTGGCCCAGTCCCGCTTCGCAGAGCCGTCGTCGTGGGGGAAACGGGGAGGAAAAAGAATTAGGATTGTTTGTCCCCCCTCGAGTTATCTATAAAAATAATAGCGGGGCGTAAATAAACACACACACAAATAAGCAAACACACAAACAAACACAGGCCGATGAAGGTTTGTCTCGTTTGTGGAACTAACCTTCGTGCGCCATCGCTGCCTCCACTTTCCGCTCCGGTGGGTTTCTCTCGTGGGAACTGTTGGCGTATCCATGGGGCAGGAGGGGCTGTTGGGCGGGCTTTTCCCCGTGACCGGCTTCGGAGCCTTGGGGAAGGCAGGGGTCAGGTGGGGGGCCTGCCGAGATACAAGAAGAGACAGGTGGGTCATGGGTTCAGAAGCTACCCTCGCTTGGGGGGGGGAGGAGGAAGGGGACGACGACGACTGTTGGGTCCTTTTGTGCTCTTGCAGACATTTCATGGCCCAACTAGGGAACGTCAGTGCTGGAAGGAAGGAAGGAAGGAAGGAAGGACTGTGGGGTCCTTGGTGCTCTCGGACTGTGGTGGTTTTCTTGCAGACATTTCATGACCCAACTAGGGAACATCATCAGTGCTGGAAGGAGGAAGAGGAATAATAATAATAATATGGGGATTTGGGGCTCTTAGACTTTGGCTGTTTTCTTGCAGATGTTTCACAATCCAACTAGGGAACGTCATCAGTGCTAGAAGGGAGGGGGGTTTGCGAGGAGGAGGAGGAGGAAGGTCGCAAATGGCAATCACATGGCCCGAAATGCTGCCATGGTCACAAAGACACACTGCTTGCCAAGCATCCCAGTTTTGACCTTGACGATGCCGCGACGGTCGTACGTGCGTGGACCAGTTCTAGGCCACCCTTTTCCGTGCAGTTGTAATTGTGAGCAGTCCCTAAACCAGGGGTGTCAAACGGCCAGCCCATAGGCCGGTTGCATCCCGCGGAGGCCGCGCCCACCCCAGCTCCAGCGACGCGAAAAAAGCCGCGACGCGTCGTGACACGTCAGGCTACGCAACGCGTTTGACGCCCGTGCCCTAAACGAACGATGGTTACGTCAAAGACCATCTGTGCTTCGTTTCTTCCTACGGATGGGTGATGCCGCAACTCCCATCAGGCACAACTCGTATGTCCTCCTGGCTGGGGACGATGGGAGTTCCACCACAAAATCTGGGGAAGAGGGAGAGGCATGGCTAAGTGATGAAATTTGGAGATGTGAGACAGACGGGACCTCCATATATATATATGTGTGTCCTACCTAGCTCAGAGTTGCGCGTCCTTGGTGAATTGAAGAGCAGTGGGCTTCAACTCCCAGAATTCTCAGCAACGGCTATTGTGGAATTCTGGGAGTTGAAGTCCACATGAAAAGGAGTGGACTTCAACTCCCAGAATTCTCAGCAACGGCTGTTGTGGAATTCTGGGAGTTGAAGTCCACATGAAAAGGAGTGGACTTCAACTCCCAGAATTTTCAGCAACGGCTATTGTGGAATTCTGGGAGTTGAAGTCCACATTTCCCGGACACTGCCAAGGTTGGGAAGCTCTGTCCTCGTTGACGGCTTTGACCATCTTCTCCCAACTCCAGACCTACCGAACCGTCCTCTTCTTCCCCCTCGGCGTCTCTCCTTCTCCTCTGTTGCTCTTTGTTTGCCCATCGTGACTTTGGGGGTCAGCGGTCTGGCCACGGGGATGTCCTTCAGGCAGTTGAGCAACCCATGGAGAGGACTGGTGGCCGGGCTCCACTCTGGGTCAGGAAGAAGAAGAAGAAGAAGAAGAAGAAGAAGAAGAAGAAGAAGAAGAAGAAGAAGAAGAAGAAGAAGAAGAAGAAGAAGAAGAAGAAGAAGAAGAAGAAGAAGAAGAAGAAGAAGAAGAAGAAGAAGAAGAAGAAACAACTCAAGGGGGGAAAGCTGCAGGGATCTCCGAAGACATTGGCATCATGGTGGCTTCCATCAGAACCTGTTCTTCAGGGATGGGAATTGGGGAAGCCCCTCACTACGGGCACCTAGGTAAACCCAGACGCAGCTCCCAGGCTGGGCGGGGACCCCTGAACCAGCTCCTTCTTTCCTTCTCCCTTTCTCCAGCATCTGACCTGGGTTTGGTTTCCCTTCTTGACTTCCCAGAATTGAAATCCCCATCACTTTCTACGTCTTCTCAAAGCTACAGATGTAGGCTTCACTTCAGTTGTCCCCATCCCATCCTGGCCTTGCTTTCTTGTATTGGGTGGGGGGCATGAGGATCATCTTGACTTCTTCATCCTCTCCCCAAGTCAACCCTGACTTTTACTTCGTCTCCCCAGCTCAATCTTGACTACTTCTTCGTCGTCCCAGCTCAACCTGGACTTCTTCTTCATCTTCCCAAGTCAACCTTGACTTCTTTACCTCCCTAGGTCTACCCTGACTTCTTCTTCATCTCCCCAGGTCAATTTTGACTTCTTCATCATCTCCCCAACATAACCCTGACTTCTTCATCTCCCCAGGTCAACCTTGACTTCCTCTTCATCCCCCCAGGTCAAGCTTGACTTCTTCATCTTCCCAAGTCAACCTTGAGTTCTTTACCTCCCTAGGTCTACCCTGACTCCTTCTTCATCTCCCCAGGTCAACCCTGACTTCTACATCTCCCCAGGTCAACCTTGACTTCTTCATCATCTCCCCAACATAACCCTGACTTCTTCATCGCCCGAGGTCAACCTCGACTTCTTCTTCATCCCCCCAGCATAATCCTTCTTCATCCCCCCAGGGCAACCTTGACTTCTTCCCCAAGTCAACCTTTACCTCCCAAGGTCAACCTTCTTCATCTCCCCAGGTCAGCCTTGACTTCTTCTTCATCATCTCCCCAACATAATCCTGACTTCTTCATTTCCCCAGGTCAACCTTAACTTCTACTTCATCTCCCCAGGTCAAGCTTGACTTCTTCATCTTCCCAAGTCAACCTTGACTTCCTTACCTCCCTAGGTCTACCCTGACTCCTTCTTCATCTCCCCAGGTCAACCCTGACTCCTTCTTCATCTCCCCAGGTCAACCTTCTTCATCTCCCCAGGTCAACCTTGACTTCTTCATCATCTCCCCAACATAACCCTGACTTCTTCATTTTCCCAGGTCAACCTTGACTTTTTCTTCCCCCCAGCATAATCCTTCTTCATCTCCCCAGGTCAACCTTTACCTCTCTAGGTCTACCCTGACTTCTTCATCTTCCCAGGTCAACCTTGACTTCTTCATCTTCCCAAGTCAACTTCTTTACCTCCCTAGGTCTACCCTGACTTCTTCTTCATCTCCCCAGGTCAACCCTGACTTCTACATCTCCCCAAGTCAACCTTCTTCATCTCCCCAGGTCAGCCCTGACTTCATCATCTCCCCAACATAACCCTGACTTCTTCATCTCCCCAGGTCAACCTTGACTTCTTCATCCCCTCCCCCCAGCATAACCTTGACTTCTTCTTCTTCATCTCCTCAGCTCAACCTTGGCCACAATCACTCAACTAGGGAATGCAAAACTCTGGGGGGGGGAAGAAACGACAGCCTTCCCACCCTTCAAGATGTGCTCCCCACACCCTCCCTACATGGTTTCTGCCTCACCATCCGAATACGGGATCGAAAGTTCCAGCTTGGACCTGGATTCTCTGGCACCAAGAGAGAAGCTGCTCCTCGGAAGGCCAAAGTGGGGGTAGCCCTTCTCTTCCAAGATGTCCTCATGGCCTCGCAGAGGGAGTTCTTCCTCAGATTTAACTGGGGGGAGACAAATGAAGGTATCTCTACTGCAGGGGCTTCCTTCTCCTATCTCTCCTTCCTTCCTTCCTTCCTTCCTTCCGTCCGTCCTTCCTTCCTTCCTTCCTTCCTTCCTTCCTTCCTTTTCCCATATCTCCTTCTTCCCTCCCCTTCCTTCATTTTTTCTTGCCATTCCCTTCCCTTCCTTTTCCTTCCCTTCATTACTTCTTCTTTCCATCTGTTCTCTCCTTCCTTCCATCCTTTCTTCTTTCCTCCATTTCCCTTTTTTCTCTTTCTTTCCTTCTCCTATCTCTCTTTCCTTCTTTCTTCTTTCTCCTTCCTTCCTCCTTTCTTTTTGCCATTCCCTTCCTCCTCCCTTTCCTTTCCTTTCCTTACTCCTTCCTGCCTTCCTCTCTCTCCTTCCTTCTTTCCCTTCCTTCTCCTTCCCCTCTCCCTTTTCTTTCATTCCTTCCCCATCTCTCCTTCCTTCCTTCTCTTTCCTCCCTCCCTTCCTTCTTTTCTCTTTCCCTCTCTCCCTCTTTCTTTCTTTCTTTCCTTCCTTCCTCCTCCCTCCCTCTTCTCCCTCCCTCCCTCCCTCTCTTTCTTTCTTTCTTTTTCTTTCTTCCTTTCTTTTTCTCTCTTGTCCTTCCTTCCTTCCTTCTTTCCCCTCTCCCTTTTCTCTTTCATTCCTTCCCCATCTCTCCTTCCTTCCTTCTTTCCTCCCTTCCTTCCTTCTTTTCTCTTTCCCTCTGTCCCTTTTTCTTTCTTTCTTTTTTCCTTCCTTCCTCCTCCCTCCCTGTTCCCCTCCCTCTTTCTTTCTTTCTCTTTCTTTTTCTTTCCTCCTTTTTCTCTCTTTCTTCCTTCCTTCCTTTCTTCCTTCCTTCCCCTCTCTCTTTTCTCTTTCGTTCCTTCCCCATCTCTCCTTCCTTCTTTCTTCCCTTCCTTCCTTCTTTTCTCTTTCCCTCTCTCCTTTCGATTGATGAAAGTTAGCCCAGAAGGAAATATTAAAAAGGGCAGAAAAATATATTTTTCCTCAAAAGGACTTTTTAAAACCAAACTTGGCCCCAAATCTATCTCTGCCCCAAGCAAGAGCTAGGCCCATACAAATGCAAATGTAAAACCATCAGAAAGTTGAAGCCAGAGCAATCAAGAAGACAAAGGAGAAGATCTGCATACCCCACCCAAACTCTAGGAGTCATTAGCCCCATCACCTGGGAAGCAGGATATGATAATAGAATTAAACCACAGATATCAAGGCCTAGACAAACACTCAGAAACAGCCTCAAGGTTCATGCCACAGGAACAGGAAACTATTCCAAACAAGGCTAGAGGGGGTATAAAAGCCTACTGCCCCATGTGCTCTTTTTCTTTGCCTCCCTTCTCTCTCCTCTGCACTTTCCTGAAGAACCATCTTTCTGCAATAAACTGTAACCTTCTTCCCAAAGCAGTCACCATGTTTGCTTATTTATTCCCGGCTTGGATGAACCAGGATGAAGACTTTACTTCTAACACTTTCTTTCTTTTTCTTTCCTCCCTTCCTCCTCCCTACCTCTTCTCCTCCCTCCCTGTCTCTCTTTCTTTCTCTTTCTTTCTCTTTCTTTTTCTCTCTTGTCCTTCCTTCTTTCCTCCCTCCCTCCTTCTTCTTTTCTTTCCCTCTTTCCCTCTCTCCCTGCCAGTTTGGACCGATGTTCCAGTTCCTTCCTTCCTCCCTCCCTCCCTCCCCTTCTCCCAGTGCTTGAGGGCAGCCATGAAACTCAACCCCCAAAAACACACCTGGAGGGAAGAAGCTTACCACAAATGGCCGCCGAGGTGCCGGATCGCTCTGGGGTTTTCTCCCAGCTTCCACTTGCACGGAAAACCACCAATGCAGGCTCTCCCTGCGGGTCCTGCCACGAGGAGCTGCTGCCCACCTGCTCTATTTTAACTGCAGACACCCAGAAACGCGGCCCTTAGTCCCGGCTTTGCCGGAGACAAGAACAGGAAGCGAGCCCCTTCTCTACCGACCCCACCCCCACCCTCGACAGCCAGGAAACTGCCCCCCAGCAAGATGGGATTTGGGATCGGCAGCCACAGGACCACCAGCAAGCCACGCCCCTGCCGGAAATGACAAGAGTTGGAAGGGACCTTGGAGGTCTTCTAGTCCAACCCCCCTGATCAAGCAGGAAACCCTCCTCTCCTCCTCCTCTTCCTCCTCCTCCACCACCACCACCTCCTCCTCCTCCTCCTCAGAATAACAGAAGGGACCTTGGAGGTCTTCTAGTCCAACCCCCTGATTAAGCAGGAAACCCTTCCCCCCCTCCTCCTCTTCCTCCTCCTCCTCCTCTTCCTCCTCCTCTTCCTCCTCCTCTACCACCTCCTCCTCCTTCTCAGAATAACAGAAGGGACCTTGGAGGTCTTCTAGTCCAACCCGCTGATTAAGCAGGAAACCCCTCCTCCTCTTCCTCCTCCACCTCCTCCTCCTCCTTCTTCTCAAAATAACAGAAGGGACCTTGGAGGTCTTCTAGTCCAACCCCTGATCAAGTAGGGGACCCCTCCTCCTCCTCCCTCCCTCCCTCCTTTCCATCAACCCATCATCCATCTCTCTCTCCCACCTGGAAAATTTGGTCTCCTGCCCCCCTCGGGCTGGGGGATGGAAGGGTTCCCCTTGGCTGCCAGCGAAGACCCTGGTCCTTCTCTGGGGTTGGGGACCCCCAGTTCCTCTTCGGAAGCTTCCCTCTTAACTGCAGACGGGAACGGTAAGGAGGAATGAAAATCGAGACATTGGAAGATTGTTTTTTAACAGGGACCACATGGAAAAGTTGAAACTAGTTCATTTAGGCAGGCGTCAGATCCTTTTCCAATTGCGTGTGTGTGTGTGTGTGTGTGTGTGTGTGTGTGTGTGTGTGTGTGTATGTTATTAAATGAATCACTGCAGTTGCTAAGTTAGTAACGTAGTAGTGGTAGTGGTGATGGTGGTGGAGGAGGAGGAGGAGGAAGAAGAAGAAGAAGAAGAGCAAAAGGAGGAAGAGAAGACGAGGAGGAAGAAGAAGAGGAAGAGGAGGAAGAAGAGGAGGAGGAGAAGAAGAAGAAGAAGAAGAAGAAGAAGAAGAAGAAGAAGAAGAAGAAGGAGAGGAAGATGATGAGAAGACGAGGAGGAGGAGAAGACAAGGAGGAGGAGGAAGAAGAAGAGGAGGAGGAAGAGGAAGAAGAAGAGGAGAAGGAGAAGAAGAAGATGATGAGAAGACAAGGAGGAGAAGGAGGAGAAGGAGAAGGAGAAGAAGAAGAAGAAGAAGATGAGAAGACAAGGAGGAGGAGGAGGAGGAGAAGAGAAGGAGGAGGAGGAAGAAGGAAGAAGAGGAGGAAGAAGAAGAGGAGGAGGAAGAGAAGAAGAAGAGGAGGAGGAAGAAGAAGAAGAGGAGGAGGAGGAAGAAGAGGAGGAGCAGAAGGAGGAAGAGAAGATGAGGAGGAAGAAGAAGATGAAGAGGAGGAGGAGGAGGAGGAGAAGAAGAAGAAGAAGAAGAAGAAGAAGAAGAAGGGAGGAGGAGAAGACGAGGAGGAAGAAGAAGAAGAGAAGGAGAAGAAGAGGAAGAGGAGGAGGAAGAAGAAGAGGAGGAAGAGAAGGAGGAGGAGGAGGAAAAGGTCTCATGCCTGAGCAGAGAGCTGGACTAGAAGACCTCCAAGGTCTCTTCCAGCGCCGCTATTTTGTTATTCGGTCATTCTGCAATTCAGTTATTCCGCAATTCGGTTCAACTCTTCCCTTATTTTGTAATTCTGTGATCCCACCATTTCGTCCAGCTCTTGTGTCACTCTGTCATTCGGTTATTCTGTCATTCTGTCCGGCGTCCTTCCGTTATTCTGTCATTCTACAGTTCGGTTATTATTCTGTCATTCTGCTATTCTATTATTTGGTGATTCGTCAGTTATTCGGCTCTTCGGTTATTCTGTTCTTTGATTGTTCTGCGTAGGTGTCCTTTCCTCTCCTGAAATGTACACATACTTCCTTTTCCCTGCAGGAGTCCATCTTACTCTTTTCTGGAGTCAAATTCCTACAGCGCCCACCAGGGGGGAATTTACTGCACTGAGCCTTAATTACAGCTAATCCTGGATTTATAGCAATTCAGTTATTAAGCATTCAAAGTTACAATGGCCCTGAAAAGGGTGATGGTTATTCACACTTAACAGCCGTTGCGGCATCCCCAGGGTCACTGGATCAAAATCCAAACGCTGGGCAACCGGCTCATCTTTACGACGGTTGCAGTATCCCGGGATTCACACGATCCCCTTGACCGGCGAAGCCAAACGGGGAAGTTGAATTTACTTAACAACCAGGTTACCAACTTAAACCCCGGCCGTGATTCGCTTCAGCAAGCGTGGCGAGAACGGTGGGTAACGTGGCGCCGAACTCGCTGAGCGAAACGTTTCACTTAGCAGAACGGAAATTGGGGCTCCATTGAGGTCGTAAATTGAGGACTGCCGGTATTCGTTCTGGGGGGGGGCCCTGCGTTGGCTCCCGCCACAGGAGAGAGGCGTCCGAGGAGAATCAACAGTCAGGTAAAAGAAGGGGAAGGTGGATCGAGACTCACCTTGCCTGGGTAAGGCGTCATTCCTGCCTCCCCGTTGCCTGACTCCGAGGGTCTCGGATCGCCTCCGGATGGAAGCCTTCAAGGGGCCTTGGGGGCTACGGCCAGGCTGCAGGGTAACCAGCTCCTTCAGGCACTTCAGCAACCCTTGAAGGGGTTTCTCTTCCGGCCTTGCTTCTACAGAAGAGGATAAGAGATAAGATGATAAGATGAGATAAGATGATGAGATGAGATGAGGGATGGGATGGGATGGGATAGGGTGATAAGATGGGATGAGGTAAGGTGAGATGAGATTAGGGATAGGATAGGATAATAAGATAAGACGAGACGAGACGATAGGATAGGATAGGATAGGATAGGATAGGATAGGATAGGATAGGATAGGATAGGATAGGGTGAGAAGATAAGATGAGATGAGATATAAGATGGATAGGATAGGATAATAAGACGAGACAAGACGATAGGATAGGATAGGATAGGGTGACAAGATAAGATGAAATGAGATAAGAGGAGATAAGATGATAAGATGAGATATAAGATGGATAGGATAGGATAATAAGATAAGACGAGACAATAGGATAGGATAGGATAGGATAGGATAGGGTGAGAAGATAAGATGAGATGAGATAAGACGAGATAAGATGATAAGGAGATGAGATATAAGATGGATAGGAAGGATAATAAGATGAGATGATAGGATAGGATAGGATAGGATAGGGTGAGAAGATAAGATGAGATATAAAATAGATAGGATAGGATGATAAGATGATGAGGTGAGATGATAAGGTAAGGTAAAGTAGGGTAGTGTAGGGTAATGTAGGGTAGGATAGGATAGGATAGGATAGGATAGGATAGGACAGGACGAGAGGAGAGTGGAATGGAGAGGAGAGGAGAGGAATGGAATGGAGAGGAGAGGAATGGAATGGAGAGGAGAGGAGTGGAATGGAGAGGAGAGGAGTGGAATGGAAACAGTCATGAGTCGAGGACTACCACAATCCTTGTTGGTGCTCACTTCAACTGGGGCCACCTGCTCACCCTGTTTCCCGGCCCTGCCTAAATGTCCCAGGAGCAGAGATGCATCGCAGAGTGAAAAGCACATCTGCATGCTATGCAGTTAGTCCTAAACACATCCCAGGGGGTTGGACTAGAAGACCTTCAAGGTCCCTTCCGGCTCTGTTATTCTGTTAATGGCTTTGTCCCCATCCGAGTTCCCAAATTACAAACCTGGCACCGACTTTGGCGATGCCTCGCCGGACCTTTTCGGAAGCTCCTTTTCAGCCGCAGCCTCGGGCACCGTCTTTCCGTCCTCAGATTGGCGGCCAGCCTCAGAGATGCTTTGCAAAGTTCCCGGCAATACGGGTTCCTCTGCCCCTCCATCCCCCCAGGAACGGGATTGGTCCAGACAGCCAGAATCTGCAGAAGAATCTTTACAATAAAGAAGGTGAAGGATAGAATAGGATACGATAGGATACGATACGATACGGTAAGGTAGAATAGAATAGAATAGAAATAGAATAGAATAGAACAGAACAGAATAGAATAGAAATAGAATAGAACAGAACAGAATAGAGAATATGGAACGGAATAGAATAGAAAATATGAAATGAAATGGAACAGAATGGAACAGGATAGAATAGAAAATATGGAATGGAGTGGAAGAGAACAGAATGGAACAGAATAGAGTAGAAAATATGGAATGGAGTGGAGTGGAATGGAATGGAATAGAACAGAACGGAACAGAATGGAAGAGAATAGAATAGAAAAAATGGAATGGAATAGAACAGAACGGAACAGAATAGAGTAGAAAATATGGAATAGAGTGGAAGAGAACAGAACAGAACAGAATAGAATAGAAAATATGGAATGGAGTGGAAGAGAACAGAACGGAACAGAATAGAATAGAAAATATGGAGTGGAGTGGAATGGAATGGAACAGAACAGAATGGAAGAGAATAGAATAGAAAATATGGAATGGAATAGAACAGAACAGAATGGAATGGAGTGAAATGGAACAGAACAGAATAGATGTTTTCAGTTTGAACGGCCACTAAACATACTGTTGTCAGTTGAGGACTACCCGTAAAGATGAATGTATCTTTTTGTTCATTATTTTCTGGAGGGAATTCCTCCAGAGTGCACTATTCAATAAATAAACACTGCCCTTGGTTTTTGTTTTTTTGATCCCGCGTTCGATTCCACATTTCTTCAGCCTTTCAAGGTCTGGAGGCGCCTTTGTGGTCGCAAACATCATCTCCGCGAGGAGACTGAACTGATGGTAACCAGCTTGGATCCAATTTTTGCAACGGGAAGGGATATTAAACCTGTGGGAAGGGCCGGATGAAGAAGACAGGGGGCAGGAAGACCCTTCCTTAAACTTACCATCAGTGTCCAGCCTCGGGTCCATTTCTGGGCTGTGCTTCTGCTCCATCGAGAGACGAGGACACCAAAGGAAAAGACCTTCCTCGGATTTCAGCTGCCTTTCGGCTAGGTTCTCCTTGGTCAACGACTCTGCACAGGCCGCTACTTCTGCATCAACAGGAAGAAAAACAAGACTAGAATCAACATCATGTGAAGTGTTAATACGGGTGATCCTCAACTTACAACAGTTTGTTTAGTGACTGCTCAAACTTACAAAGGCATTGATAAAAGGGACAGAGGACCGTTCTCCACACATACAACCCTTGCAGCATCCCCACAGTTATGTGATCAAAATTCAGATGCTTGGCAACTGATTCACAGTTATGACAGTGTTGATGACAATGGCACCGAAAAGAGGGATTTCTGACCGTTTTTCGCACTTACAACTGTTGCAGCATCCCCACAATCGTGGGATCAAAATTCAGACACTTGGCAACTGATCCAGGACGGTGGCAATGACAACAGCGCTGAAAAAAGAGACTGAGGACCTTGTTTCACACTGACTATCCTTGTAGATCCCATTTTGCAACCTGCTGGCAAGCAAAGTCAACGAGGAAGCCGGAGTCACATACCAATCGGGTGACTAACTTATCAACTGCAATGATTCACTTAACCACGATGGCAAGAAAGGTTGTAAAATGGAGCAAAACTCAGTTAATAAGTGTCTTGCTGAAGAACTGAAATATTTGTGGTTGTAAGCCGAGGACTACTGGTACCGCAAAGCCTCTGATCAACACAGAACGTCTTATCCAGCAGAGAGGGTATCTCAGTAGCTCACCAGAGAGTACAGGGGGATGGCCTGCCAGTGGATGAGGAGACCTGTGTGATCCACAGCCTCGCTTCTGTGTATTGTACAAGTTGCCGTTTTCCCTTCAGAGAAGTACCTTCCCAATATGGGCTGTCCTCAACTTATGACAGGGGTTGGCAACCTTAAACACTGAAAGAGCCACTTGGACCCATTTCCCAGAGAAAATAAAACACTGGGAGCCGCAAAACCTGCGCATGCATGCGCGCGCACTAGAAAGGGGGAGCTTGATTGAAGAGTTTAATTAAAAAGAAATAGAGGCTACTGTGATGAGTTCTCTCTCCCTCTCCCTCTCCCCCTCCTCTCTCTCCCTCTCTCCAATCTTCTGCTCACCTGCCAAGCTGGCTTCATGCTGTTCTCTGACAAGCTGACACACATTCTTATTGGGCTGGCTCTCCTGCCCTTGGTCTGCCAGTCCTCTTCCCCCACTCAGTGTGTGTGTGTGTGTGTCTGTGTGTGTGTGTGTGAGAGAGAGAGAGAGAGAGAGACACGCTGCTTTCTGCTGCTTCCTGCTCCCTGCTTCCTGCTTCCTGCAGAGATGCAGCAAAGGCAGGAGCCCCGCCCAATAGGCTTGTCAGCTTGTTGGAGAACAGCATGAGGCAGAAGATTGGAGAGAGAGAGAGAGAGAGGAGAGAGAGAAGGGAAGCGCACGTGCCTCTCTCTGTCTCTGTCTCTCTGCAAATGGCGAAGGAGGACTGGAGCAGCAGTAGAAGGCTGAAAGAGCTGCATGCAGCTCCGGAGCCACGGGTGTCCGACCCGTGACTTATGACCACAATTGAGCCCAAAATTTCTGTAATTAAGCAAGACAGTTATTAAGCGAGTTTTGCCCCATTTTAGGAACTTTCTTGCTGCAGTTATGAAGTGAATCACTCCTGTTGTTAAGAGAATAATACAATTGCGAAGTTGTGAAGTAACCCTAACCCCAACCCTTTCCCATTGACTTTGCTTGTCAGAAGGTTACAAAAGGGGATTATGTGATTCTGGAATACTGTGACCATCATAAATAGGAGTCAGTTGCAAAGCATCCAAATTTTGATCCCGCGACTATGGGGAAATGCTGCAACGGTGGTAAATCACTTTTTTTCCACTTAGAACGGTCATGAAACGAATGGCCGTAACTTGAGGACTACCTGTCTCGCCCCAGTGAAGGACCAACCTGCTCCCTTCAATCCCTGAGCATCGCAGGGGGCAAATGTGCCTTGGCTGGTGGGCTCCGACCAGTCTCCCTCTGGGCTGCTGCTGCTGGCGGTCTTCGCTGGGCTGGAGACACTCAGGGAAACCAAGCTGGTTAAGGGTTCGAGTCGTCCGAAGTGTGGAGAACTCTTCAACTGGACAGCGGGACTCACTGGAAAAAAAAAAAAAGATCAGACGCTCACAAATTCCCGCAACTCTCACAAACTCCCGCAAGGCATTTTCGCTGTTCAGCGAAGTCCAGGCAGGGATCTGCGTGTGATTGGCGGAGGGGGGGGTGTTCACAACTCCTGGGAGCCAAGGACAACCGAGAAGAATGACGAGGAAATCAGTCACGGTCCCATCGGATGCCCCATCGGAGGAGAAGTTCAAACAGGGACCATCTGACAGGGATGGCATGTTTGGAAAGGCCAGGGTGTGAGGACAAAGCTGTCTCGGGGGCCTCCAGCATTGAGAGAGGTGGCCAATAAGGTGGGGAGCTGCCTACCCTCACAAGCGCAGGAGAGGATCGGCTGCGGACAGGCTGAGAGGCAGCAGATCCCCTCTGACGAAGAACAGCTGCCTCCTCTGCGCGATCCGAAAGCCGGAGAGTGGAGGGGAGGCAAGCTCCAAGAAGATCTGCCACATTGCTGGCGAAGAGGCCGCTTTGTCCCTCCTCATAAGGAACACCCGATTTGAGGTTTAAATCGGGTGTCTCCATCGGGTGACAATTGTCTAGCTTTGGCACCCACTTCCCCGGCCTTTGTAAACTCCGCTTTGGACCGTGATTCTGCTTTGGACCACGTTTTTGCTTTGGACCGTGTTTCTTCCCTGCGGACTCTGACCCTTGCTTGTCGATTACGGACCCTCGCCTGTGGACTTTGCACCTTGTTTGGGGACTCTGGACTTCCTCCTTGCCTTCTGAATCGGCTCTAGTGACTATTCACTTCGTGTCTACGGAGATTCTCAGTCATCCAGGCCACGGTTGTCCCAAAGGTGCTTTTTCAGGAGGTAACTGGACTACTCAGGTGACCTTGAGGACCCAGGTAAACCTCCAAGTGGCTTCAACGACTCTCTAGAACAGTGATGGCGAACCTTTTAGAGCCCGAGTGCCCAAACTGCAACCCAAAACCCACTTATTTATCGCCGGGTGCCAGGTGGGCGTGGCCCACTGGGTGGGCGTGGCTGTGGTGGTCATGACAGACTGGGTGGGTGTGGCCAAGCTGGGCGGGGTCACCTCGGTGTTGCTCGTGGGGAGGGATGCCTGTGGGGGCCGGGCAAGGTTGGGGGAGATCCGGGGGGTCTCTGGCAGGTGGGGGCGGTGGGCAGGAGGCTCGTCCTGTGGGGTGAGGCGAGGCAGGGCGGGGGTGCCATTGTCGCAGGGGATGGTGCAGCTGCTGCCTGACACCATTGGCCCCCGCACACAGAGGCCAGCGAGCGCATGGGGGCCAACACTGCCCATCAACAGCCACAGCCTGCCGGCCCCTGTATTGGCACACTCTGGGACTCCGCAGCCCATCGCCAGCAGTTCAGAGAAGCCGCCTCTGAGCTGGATGGCCGGCCGACAGATGAGGAGGCGATGCAGTGGGTCGTGCCCTTGAAAAGGAGAGCATGCAAGGCCAGGAGGGATGGGGGGGGAAGGAGGGAAACCAGCCACGCTGGGATGCATCCGGCCACGTGGGAGCTTGGCGAGTTAGCGGGTGGCTGGTTGAAGAGGGACAGTTGCCATCTCCAGGGTACGGTGCGTGTGCCCACAGAGAGGGCTCTGAGTGCTGCCTCTGGCACGCGTGCCATAGGTTCGCCCCCACTGCTCTAAAAGGATGCAAATGACCAGCTGTCTGCAAGGAGAATAAATCCTTCCATTTCCCCACCATCCAGTCAGAGCCAAAGAAGCTTCTTGGATCAGAAGCGAAACGTCTTCAAAGGAAAAACAAGAAAGTCCAGCTGCCTCATTAAAAAAACACTTTGGGGACTATTCACTTTCGTTTGTGGGCCTGGGTTGTACCGACAATGGGAAAATTTGGGGTAGAGATTCACCAGCTTTGTAGAGCCATTCGTTGTAGGATGGTAGAGCAATGAATGACTCCTTCGAAGCCTGCCTCTGCCTGGGCCAGTAGTTCCCCACCCTTCCTGCCTTTGCAGATCAGTGGTGGTGGGGGGAGAGGGAATGGTCCAATGTGAGTGGCAGGTGTGTGCGCTTGCGTGCATAGCTCCATCTGCACGAGCGGCGAGCCCTCGCACGTGACGCTCCGTTTGTGCCCGCCGCTTGCACAAACGGAGCTTCACGTGCGTGTTACGGTTCCGGCTAATGAAACATTCCAAAGAATTTCCAGGCATTTATTTTCCTAAAAGTCTTTTATTGTTACAAAATGTCGGCACAGGCACAACGGAGGGATGCTAGGATCTAAGTGCTCTTCCTCTGAGCAGTTACATTATCAGCATGTTCCCTCCCTAAATTAGCCGTCATATTTCACATTATATTATTCCTCTTTCTTTCCCCGGGCTTTACCCCCAACCCCCCTTCTGCTCTGTATTAACCCCGTAATTACCAGACAATTCTGCATATTGTCAAAAGCAAGAATGTACAATAGTTGCAACGTTGACAGTGCGCTTCCGAGTGCCCGCCACTCGCGCAGATGAAGCTGTGTGCCCAAGCTCGCCCACCGCTTGTGTGGCCCGGTTCCAAACAGGCCACGGCCCGGGTCTAGGTGACCTGGGTCATAACAAAATCTGCTCAGCCATGCGGCCGAGGCGCTTACCGTGGCCTCGGCCTTCGCTGCCGCCAGCCGGCGTGGATCGCTCCAGACCTGCATGTGCGTGTCCGCAAAGGAACTCTGGAATTTCATTAACCAGCTTCATGAGGGCGCAGAGGTGGTGGCTGCTTTGATCCCTACCTGTGTGGGGAATAGGGACTTCAGGGGAAGGCCGGAATAGATGAGGGAAAGGACGCCGCCCCAGTGTGGCCACTTCTGAGTGGAAAATTACGGAGGAAGTGACCTTGCCCTTAATCCGTAACTCTCCCCTTCAAATGTGTTACAACGCCCAGAGGCCTGACCTAGAACAGCCCCAGGCTTAAACCAGTGGGCATTCCTGTCCCTGCACATCTGGAGGGTAATGACATGAGAAGGACGATGGAAAGAAACGTCGCCCTGATTCTTTTCCACTCTTACCTGCCTCGTCGCCCTCTGCAGCTAGATGCTCCTCGGCGCTGTCCAGCTGCAGGTTGCAGAATTCTTTCATGTCCTCTGGACAAGGGGGCTCTCCACCTGGGGGGGGGAGGGGAAGAGAGAGGTCACCGACCAGCCAAAGGATGTACTGGCTCAGCCCGTTTGATCGATGCTGTCGCAGAGTAAGGAAACGGACATCAGTTGAGGTAAGTTGTGAAAAAAGTCAGGTTCTACATCTAGGCAAGAAAAACCAAATGCACAGGTATAGTACAGGGGGTACCTGGCTCAATAGTAGCAACTGGGAGAGGGACTTCGGAGTCCTAGTGGACCATCTCTTAAATAGGAGCCAGTCGTGTGCGGCAGCTGCCAAAAACGCCAACATAGTGCTAGGCTGCATTAACGGAGGGACAGAATCAAGATCACGTGAAGCGTTAATACCACTTTACAAGGCCTTGGTAAGGCCACGCTTGGAACACGGCATCCCTGTTTTGGTCACCACGATGTAAAAAAGATGTTGAGACTCTAGAACAGCGTTTCTCAACGTTTGTGTGACGGCGACCCCTGTCACACAAACGTGCCGCGCATGTGCGGCGCCGCCCCCTGAGGGGGGAAAATGGCAGATCGCATTGTTTGGTGACCCCCGTAAAATGGTTGATCGACCCCAAATGGGGTCGCGACCCATAGGTTGAGAACCGCTGCTCTAGAACATTGGTTCTCAACCAGTGGGTCGGGACCCCATTTGGGGTCGAATGACCATTTCACGGGGGTCGCCAAACAACGCAGTCCGCCATTTTTCCCCCCCTTTTCCTTAGCTGTGCTACTCCCTTTTATTCTATTGGCTTTTGAAAGCCAACAGAATAGACTCTCTTGAATAGAGTCTAATTCTATTGGCTTTCCAAAGCCAATAGGAATTGTCCAGGCTGTCTCTGCCCTGCTGAGCCCGCCAAAAGTCCCATTCTGCAAACGGTGCTGCACCAGTTGAGTAGTCCTCGACTTACGACCGGTTGGGGGTCGCGGCATTAAAAAGGTTGAGAACCACTGCTCTAGAAAGAGTGCAGAGAAGAGCAACAAAGAGGATCAGGGGACTGGAGGCTAAAACATATAAGGAACGGTTGCTGGAATTGTGTATATCTAGTTTAACGAAGAGAAGGACGAGGGGGGACAGGATAGCAGTCTTCCAGTATCTCAGGGGCTGCCCCAAAGAAGAGGGAGTCAAGCTATTCTCCAAAGCGCCTGAAGGCAGGACAAGAAGCAATGGATGGAAACTCATCAAGGAGAGAAGCAACCTAGAACTAAGGAGAAACTTCCTGACAGTGAGAACAATTAACCAGTGGAACCACCTACCTCCAGAAGCAGTGAATGCTCCAACACTGGAGGTTTTTAAGAAGAGACTGGACAGCCATTTGTCCGAAATGGGATAGGGTTTTCTGCCTGAGCAGGGGGTTGGACTAGACGACCTCCAAGGTCCCTTCCAACTTTATTATTATTATTAAGTCTGACTGTTTTCCTCCGCTTATGCTCTATGTATACACAGAGTGGTGGGATGCAAATATGGGAACAGCCGGTTCTCAGGGTGGATGCCGCTTCCGGAAGTCCATTCTGGCCCTGGACAACCAAACATTAGCTGTGAGATTGAAGTAATATCGTATGTTTTATAATCTATTAAATGTTACAATAGTCGGTTGATCTAATTTTTATGAAGATATAAGTAAAATATAAGCTGATTAAAAAGGATGTTATATCGAGATACAGATAAGACAGATATAAAAAATATAGTATTTCTATAATGCATGACGTAAAATATTGGGATGATGTACCTCAATGGGAAAATTTAGACAGTCAGACGACTAATATGAAGAAATGATGATTGATAAGAATTGGATTAGACATAAGCGAACAAAAATTATAAAAAGAGGATTGATGCTGAACTAACGAGATGATAGTTATGGGGGCAAAATGTTACATGTAGAGATTATTATTATTTGTATAAATATAAAAAATGGCTATGCCTAATCCAAAATGGTATAGAGTTTCCTGCCTGAGCAGGGGGTTGGACTAGATGACCTCCAAGGCACCTTCCAATTTTATTTATTTATTTAAACTTCCTGACAGGGAGAACAATTAACCAGTGGAACAACCTGCCTCCAGAAGCAGTAAATGCTCCAACACTGGAAGTTTTTAAGAAGAGACTGGACAGCCATTTGTCCGAAATGGTGTAGGGTTTCCTGCCTGAGCAGTGGGTTGGACTAGATGACCTCCAAGGTCCCTTCCAACTTTACTACTACTACTACTACTACTCTACTACTACTACTATTATTATTATTGATCATTGCAGTCAGCCAGATGTTCAGACTGGATTTGGCACTATTATTATTATTATTATTATTATTATTATTATTATGGATCATCGCACAGTCAGCCAGATGTTCAGACTGGACTTGGCATTTTGTCTATCTATCGAGTCCTTACCCAGGACCTGGGATAGGCAGATGTGGATGTTTGATGGTATTACAGGTATCGTCGCAGGATGGAAGCAGTTCCTAGTAAGGCCGCCTTTTGCAATTGACTAATGGCGAATTTGTCAATGCCAATGGTGTTCAAGTGGTGCTCCAGCTGTTTTGGGATTGCACCCAAGGAGCCTATGACTATTGGTACTACCCTTGCTTGCTTTTGCCACAGTCTTTCTATTTCTATTTGTAGGTCTTTGTATTTTGTTATCTTCTCCAGTTCTTTCTCGTCTATTCTGCTGTCTCCAGGCACTGCCACATCCAGTATCCGGACTTTTTTGTCTTTCTTATCGACAATTGTTAAGTCCGGGGTGTTATGTTGCAGGTGCTTGTCTGTTTGAATTCTGAAGTCCCAGAGCAGTTTAATTTTATCATTTTCTATGACTTTCTCTATTTTATGATCCCACCAGTTCTCGCTTACAGGTAAATGATATTTCTTGCAGATCTTCCAATGCACCATTGTTGCTACTTTGTCATGCCGCTGCTTGTAGTCAGTCTGTGCAATCTTATTATTATTTATTTATTATTATTAATATACTGAAAATGTTAAGAATTATATTTTAACTAAGGTAGAAGAAGGAAAATACAAATGGGAGAAGGGAAGACCAAAGAAACGTATTATTAACTGAATATATTCATTATGGAACTATCAAACGTAATCATGATTGACCGTTAATTCATTATTACCGTCCTTTTTGTCCCCCTTGTTAAAATATAAACCAAGACAATGCGCCGTACACCAGGTGCGGGAGCTTGTTATAGTTAAAAAACAATAAAATAGCTATAATAATAATAATAATAATAATAATAATAATAATAACAACAACAACAACAACAACAACAACAACAAAATTAGCTATCATAGTCTGCCAAAGTGGTGCGAACTGGCTGAATCCCACCCCTGTATACATAGTACAAGGCAGTGAGCCCTGTGCAGATCTGAATGTTGGGGGAAAACACCAACCACTTCACAAACGCATGGCACAACATGGGGGAACAAACCCATCAGGACCAGAGTCAGCCGTTCGTCTGCATTTGAAAGATGAAGGCAGCTCCTTCGAAGACAGAAAAGTCCACATTCTGGACAGAGAGGGCCGCTGGTTCAAAAGAGGGGTCCAAGAGGCCATCTAGACCAAAACTGAACCGCTCTCCCTCAACAGAGGGGGGGGGATACGACACCATCCATCTCCAGTCTACAACACAAATCCTTTCAGCAGTTTGAAGAAGGCTCCTCACCCATTTGCACTGCTCAGGTGATCCTGAGGACACAGATAAACCCCCCGGTGGTCTCAACGCCTCTCTCAAAGGAGGCAAATGACCAGCGGTCTGCGAGGAGTATAAATCCTTCCGCTCCCCACCATCCAGTCAGAGCTGAAGAAGCTTGTGGGATGAGAAGCGAAATGTCTTCAAAGAAAAACAAGAAAGTCCCATGAAGACACAGATAAGCTTCCAAGTGGTCTCAACGCCTCTCTCAAAGGAGGCAAATGACCAGCGGTCTGCGAGGAGTATAAATCCTTCTGTTCCCCACCATCCAGTCAGAGTGGATGGTGAAAATGAGAAGCAAAACATCTTGAAAGAAAAACAAGAAAGTCCCATGAAGACACAGATAAGCTTCCAAGTGGCCTCAACGACTCTCTCAAAGGAGACAAATGACCAGCGGTCTGAAAGGAGTATAAATTTTTCTGTTCCCCACCATCCAGTCAGAGCGGATGGTGAAGATGAGAAGCGAAACGTCTTCAAAGAAAAAAAAAGGAAGTCCAGTTGCCTTCTGAAAAAGCACCGTTGGGTACTCTCCTCATCCTGGACTCTTGTTTGGAAAGTTTAGAGCAGCCCCCCCAGCCCGAGATCCATGGACCAGCACCAGGCCACAACACGCCAGCAACCGGGCCACGCAAACAAGCGAAGCCCCATCCACGGGATGCAGGCAAGCACACAAAACCACACCGCCTTCGGTCGGCGGGAAAACATCTTTACACAAAATCGGTCCCTGCTGCCCAAAAGGTTGAGTGGGCGGGCGCTGGTTGATGGGATGCTATATTGTCCTCGGTTGAAGGACGAAAGGCTGGGACGTCTTCCCCATTTTAACCTAGTTTGTGTGAAAAGCTATGCTTTGGCGCACAAGGCACAAAAAACCTGCGTACCCCACGGAATCCTGTCCGCAGGATCCTTTCGTTTGTGTGTCCCTCTGCAAAAAAAGGGGGGGGCTTCTTACCATGGGTTTTGTCGCCTTCCTCGGCAAAAGGCCGGCGTCTTCCCCAGCTGGGTCTGGGCCTCTCGGCGGTCTCGTCTGATTGGCGGGTCAAGGAAGAGAAGTTGACGGTGGGCACCGAATGACCTGCGGAGAGAGGAGACACCAGAGAGACGAAACTTGTAAAAAAAAACCCTGAGGATTCAAATCGGTGGAGAGAAGACACCAACCGAAACACAACGGCACCACCCAGGAAAGATTTGAGTTGGGAGGCGGGGTCAGGGGCCTAAAGCCCCTCCACTCCCAACTCAAAATGTAGGCCTCAAAATATTCAGGGTGAAAAAAAAAAGTCTTCCACCCCACCGTATCCTCACGAGGAAAAAGGGAGAAGCAGAGCCCCGAGGCTCGGTCCCTAAACGAATGGGCTCACCGAGCGAGCGAAGCAAAGAGCACATCTCCAGCATCACTTCTTGGTGTAGGTCCTTCTGACTGCCTTCCAGCAGGGACCACTCCTCCAGCGAGAAGCCGACGGCCACGTCCTCAAAGGTCACCCCATCTGGAGCGCCAGCTGTGCCCACTGTGCCCTCGTTCTGCCCCTGCAGCCCGAAGCAGAGAAAGAGAGAGAGAGAGAGACACCTCCGTGAGCGAGGCGGGGCCCAGACTCGACCGTAATGGATTTCAGAAGCGGGAGCCCTCTCAACGGGACGGATTGGCGCAGGTTTTCCCCCCGGGATCCAACTCTACGCAGGCTCAATCTTCCCGCTAATTTATCGGGTAACGGGCAGGGCAGGACCTGGAGACAGCAGGAGAGAAGAGAAAGAACTGGAAATGATAACAAAATATCAAGACCGGCAAATAGAAATAGCGCTCGAGGGAGAGTCTCAGTCGTCCAGATCCTGGTGGTCCTACAGGTGCTTTTTTTTCCAGGACTTCCTTCTTTTTCTTTGAAGATCTTTCGCTGCTCACCCAAGAAGCTTCTCCGGTTCTCGCTAACAGTTCAGTTCTTCAGTCAGAACTGAAGAAGCTTCCGGGATGATAAGGGAGACATCTTCAAGAGGAAAAAAAAGCCAAGCTCTGACTGGATGGTGGGGAAATGGAAGGATTTATTCCCCTTGCAGATAGCTGGTCATTTCCCGCCTTTTAGAGAGGCGTTGAGGCCACTTGGAGGTTTTATCGGTGTCCTCAGGGTCAGCTGAGCGGTGCAAATGGGAGTGGAGCCTTCTTGGAACTGCTGAAAGGGCTGGTCTACAACACACCTATTTGCATCGCTCAGGTGACCCCGAGGTCACAGATATTCTGTATTCCATTCTGTATTCTCTCTATTCTAATTCTATTCTATTCTTATCCTATCCTATCCTATTCCATTCTATTCCATATTTTCTATTCTATTCTATTCCATTCCATTCTATTCCATTCCGTTCCATATTTTCTATTCTATTCTATTCTATTCTATTCTATTCTATTCTATTCTATTCTATTCTATTCTATTCTATTCTATTCTATTCATCATTCCTCTATTCTGTTCTGTTCTGTTCTGTTCTGTTCTATTCTATTCTATTCTACTCCACTCCATTCCACCCCCTCCACCCCACCCCACCCCACTCCATTCCATTTTGTATTTCCATTCCATTCCATTCTATTCTACATTTCTATTCTAATTCTATTCCATTCCATTCTATCCTATTCTGTATTTCTGTTCCATTCCATTCTCTTCTGTATTTCCATTCCATTCCATTCTATTCCATTCTGTATTTCTATTCTAATTCTATTCCATTCTATCCTATTCTGTATTTCTGTGCCATTCTATTCTGTATTTCTATTCCATTCCATCCCATCCCACTCCGTTCTATTTTGTTCTGTTCTATTCTATTTTTCTGTTCTAACTCTATTCCATTCCATTCCATCCTATTCTGTATTTCTATTCTATTCTATTCTATTCTATTCTATTCTATTCTATTCTATTCTATTCTATTCTATTCTATTCTATTCTGTTCTGTTCTGTTCTGTTCTATTCCATTCCATATTTTCTATTCTATTCTATTCTATTCTATTCTATTCTATTCTATTCTATTCTATTCTATTCTATTCTATTCTATTCCATATTTTCTTTTCTTTTCTATTCTATTCTATTCTATTCTATTCTGTTCTGTTCTGTTCTGTTCTGTTCTGTTCCGTTCCGTTCCCTTTTCTATTCTATTCCGTTCCATTCTATTTACTGTCTATTCCGTCCCATTTTTATTCCACTTCTCCTATCCCTCTCCCCTTCCCTTCCCTTCCCTTCCCTCTTGCCTTTCCTTCCCATCCCCATCCCCATTCGTCACCGGGGAGGGGGTGGTGGTCCCTCAACATCCAGGGCCCGGACGACCCCTGGCCTTGCCCCTTTCCCGGCCTCGCCCCACCGCCTAGACCCCTCCCGCCGAGCAGCGCCGCCCCCCCCCGCAGGACCAGCAATGCTTTTTCCCAGCCCCCCTGCCCAGGGCCGGGCGCGGGGCACCCAGAGCGCAGGCAAACGTACCCGGGAAGCAGCCTGGCCTCCCTCGGGGGTCTCCGCCGTCCACAGCCCTCCGGACCCCGGGTCCATCCTGCGACAAACCCCCCCTTGGGGGGGGGGTGGCTGGGCTGCGGATAGGCTGAAGTCCGTCCGGGCTAGTCGTGGGATGCTCGGGGCTGGGTGGATCCAGCGCGGGGGTCTCCGCAGCCCTCCCAGGGAGGGGGACTACGACTCCCGGCGGCCTCCGCGGCCAGCAGACCCCCCCCCACCTATTTTTTTTTTTCCCCTCTTCTCGCCCAGCTGACTGACGGACTGCCTGAATTGCTGGACAGCGCTGGCTTTCGCCCCGGGGTCCCGGAGAGGCAGCGCCGGATGGCTCCCGGCCAGGGCTGCAGCTGAAGACCGGTCCAAAGGGGCAGCGAGAGAGGGGGAGAGAAAAAAGAGGGAGGGAGGGAAAGGAGGGGAAGAGAAGAAGAGGAAGGAAAAGGGAGGGAGGGAGGGAGGGAGGGAGGGGAAGAGAGAACAAGAAAGAGAAGGAAAGAGGAAGAGAAAGAGAAAGAAAAGAAAGAAAGGAAAGAGAAAGAAAGAGAAAAAGGGAGGGAGGGAAAGGAGGGGAAGAGAAAAAGAGGAAAGAAGGAAGGGAGGGAGGGAGGGGAACAGAGAACAAGAAAGAGAAGGAAAGAGGAAGAGAAAGAGAAAGAAAATAAAGAAGAAAGAGAAAGAGAAAAAAGGGAGTAAGGGAGGGAGGGAGGGGAAGAGAGAACAAGAAAGAGAAGGAAAGAGGAAGAGAAAGAGAAAGAAAGAAAAGAAAGAGAAAGAAAGGAAAGAGAGAAAGAAAGAGAAAAAGAGAGGGAAAGGAGGGGAAGAGAAAAAGAGGAAGGGAGGGAGGGAGGGAGGAAAGAAGGAAGGGAGGGAGGGGAAGAGAGAACAAGAAAGAGAAGGAAAGAGGAAGAGAAAGAAAAGAAAGAGAAAGAAAGGAAAAAGAAAGAGAAAAAAGGGAGGGAGGTAGGGAGAGGGAGGGAGGGAGGGAAGGGAGGAAATAAAGAAAGGAAGGAAGGAAGGAAGAAAGAAGGGAGGGAGGGAAGGAAGGGGAAATGAGAAAAAAGAGAAAGAAAGAAAGGAAGGAAGAAAGGAAGAAAAAAGAGAGAAAGAAAGAAAGAAAAAGAAAAAAGGGAAAGAGGGAGGGAGGGAGGGAAGGAGGGAAATAAAGAAAGGAAGAAAGAAAGAGAGAGAGAGAAGGAAGGATGGAATGGGAAGTGAGAAAAAAGAGAAGGAAAGAGAAAGAAAGAAAGAAAGAAAGAAAGAAAGAAAGAAAGAAAGAAAAGAGAAAGAAAAAAGGAGGGAGGGAGGGACAGAAGAAAGGAAATGAAGAAAGAAAGGAAGGAAAGAAGAAAGAAAGAAGGGAGGGAGGAAGGAAGGGAGGGAGGGAAGGAAGGAAGGGGAAGTGAGAAAAAAGAGGAAAGAAAGGAAAAAGAAAGAGAAAAAAGGGAATGAGGTAGGGAGAGGGAGGGAGGGAGGGAAGGGAGGAAATAAAGAAAGGAAGGAAGGAAGGAAGGAAGGAAGAAGGGAGGGAGAGAAGGAAGGAAGGGGAAGTGAGAAAAAAGAGAAAGAAAGAAAGGAAGGAAGGAAGGAAGAAAGGAAGGAAGAAAAAAGGAAGAAAGAAAGAAAGAAAGAAAAAGAAAAAAGGGAAAGAGGGAGGGAAGGAGGGAAATAAAGAAAGGAAGAAAGGAAGGAAGAAAGAAAGAAAGAAAGAAAGAGAGAGAGAGAGAGAGAGAAGGAAGGATGGAATGGGAAGTGAGAAAAAAGAGGAAAGAAAGAAAGAAAGAAAAGAGAAAGAAAAAAGGAGGGAGGGAGGGACAGAAGGAAGGAAATGGAGAAAGAAAGGAAGGAAAGAAGAAAGAAAGAAGGGAGGGAAGAAGGGAGGGAGGGAAGGAAGGAAGGGGAAGTGAGAAAAAAGAGGAAAGAAAGAAAAAAGAAAGAAAGAAAGAAAAAAGAAAGAAAAAGAGAAAAAAGGGAGAGAGGGAAAGTGGGCAAGAGAAAGAGGAAAGAAGGAAGGAAGAGAGAGAAAGAAAGAGAAGGAAAGAGAAAGAAAGAAAGAAAGAAAGAAAGAAAGAAAGAAAGAAAGAAAGAAAGAAGGAAGGAAAGAGGAAGAGAAAGAAAGGAAAGAAAGAAAAAGAGAGAAATAAAGAAAAAAGGGAGAGAGGGAGGGAAAGGAAGGAAGGGAGGCAAGGAAAGAGAAAAGAGATATGGGTAGGAAGTAAGGAAGGGGGAGGGAAGGGAAGGAAGGAAGGGGAAGAGAAAAAGAAAGAGGAAAGAGAAAGAGAAAGAAAGAGAAAGAAAAAAGAAAAAGAGAGAAAGAAAGAAAAAAGGGAGAGAGGAAAAGGGAAAGAAAAAGAATAAGGAAGGAAGGGGAAAAGAGAAAAAGAAAGGGAAGGGGAAAAAAGAAAGAGAGAGAAAGACAAAAAGGAGAGAGGGAAAGAGGGAAAGAGAAAAAGGAAAGAAGGAAGGAAGGGGAAGAGAGAAAAAGAAAGAAAGAGAAAGAAAGGAGGGAGGGAAGGAAGGAAGGGGAAGAGAGAAAAAGAAAGAAGGAAAGAGAAAGAAAGAAAGAGAAAGAAAAAGGGAGAGAGGGAAAGTGGGAAAAAGAGAAAGAGGAAGGAAGAGAGAAAAAGAAGAGAAGGAAAGAAAAAAAGAAAGAGAAAGAGACAAGGGAGAGGGGAAATAGGGAAAGAGAAAAAGAGGAAAGAAGGAAGGGGAAAAGAGAAAGAAAGAAAGAAAGAAAGAAAGAAAGAAAGAAAGAAAGAAAGAAAGAAAGAAAGAAAGAAAGAAAAAAAGAATCCGGGGCCTCCCCTCCCACCATCCTGTCAGAACTGATGAAGCTTCTTGGCTGAAAAGCCACAGTTCCCCTTTAGTGACGGAAGGAACACCGGCACTGGGACTAAAAAAAAAAAAAAAAAAAAGACTTACGGCCAGCGGTCCCACTTAACGACCGTCACGGTCGGGCGATCCAAATTCAGAAGGCTTGCCAAGCGACTCGGAGTTGTGACGGTCGCAGCCTCCCGGGGACCGACGGGAGACCTATGCGACCAGCGAGATTCCTGTCACGACCGGGGGTGTGTGTGTCTCGCTTAATGACGGCAGTGTGCTTCGCTTAACGACCCCGGCAAGAAAGGCCGAACTCGCTGCCCTCGCGTCTCGCTTAGTTACGCACATTGGGGAGGGGGTTGTCATAAACCGAGGACTCCATTCTGAATATAAATATTTATATTTATTACATAAATATATTTTATATAAATATATTTATATATTTATATAAAATATAAATATATTTTATATATAAAATATATATAATATATATTTTATATATACTATATTTATATATATATATATATAAATATAATATAATATATATAAAATATATATATTGCTTCGCTTTGTCTCCGCTAGGGGGCCGCGCGCTCCTCCCGCCTGCAGGGGTCGCTGCGTCGGCGGTGTGCGCACGCGCGACCCAGCCCGGCTTTGCCCGTCCCTTGCGACCAGGCTCCTCCCGCCTGCAGGGGTCGCTGCATCGGTAGTGTGCGCACGCGCGACCCAGCCCGGCTCGCCCGTCCCTTGCGCCCAGGCTCCTCCCGCCTGCAGGGGTCGCTGCGTCGGCGGTGTGCGCACGCGCGACCGAGCAAGGCTTGCCCGTCTCTTGCGCCCAGGCTCCTCCCGCCTCCAGGGGTCGCTGCGTCGGCGGTGTGCGCACGCGCGACCCAGCCCGGCTTTGCCCGTCCCTTGCGACCAGGCTCCTCCCGCCTGCAGGGGTCGCTGCGTCGGCGGTGTGCGCACGCGCGACCGAGCAAGGCTTGCCCGTCTCTTGCGCCCAGGCTCCTCCCGCCTGCAGGGGTCGCTGCATGGGTAGTGTGCGCACGCGCGAACCAGCCGGGCTTGCCCGTCCCTTGCGCCCAGGCTCCTCCCGCCTGCAGGGGTCGTTGCGTCTGCGGTGCGCGCACGCGCAAACCAGCCCGGCTTGCCCGTCCTTTGCGCCCAGGCTCCTCCCGCCTGCAGGGGTCGCTGCGTCGGTGGTGTGCGTACGCGCGACCCAGCCCGGCTTTGCCCGTCCTTTGCGCCCAGGCTCCTCCCGCCTGCAGGGGTCGCTGCGTCGGCATTGTGCGCACGCGCGACCTTCCTCCGGCTGGCGCCCAGGCTCGCCTTCGCTGGAGCCGAGCCCGGGGGAGGTGGGGGAGAAAGGGCGCATGCGCGGGAGCTGCAAGCTAGCGGGCATCGGCCATGGCTGAGTGGGCGCCTGCCCAGGTGAGGGTCAGCAGTGCCCCCCCCACCGGGGAGGGAGGGAGGAGGGGAGGGCCAAAGAGGGGGGGTCCTGCTTGGCTTTTGCAAGGGGGGGTCCAGAAACCCCAGCTGGGCTGCTGCCTCTTTGGGGGAGTCCTGAAACCCCCCCCTCCCCATGAAAGGGGTGGTGGTGGCAAGAGGGCTCCTGAGCATGTGCAGAGGGTCCCCCAGCACTTGCAGCCTTGACAGCATTGGCGGGTTGGAGGAGGGGAGGGGAGTGGGGGAGGGAAGGAATCCCGGCTGCCCCCCCCCTCCCCTTGCACGCTCCAAAGAGTGATTGCACTCTGCACGTGCTCAGGGACCCTCTGGCCCCACCCTCCCGAGGCACCATGCACAAAAGCCCCCCCATTGTGGGCATGGGCCAGAGAGCCCCTGAGCATGTGCAGAGGGCACAGCCCCCCATTTGGGGAGAGGGTCCTGACAGCATTGAGGGGGCGGGTGGGCGGGGCAGGGGGCTCCTGAGCATGTGCAGAGGGCACAGCCCTTGCCCCCATTTGGGGAGGGGGCAGGGGGGGGCAGCAGGCGGGATCCATCTTGGGAGGGGCTGTCAGAGGGCCCCTATTTGGGGGGGGTCTCCTGGGGGGATGGCAGCCCCTGCAGAAGGCAGGAAGCCTCATTTGGAAAGGCGTTGGGGGTGGGGGCAAGAGGGCTCCCGAGCATGTGCAGAGGGCCCCTGAGCTGCTCAGCCTTTGCGGGGGGGGGGGGGGAAGAAGGGAGTGGATCCCTGCCTGCCGCTCCCGGCTTGCCCCCTTACCCAAGTGGGGGCTAGGGTTGTGCCCTCTGCACATGCTCAGGGACCCTCTTTGCCCCTCCCCACGCATGAGGCACAAAGCCCCCATTTGGGGAGAGGGTCCGGACAGCATCGAGGGGGTGGGTGGATGGATGGGGCGGGCCAGGGAGCCCCTGAGCATGTGCAGAGGGCACAGCCCTAGCCCCCACTTGGGGAGGGGGCAGTGGGGGGAGCAGCAGGCAGGATCCATCTTGGGAGGGGCTGTCAGAGGGCCCCTATTTGGGGGGGGTCTCCTGGGGGAATGGCAGCCCCTGCAGAAGGCAGGAAGCCTCATTTGGGAAGGCGTTGGGGGTGGGGGCAAGAGGGCTCCCGAGCATGTGCAGAGGGCCCCAGAGCACGTGCAGAGTCTGCTTAGCCTTTGCCGGGGGGGAGGGGGGAAGGAAGGGAGTGGATCCCTGCCTGCTGCTCCCAGCTTGCCCCCTCCCCAAAGGGGGCTTTGTGCATGCCCCCCCGGGGCCGTGCACTCTGCACATGCTCAGGGACCCTCGTGCCCCTCCCAATGCATGATGCACAAAGCCCCCGTTTGGGGAGAAGGCAGGAAACCTTTGACAGCATTGAGGGTGGGAGCCAGAGGGCTCCTGAGCATGTGCAGAGGGTCCCTGAGCACGTGCAGAGTCTGCTCAACCTTTGTGGGGGGGGGAGGGAGTGGATCCCTGCCTGCTGCTCCCGGCTTGCCCCCTCCCCAAAGGGGGGCTTTGCACGTGCCCCCCCCCGGGGCTTTGCACTCTGCACATGCTCAGGGACCCTCTTGCCCCTCCGATGCACCAGGCGCCAAGCCCCCGTTTAGGGAGAGGGCAGGAAGCCTTTGACAGCGTTTGGGCTGGGGGCAAGAGGGCTCCCGAGCACGTGCAGAGGGTTCCTGAGCATGTGCAGAGTCCACTCAGCCTTTGACAAGAGGGCCTCTGAGCGTGTGCAGAAGGCACGGCACGACGGCCTGGAAAAAGCCCCCATCGGGCAGGGGCTGGTGAAGGGGGAATCACAGCACCTCCAGGAGGCTGCAGCGGTCATAAGTACGAGACGGTTGCCAAGCGCCTGAATTTTGAGGCGAGGGTCGTTAAGTCTGAAAAACGGGTCCTAGGTTACGTTTTTCAGGGCCGTTGGAACTTGGAACGGTCACTAAACGAACCGTCGTAAGTGGAGGACTGTCTGTAGGACCCAGGTGTCAAGCGTCTGAATTTTGATCAGGTGACCACGGTCGTAAGTGCGAAAAAACAGCCCTACAGCGTTTTTTTCTTGTAACTTCAAACCGTCGCTAAACGAACCATTGTAAGTCGAGGACTATATGAGCCGGTGGCCTGAATTTTGATCGGCTGACCACGGTCATAAGTGTGGAAAAACGCTCCTAAATCGGGTTTTTTCTTCAAACCGTCACTAAACGAGCCGTCATAAGTTGAGGACCACCTCTCTGAGCCAGTGGCCTGAATTTTGATCAGGCGACCACAGTTGTAAGTGTGGAAAAACGGTCCTCCATCATTTTTTTTTCTTGTAACTTCAAACCGTCCCTAAACGAGCCGTCGTAAGTCGAGGACCACCTCTATGAACCGGTGGCCTGAATTTTGATCAGGTGACCACGATTGCAAGTGTGGAAAAACGGTCCTCCATTGATTTTTTTTTCCTTGTAACTTCAAATTGTCCCTAAATGAGCCATCGTAAGTCGAGGACCACCTCTATGAGCCAGTGGCCTGAATTTCGATCGGGAGACGAGGGTCGTAAGTGCGAAAAAAACGGTCCTAAACCGTTTTTTTCCCTCATAACTTCAAACCGTCACTAAACGAGCCGTCGTAAGTCGAGAACCACCTCTGTGAGCCTTTGGCCTGAATTTCGATCGGGAGACGAGGGTCATAAGTGCAAAAAAAACGGTCCTAAATCGTTTTTTTCCCTCATAACTTCAAACCATCACTAAACGAGCCGTCGTAAGTCGAGAACCACCTCTATGAGCCTTTGGCCTGAATTTCAATCGGGAGACGAGGGTCGTAAGTGAAAAAACGGTCCTAAATCGTTTTTTTCCCTCATAACTTCAAACCGTCACTAAATGAACCGTCGTACATCGAGGACAGAGCCAGTAGCCTGAGTTTTCATCCCTAAACGAACCGTCGTAAGTCGAGGACCCCCCGTAGGCACCTTCCCCCCCCAACCGACCCTTCGCCGCGGGTTCGCCGAGCGCGGGTGCCGAGTTCTAATCTCACCTCACCTCCCTGTTTCCTCCCTCCAGGCGTGGGAATGGGAGGCGGAGCCCCAGCACCTCCCGCCCTTCCAGCCTCCCGCCCTTTTTGACCAATCGGCCGAGCGGGAGATCTACCCGGCGGCCGAGATCTCCCTCTGGACGGTGGTGGCCGCCATCCAAGCGCTCGAGCGGAAGGTGGACACCTCGGCCGCCCGGCTGCTCAACCTGGAAGGCCGGATGGCCACCGCCGAGAAGAAGGTTTTCGACTGCGAGAAAACGGAACTCGAACTCGGCAACCACCTGGCGGCCTTGGGCGCCCTGATCCAGGAGTACCGGGGGCTCCAGCGGCGCCTGGAGAACATGGAGAACCTGCTGAAGAACCGCAACTTCTGGATCCTCAGGCTCCCGCTGGGTCCGAAGGGGCAGATCCCCAAGGTAGAGGAAGCCCGGGAAGGAACGCCGGGTGCGAATTCTGCCGGCGCCTTGGCCGCGCGTCCTACCGTGCGGTATATGTTACGGGCGGCTCGCTCTGTCCTGTGTAGAGCAGGGTCTCCAACCTGGGGCAGTTTTAAGATTTCTGGACTTCAACTCCCAGAATTCCTCAGCTGGCGGGGCTGGCTGGGGGATCCTGGGAGTTGAAGTCCATCCCTCTTAAAGCATACTGGCTGGGGGATTCTGGGAGTTGAAGTCCATCTTTCTTAAAGCATGCTCACTGGGGGATTCTGGGAGAGGAAGTCCGCCCCTCTTAAAACATGCTCACTGGGGAATTCTGGGAATTGAAATCCACCCCTTTTAAAGCATGCTGGCTGGGGGATTCTGGGAGTGGAAGTCCACCCCCTTAAAGCATGCTCAGTGGGGGATTCTGGGAGTTGAAGTCCTCCCCTCTTAAAGCATGCCGGCTGCGGGATTCTGGGAGAGGAAGTCCACCCCCTTAAAGCATGCTCACTGGGGGATTCTGGGAATGGAAGTCCTCCCCTCTTAAAGCAGGCCGGCAGGGGATTCTGGGAGTGGAAGTCCTTCCTTCCTAAAGCATGCCAGCTAGGGGATTCTGGGAGTGGAAGTCCTCCCCTCCTAAAGCATGCCGGCTGGGGGATTGTGGGAGTTGAAGTCCTCCCCTCTTAAAGCATGCTCACTGGGGGATTCTGGGAGAGGAAGTCCACCCCCTTAAAGCATGCCAGCTGGGGGATTCTGGGAGTCGAAGTCCTCTCCTTTTAAAGCATGCCGGCTGGGGGATTCTGGGAGTGGAAATCCTCCCCTCGTAAAGCATGCTCACTTGGGAATTCTGGGAGTGAAAGTCCTCCCCTCTTAAACCACGCCGGCTGGGGGATTCTGGGAGTTCAAGACTCTGCTCTTAGGTGCCGGTGACCTTTGATGAAGAGGAAGCCGTGAATTTTTCCAGCCTGGAATGGGCCCAGCTGGAGGACTGGCAGAAGGAACTTTATCGGAACATCACGCGAGGGAACTACAAGCCGCTGGTCTCGTTGGGTAAGGGCTGGGTTTACGTGACGGGGAATTCGTATCCGTCCTTTGGGTCCGGGGTCCGCAACCTACGAGCCACGGCCCGCTACCGGTCCGCAGAAGTGGAACCCTCTCCTCTCCCCTCGCCGAACTACGGAGGTTTCGGGGATGCCGCTGCAGGCTGTAGATTGTTCCCGGCGCCCGAAATTGGCGTCGCTAAGGGAGACCGTCGTTCGGTAAACCTTACCCCCTGTTTACGACCTTTCCTTCCCACGCGGCTGACGCGAATCGCTGTTGGCCCTTAAGGTTTCGTCCGCCGGTTGTGAAGGGAAGCTGCCTTTCCGCGTTGTCGGAACGGCGCAAAAAAAGAGGACCGGAGACGGGACACAGCAACCGTCGTAAATAGGAGTCGGTTGCCAGGCGTCTGGGTTTTGATCATGGGACCATGTGTGTGTGTGTGTGTGTGTGTGTGTGCGCGCGTGCTGTGATGGTCGTAAGGGCGAAAAAGTCACCAGCTGGGTGACTTTGGTCCAATCACCAGGTGACAGTGAGTTCTAGTCCCACCTTAAGCATGAAAGCCAGCTGCGTGACTTTGGTCCAATCACCAGGCGAGGGTGAGTTCTAGTCCCGCCTTAGGCAGGAAAGCCAGCTGGGTGACTTTGGGCCAATCACCAAAAGACTGGAAGTTCTAGTCCCGCCTTAGGCATGAAAGCCAGCTGGGTGACTTTGGGCCAATCACCAGGCGAGGGTGAGTTCTAGTCCCGCCTTAGGCATGAAAGCCAACAGGGTGACTTTGGGCCAATCACCAGGAGAGGGTGAGTTCTAGTCCCGCCTTAGGCATGAAAGCCAGCTGGGTGATTTTGGGCCAATCACCAGGAGAGGATGAGTTCTAGTCCCGCCTTAGGCAGGAAAGCCAGCTGGGTGACTTTGGGCCAATCACCAGGCGAGGGTGAGTTCTAGTCCCGCCTTAGGCAAGAAAGCCAGCTGGGTGACTTTGGGCCAATCACCAGGCGAGGGTGAGTTCTAGTCCCGCCTTAGGCAAGAAAGCCAGGTGGGTGACTTTGGGCCAATCACCAGGCGAGGGTGAGTTCTAGTCCCGCCTTAGGCAAGAAAGCCAGCTGGGTGATTTTGGGCCAATCACCAGGCGAGGGTGAGTTCTAATCCCGCCTTAGGCGTGAAAGCCAGCTGGGTGATTTTGGGCCAATCACCAGGAGAGGATCAGTTCTAGTCCCGCCTTAGTTAGGAAAGCCAGCTGGGTGACTTTGGGCCAATCACCAGGCAAGGGTGAGTTCTAGTCCTGCCTTAGGCAGGAAAGCCAACTGGGTGACTTTTGGCCAATCACCAGGAGACTGGGAGTTCTAGTCCCGCCTTAGGCATGAAAGCCAGCTGGGTGACTTTGGGCCAATCACCAGGCGAGGGTGAGTTCTAGTCCCGCCTTAGGCATGAAAGCCAACAGGGTGACTTTGGGCCAATCACCAGGAGAGGGTGAGTTCTAGTCCCGCCTTAGGCATGAAAGCCAGCTGGGTGATTTTGGGCCAATCACCAGGAGAGGATGAGTTCTAGTCCCGCCTTAGGCAGGAAAGCCAGCTGGGTGACTTTGGGCCAATCACCAGGCGAGGGTGAGTTCTAGTCCCGCCTTAGGCAAGAAAGCCAGCTGGGTGACTTTGGGCCAATCACCAGGCGAGGGTGAGTTCTAGTCCCGCCTTAGGCAAGAAAGCCAGGTGGGTGACTTTGGGCCAATCACCAGGCGAGGGTGAGTTCTAGTCCCGCCTTAGGCAAGAAAGCCAGCTGGGTGATTTTGGGCCAATCACCAGGCGAGGGTGAGTTCTAGTCCCGCCTTAGTTAGGAAAGCCAGCTGGGTGACTTTGGGCCAATCACCAGGCAAGGGTGAGTTCTAGTCCTGCCTTAGGCAGGAAAGCCAACTGGGTGACTTTTGGCCAATCACCAGGAGACTGGGAGTTCTAGTCCCGCCTTAGGCATGAAAGCCGGCTGGGTGATTTTGGGCCAATCACCAGGCGAGGGTGAGTTCTAGTCCCGCCTTAGGCATGAAAGCCAGCTGGGTGACTTTGGGCCAATCACTAGGAGAGAGTGAGTTCTAGTCCCGCCTTAGGGATGAAAGCTAGCTGGGGGACTTTGAGCTACTCTCTCTCTCTCTCTCTTCCCCCCCTCTCTTTCTCTCCCTCTCTCTTCTCTCTGTCACTCCTCTCTTTCCCTCTCCCCCTCTTTCTCTCCCACTCCCCCCTTTCTCTCCCTCTCTCTTTTCCTCTCCCCTTCTCTCCCTCTCTTCTCTGTCACTCCTCTCTCCCTCTCCCTCTTTCTCTCCCTCTTCTCTCTGTCACTCTTCTCTCTCTCTTTGCCTCTCCCCCTCTTTCTCTCCTTCTTTCCCTCTCCCCCTTTCTCTCCCTCTCTTCTCTCTGTCACTCCTCTCTCTCTCTATCTCCCTCTCTCTCTTTCCCTCTCCCCCTTTCTCTCCCTCTCTTCTCTGTCACTCCTCTCTCTCTTTCCCTCTCCCCCTTTCTCTCCCTCTTCTCTGTCACTCCTCTCTCCCCCTCTCTTTCTCTCCCTCTCTTTCCCTCTCCCCCTCTTTATCTCCCTCTCTTCTCTGTCACTCCTCTCTCTCTCCCTCTCTTTCCCTCTCTCCCTTTCTTTCCCTCTCTCTTCTCTGTCACTCCTCTCTCTCTCTCTCTCTCTCTCTCTCTCTCTCTCTCTCTCTCTCGTTGGCTCTTGAAACGTCTCGGCTAATCCTCTCCTCTTTCTTTCCCTTTTCCAGACTCCGCCATGGCCCGAGCCGACCTCCTCCCCCCACAGGCGGCTCCGGGGGGAGCGCCCCACGTGGCGGATCAGCCCTCAGCGGGCGGAAAGGGGCTCCCCGCGGCGCCCAAGACAGGTGCGTGAAAACGCGGGGTCTCGCTCCGCCATTGGCTCTCCCGATCTCGGTTGGTGTTTAAATCCTGGGTTGATAGTCTCCGGTCGTTCTTCCGAGCCCCCGTTTTCCTCCCCCCCCCCACTCAACCCCAGAGAAAAGGGTGCAAGGGAGGCAAGAATCCTAGACTCTTAGGGCCGAAAGGGGCCTCGGAGGTCTTCTAGTCTGACCCCCCCCTCCCCGCTTTCCCAATCAGGATGGTTTGCCTGGCTGGATTTTGCAGAAAGCGGGAAGCGGTAGGACCGAGCCTTGCCTCCCCTTCCCCCTGCGGGCCGAGAACGGGGTACCTTGCGTTTATCGGGGGTCCCCTAGAGACAGGCTAGGAGTCGGTCCTCCTTCTGAAGGCCTCATAAAGGTGAGGGGGCTACCTACGGGCCTGGGTCTCTAAGCCTGGAAACCGCCGTCCTTTTTTCCTCTCCCAAACGTTCCAGGGCCGAGATTCGCACCCGTCGCTAAGCTTCCGCCTCTAGGACGCCCCTGGCGGCCTTTGGGAAACTGACCTCGGTGCTCTCTGAGCTTGGAGATGGGGGGAGGCGGGAGATGTTTCCTTTGCAGACGTTTCGTGACCCAACTAGGTAACGTGCTCAGTGCTACAAAAGGAGGGAGGTGAGAAGAGACCGTATCCTTACTCCCTTCCCTTCCAGCGCTGAGGATGGGTTGCCTAGTTGGGTGGTGAGACGTCCGCAAGGAAAACCAGCCAGCTAAGAGAGTCTGAGGATCCCGCAGGCCTTATCTTCCTCCTCCTCCTCCTCCTGCCTTCTAGCACTGATGACGTTCCCTAGTTGGGTCACGAGACGTCTGCAAGGAAAACCACCCAGCTCGGGGAGCACCAGGGACCCCACAGTCCGTCCTTCCTCCTCCTCCCTTCTAGCACTGATGACGTTCCCTAGTTGGGTCGTGAAACGTCTGTAAGGAAACCAGCCAGCTCAGAGAGTCCGAGGACCCCACAGTCCTTGTTTTTCTCCTCCTCCTCCTCCTCCTCCTCCTCCTCCTCCTCCTCCTCCTCCTCCTCCTCTCCACATACTCCACTCCCTTCTTGCACTGATGATGTTCCCTAGTTGAATCATGAAACGTCTTTAAGAAAACCACCAAACGTGGCGAGCACCAAGGACCCCACTGTCCGCCTCCTCCTCCCTTCTAGCACTGATGACGTTCCCTAGTTGAATCATGAAACGTCTTTAAGAAAACCACCAAACGTGGCGAGCACCAAGGACCCCACTGTCCGCCTCCTCCTCCTCCCTTCTAGCACTGATGACGTTCTCTAGTTGAATCATGAAACGTCTTTAAGAAAACCACCAAACGTGGCGAGCACCAAGGACCCCACTGTCCGCCTCCTCCTCCCTTCTAGCACTGATGACGTTCCCTAGTTGAATCATGAAACGTCTTTAAGAAAACCACCAAACGTGGCGAGCACCAAGGACCCCACTGCCCGCCTCTTCCTCCCTTCTAGCACTGATGACGTTCCCTAGTTGGGTCGCGAAACGTCTGCAAGGAAACCAGTCAAGCTCAGAGAACGCCAAGGACCCCACAATCCTCCCCCTCCTCCTCTCCTTCTTTCCAGCCCGGATGACGTTCCCTAGTTGGGTCGCGAAACGTCTACCGGGAGACCACCCAGCTCAAGAGAGGCGGCGGGGACCTCTCCCTTGAACCCCGAGCTAGACATGTTCTCCTCCGTCGGTACCCACCCTGTGATCCTCTTCCCCAACAGCCGAAGCGTTGGCTTCCAAAGACGATCTCTTCTCCTGGATCAAGCAGGAGGAATCTGCCGGTCCCGGGAAGTGGAATCTGGAGAGGGAGATCCCGGCCCCCGTCGGCTACGGTGAGTGTGACCTGCAGGGCTAGCTTCCTTTAAAAAAAATGGTAGACGCCCTCTCTCTGAAAAGACTGCGGGCAGGGGGATTCTGGGAGTGAGTCCCCCTCTCTCTCTGAAAAGCTTGCGGACAGGGGAATTCTGGGAGTGAGTGCCTCTCTCTTCAAGCGGGTTGGCGGGGGGATTCTGGGAGTCGAGGTCCACCTGCCTTTAAGTGGCCAACCTTGAGCCACGTGCCTCCGAGACGTTTGCCGGCCTCCCCGATCCACGTCCGCTCCAGAATCTCTCCATTTAAGGATTGATTTGGATTCTTTCAAGGGTGTGTATGTGTGTGTGTGTGAGATTGCAACGGCGCCAGTTTCCGCCCCTTCCTGCAAAGAAGCTCTAACTCAGGCTGTTCCCTCCCCCCTGCTTCTTTTTTTCCCCCCCTCCAGAGGAGAGTACACCGGTCAAAAGCGAGGAACAGCGGCTCCAAGAAAGTTTGAAACAGGCCTTTCCCGCCCGGCTCCCTTCAGCTCCCGGCGACGAGGTCTTCCAGGCGCCCCGATGCTGCCAGAGGCAAAGCTGCCTGCAGAGTCAACCTGTCCCTCCTCCTCTTACTACTCCTACTCTTCCTACCCCTCCTACTCCTACCCAAAAGCCACCCCACCCCAGTGAGAGAACCTGCCCGGATCCCGAGGCCGCCCCACCAGCGACCTGCTTAAAGGAAGGACAGCCGAGATGCTTCAAGGGTCCGGAGGGGTTTGCCTTGCCCCCGAGGGTTCCCGCAGGAGAGGAAGGGTACGGGGAAGGGGTCAGGCCGGTGACTGAATCCGGGCTGCCCCAGATCCCCGAGCCCTACCTGTGCCCGGAGAGTAACGGCAGCTTCGGCGAGGTGCCCGTCTCCGAAACGGCCGGAGGGCCGCACGCCTGTTCCCTCTGTCCGAAAAGCTTCCGGCTGAAGACCAGCCTGCTGATCCACCAGAAGACTCATGCCGTGGGGAAGAGCGACAGCCCCTTTGTCTGTTCCGAGTGCGGCTGCGGCTTCAGCCACCAGGCCCAGCTGACGCGGCACCAGGCCGTCCACGCCGACCGGCCGCACCAGTGCTCGGAGTGTCACAAGGCCTTCAACCGCAAGTCCAGCCTGGTGGTCCACCAGAAGACCCACCGCGAGCGGCCGCGCCCCTTCCAGTGCCCCCAGTGCAGCAAGACCTTCATTCGGAAGCAGCACCTGGACGACCACACCCGCACCCACACGGGGGAGAAGCCCTACCAGTGTCCCGAGTGCGAGAAGCGCTTCGCCGAGAAGTCCAAGCTGACCAACCACTACCGTATCCATACCGGCGAGCGGCCGTACCGCTGCGGGCAGTGCGACAAGCGCTTCGTGCGGGCCCACCACTTGGTCAAACACCAAAGCAGCGTCCACCAAGCCGGGGCTAAGCTCTACTCCTGTCGGGAGTGCGGGCAGAGCTTCGGCCACGCCCAGGCCTTCCTCAGCCACCAGGCCAGCCACGCCAACGGCGAGAGGCGCCACCGTTGCACCGAATGCCTCAAGACGTTTGCCCGCCGGAAGTACCTGCTGGAACATCAGCGTATGCACACGGGAGAGAACCCCTATGCCTGCCCACACTGCGGCAAGCACTTCCGGTACAAGCAGTCCCTCAAGCAACATCTGCGCATGCACAGGGAGCAGCCGCCCCCGCCGCCACTACCGTCTGGGCCTGCTCTGCCAGTCATCAACCCCGTGGAGCAGGACCCTCTCTTGGAGGCCAACCCACCCAGTGGAACTTGAAGCTGGGCCACGAGAAGTGGTCTTCTACGCCAAATGAACCGCTGCGCTAGAATCGGCACGCTGGTGAGTCGGCTGAGGCCTTCGATGCTGCTTCTCTCCCTGTGGGGAGGCTTCCTTCTTGCTTGCTGATCCTGTGGACAAGCCCAGCTCCCAGCCATCAAAAGACACCAGTTCTCTGAAATATTTCTTTTTGATCGAAACGGCTGCCCCAAAGACTCTCGCCGTCCTGCACTGTCGTCGGAGGAGCTGCAAATCCTGGCCGAGGAGCTGCGAGTCCTGGCCGAACGAAACAAAACGGAACAAAACAAAACAAAAAATCGCGACTAAAACGCAATCGTGTCCACTTACCTTCTTGGTCCCACCACGGGAGGCCAGCCTGCTGGAGTGGATGTGCAGCTACACCCCGAGGCCGGGGTTTCCTCGCCTGCGGGGGAAGAAAGACACTGATCCCCGAGGTGGTGGTGCCTGCCTCCGATTTTCTGGCTTCGCCCTCCGCACCCTTCGCTTGACGATCAGAGGAGCATTTGAAAACACTTTCGGTACGGAGGGTGCTGCAAACTTTTCAGGGGCTGAACCAGCCCCCTCAAAAAAAAAAAAAAGAAAAACCCATGAAAGAGCCAGAAAGTTGGAATTGACGGTCTCCTGCCTCTCTTTCTCCGGAGGGCCACGCAGGGTAGCTGTCCGTGGCCAAACTTCGGAACAATTCCGCCCTGTCTGGTCACAGAAGCTGGCCACTCCTTCCTTATTTTGCTGCTGTCAATCGAGCTGTGTTGTCGAGCTCCTGGTTTACCGGTTTCCTGCCGGCGCCACCCTACGGCAAAACGCTCTCGCCGAAGGCCCGGCTGCGGTTTTCCATTCAGTACGTTTCGTTGCCGAGACGCCGACGGACAGGGACGCAAAATCTCGCGTTCTGCTCCGCCTCTCCAAGTTCTTTCTCACCAGGAGGTAGCCGTGACGTCATTTTCTCCAGCCCTGAAAATCCTCCCCCACCCCAAAAAAACCCAGGGCTCGGCAAGGGACCCCCAAGGCTGCACTCGTAAGCCGAGACCCCCAACCCACTTCCATACTAGGCTCTCGCTGGTTTAAATCCAACTGCACTACAGGTAATCCGTTTAGTGCAGGGGGGGGGCAACCTTAAACACTCAAAGAGCCAGTTGGATCCGTTTCCCACAGAAAAGAAAACACTGGGAGCCGCAAAACTCACGCGCACACATGCGTGCGCCAGAGGGGGGGGCTTGATTGAAGAGTTTAATTAAAAAGAAATAGAAGCTGCTGTGCATGAGTTCTCTCTCTCCCTCTCTTTCCTCCCCCCCCGGTGATCTGCTCAACTGGCAAGCTGGCTTCACGCTGTTCTTTGACAAGCTGACATTCTTATTGGGCTGGCTCTCTCCTGCCCTTAGTCTGCCAGTCCTCTTCCCCCACTCAGTGTGAGTGTGTGTGTGTGTGTGTGTGTGTGTCAGAAAGAGAGCTGCTGCTTTCTGCTGCTTCCTGCTTCCTGCAGAGATGCAGCAAAGGCAGGAGCCCCGCCCAATAAGCTTGTCAGCTTGTTGGAAAACAGTGTGAGGCCACTCTCTTTTTTACACACACACACAGGGAGAGAGAGGAGAGAGAAGGGAAGCGCAAGTGCCTCTGTCTCTGTCTCTCTCTTTCTGCAAACGGAGGACTGGGAGCCACAGGAGAAGGCTCAAAGAGCCACATGCGGCTCTGGAGCTGTGGGTTGCCGACCCATGGTTTAGTGCAGTGGTTCTCAACCTTTTTAATGTCGCGACCCCCAACCAGTTGTAAGTCGAGGACTAAACCGGTTGTAAGTCGAGGACTAAGCTGGTCGTAAGTCGACTACCCAACCGGTTGTAAGTCGTGGACTTTCCCTGCCCGGGAGCGCCGCACATGCGTGGTGTCACCTCCTGCGCCGGCTGAGGCGTAGCTAGCAAGCTGTAGAGACGGAGCAGGCCGACCACCAGCTGGGCCACCAGCTGGCCCAGCCCAAGGGAGGTGAGGCACCCACCGGAAAAGGGGAAAAAAATGGCCGACAGCCTTGCTTGGCGACCCCCGTGAAATGGTCGATTGACCCCAAATGGGATCGCGACCCATAGGTTGGGAACCGCTGGTTTAGTGACTGTCCAAACTTACAACGGTACTGAAAAAAAATGACTCGTGACTGTTTTTCACACGACCATCGCAGCATCCCCATGGTCACGAGATCAGAATTCAGACACTCGGCCACAGACTCGTATTTATGACGGTGGCAGTGTTCCGGGGTCATGTGGGCCTCCTTTTGCGACCTCCTGACAAGCAAAGTCGGAGTTGTCGGTTACAAGATGGGCGGGAAATTTTCTAAATCATTAAATGAATAAGAAATCAGAAAAAGTCAGATTCACAACAGCTGTGTTGCTAACAACGGCATTGATTCCTGGGGGGGGTCTTCAAACATGGCCCTTTGGTGAATTGTGGACTTCAACTCCCAGAATTCCTCAGCCAGGCATGCCGGCTGAGGAATTCTGAGAGTTGAAGTCCACAACTCACCAAAGGGCCAAGTTTGAAGGCCCCTGCCGTAACTACATATATGCCGCCGTATTAGGCGACCCGGCGTATAAGACGACCCCCGTCTTTATCGCCGAGCCACATTCCCAGAACGTCGTCTTATATGCCGGAAACTACCAGTATTTCCGGCGTATAAGACGACTCGGCGTATAAGATGACCCCCGTCTTTGGCGCCGAGTTTAGCACTTCCGGAAGTCGTCTTATACGCCGGCATACACGGTACTGTAGCAAGAAAGATCGTAAAACGGGGTGAAGCTCAATACTTGTCTTGCTTAACAATGGAAATATCGGCCCCGGTTGTGGTCGTTAAGTCGAGGACTACCTGTGTTGTCAAAAAAAAACCTGGGGGGGGGGTTCTGGGAGTTGAAATCTGTGCAATCTTTAAAGTTTGTGAGGGTTTCCGGGGCAGATTGGGGCGAATGGTCTCCCGTGTTTTTGTTACAAACACCTTTGAGATTTTTAAAGCGAAGAAACAACGAAGAGACATTAATAAACGATAAATATCCCCCCCCCTTTGGATATAACGTGGTAAGTCGTTCTGAAGGCGTGCGCGAGCAAGCTAGATTGTCCATCCAATATTCTGGCATGAAGGGATTATCGGCCCCGGTTCTCACCTCATTCCCAGGCATCCCAAAATTACAGGCACTGTGGAGCGGTGTATGGGTGGGGGAAAGTGCTCTGGAAACTCTAACCCTCAACTTAACCAAATGCTAGCAAGCCTATCCCTGCTCCATTCTCTGTCTGTTGGCCAAAACAGCGAGGCATGGCTTCCTAAGGCCCCGATACAGGTTAATCCTCAACGTACGACAAGTCACAGAGCAGCCGTTGGAAGTTACAACCTGCCTCAGGGAATGTACGACTTGGATCCGAAGTTCTGGCAACAGCACCCGTGCGTGGTCCCGCGCCCTCGGCAACGTGGCGGCGTCGACAGCTATTTGCAGCATTTCACGGGCACGACCGCATTCGACAAAAGGTTTTGTTGAAAACTGGCACTTAAAATTTTCACTTTTCGGCAAAACGGTACCACGTAGCGAACGAGGGGTTCGCTTACACGGCGTGGACAAAAATAAATTGTCCTACGTGGAATACCAAGCCGACATCGGGCATCCGTTTTTCCCAGGCAAGGCAGATCTTCCTACACAAATCTTTTTTTCAACTCTTTTGGCTTTTTTTTTTTTTTGACAGAACTCCCACTGCTTCCGGTATCACACACACAAACATACTTTGGCTACAATGTATGGAGGAGGAGACCATTTGGTTTAGTGCAGTGGTTCTCAACCTTTTTAATGCCACGACTCCCAACCGGTTGTAAGTCGAGGACTACTCAACCGGTTGTAAATTGAGGACTAGTCAACTGGTGCAGCGCCGTTTGCAGACTGGGACTTTTGGCGGGCTCAGCAGGGCAGAGACAGCCTGGACAATTCCCATTGGCTTTGGAAAGCCAATAGAATTAGACTCTATTCAAGAGAGTCTCTTCTATTGGCTTTCCAAAGCCAATAGAATAAAAGGGAGTAGCACAGCTAAGGAAAAGGGGAAAAAAATGGCGGACTGCGTTGTTTGGCGCCCCCCGTGAAATGGTCGTTCGACCCCAAATGGGGTCCCGACCCACAGGTTGAGAACCACTGGTTTAGTGGTTAAGGCACCAGACTAGAAAGCAGGTGGCTGTGAATTCTAGTCCCATCTTAGATGCGAAAGTCAGCTGGGTGACTTTGCGTCGGTTACCAGGAGACGGTGAGTTCTAGTGCCACCTTAGCCACGAAAGTCAGTCACCAGGAGATGGTGATTTCTAGCAAAGCCTTAGGCACGAAAGCTGGCCAGGTGACTTTGCGCCACTCCTGGTCGTTGGCCCCAAGTTACCCATATCATTTTTATGGTTTAAGGCAGTGGTTCTCAACCTTTTTAATGCCGCGGCCCCCCAACCGGTCATAAGTCAAGGACTACCCAACCGGTTGTAAGTCAAGGACTACCCAACCGGTCATAAGTCGAGGACTTTCCCTGCCCGGGAACGCCGCGCATGCGTGGTGCCGCCCCCTGCGCCGGCCGAGGCATAGGTGGCAAGCAGACGGCGCAGACCGACCACCGGCTGGGCCACCAGTTGGCCCAGCCCAAGGGAGGTGAGGCACCCGCCGGGCCCCACGCGCGCCAGCAACCCTCCCTGCGCCCGCCGGCCTCCCACCTCCCACCCCTGGCCCTCTTTTCCTTCCATTTTTAGTAGTTGCTCAGCAGGGAGGGGGTGGAAACTTCCAGACAGCTCGCCTTCGCTGCAGACAACTCACAGCACCGTTTGCAGACTGGGGCTTTTGGCGGGCTCAGCGGGGCAGAGACAGCTGGACAATTCCTATTGGCTTTGGAAAGCCAATAGAATGAGACTCTATTCAAGAGAGTCTATTCTACTGGCTTTCAAAAGCCAATAGAATAAAAGGGAGTAGCACAGCTAAGGAAAAGGGGGAAAAAATGGCGGACTGCGTTGTTTGGCGACCCCCGTGAAATGGTCGTTCGGCCCCCAAATGTGGTCGCGACCCACAAGTTGAGAACTGCTGGTTTAAGGCGAGACTAGAATTCTCTGTCTCCTGGTAATCGGCCCAAAGTCACCCAATCGGCCTTTGTGACTAAGGTGGGACTAGAACTCGTCTCCTGGTGATTGGCCCAAAGTCACCCAATCGGCTTTCATGACTAAGGTGGGACTACAACTCACTGTCTCCCGGTTTCCTGGCCAGACCTTTGCACAATTACGTGCAGGCTATTAAAACAACTATTTTAACAGAAGACCAAGAGATAAGCAATCTTTGTTTAGTGACCGTCACTGGGACCAACAACTTGATCACTAAGTAATGCAGACCAGAAGTGAGGGGAGGGGGGGAAAAATCACAATTTTACATTTTTTCCCCCATTCGTCTGCAATTTGAACTCACAATTTTTTACTCCCTCCGTTCGTAAGGCAATTTCTTTTAATCCTTCAATGAACAAGGCTATGTTTCTGAATATTTTAAAACATCTTTTATTTCTAAAGAAGTCAATTTCATCCTCCAATGAACGGAACTTCGTGTCCAATACTTTAAAACGTCTCTGATCGAATGTGTAATTATTATTATTGTTGTTGTTGTTATGCGCCGTCGTGTTACAGTACAAAAATAAAAGAATACAAAATCAGCGTTTACAATTACAGTACTGTACCTGTAAACATCCACAGAACCCCTTCCAGAGATTAGTCTTTTGCCGTGGTTTCCGAAATGTCGGATACGGTGGGGGGGGAGGGGGGGCTAGCAGGCTGGTGAACCTGCGTCCTCGGGGGATCTGCTTTTTTCAGGATGGGGAGGTGAGCAAGAAATAACTTCTTAAAAGAATTCACTAAGTTTTCTTTGCACATTTTTTTCCTTCATCTAGTTTACTAGGACACATGCATTTCCCGATGTAGCTTTCCAAAAGGTTCTACATTCAGATCCATACTTCCTAATTTTCGTTAACGTTTTTATGAACGTTCCAAGAAAAGCAACGGTCGATATTTTCACGCTGAACGTCCGGGGCTCCCAATATAACTTTCCAAAAACGTTCTACATTTGGATCCATACTTCTGAATTTTCATTAACGTTTCTTTAGCGTTTTGAGAAAAACACCTGTCGAATCTTTTCACGCTGAACGTCCGGGGCTCCCAATGTTAACTTTCCAAAACGTTCTATGTTTGGATCCGTACTTCCGAATTTTCATTAACGTTTCGTTAGCATCTTGAGAAAATCACCTGTCGAATCTTTTCACGCTGAACGTCCAGGGCTCCCAATGTTAACTTTCCAAAACGTTCTACGTTTGGATCCGTACTTCCGAATTTTCGTAATGTTTCGTTAACGCCTGTCGAAAAAAAACCTGTCGAATATCTTCACACTAAACGTCCCGCGCTCGAGTCTAGTATTTGATATCTTCGTCCTCGTCCGCCATGCCTTGGGCCTCCAATTCTTCTTTCAGCTCGATCAATTCTTCGTTGGAAAGCTCTCCCTCGGGGTAGGCGATCCATTTTTTCACATCGTCTGCATCCACCTCTAAACCGACGGCGCGGTGGAGCGTCAAAATGTTGCGGCTGATTTCCTCCAAATCCTCGTTGAGGTCGAAGCCTTCAAAGTTACGGACGAGGAGAGCAAAGCGTTTCAGGCAGCGCTCCCAAATGCCTTGCGTGCATTTCAGGCTGACCTCCTTCCACGCCGTCGCAATGTTTTCGATGCAGTGGCCGATGTCGTACGCTTCCCAAAAGTCGCGCAAAGTCAGCCTGTTGTCCTCTGTCGCGGCGACGGCCGAGGCCAGCGTGGCCCGTAAATAGCATGCTTTGAAGATGGAGACGGCGCCCTGATCCATAGGCTGTAGGAAAGGGCTGGTGTTTTTGGGTAGATAGACGACCTTCACGTCCGAATGGACATCATCCAGGTGCGGGGGATATCCAGGGGCGTTGTTGAGGAGCAGGAGAATCCTAAAAGGGATTCTGTTTTGAAAACAATATTCCTGCACCTGGGGGATGAAGCAATTTACAAACCAATCCTCGAAAAAGACTTGGGTCATCCAAGCCTTCTGATCAGTTTGGTAATAGACGGGCAGTGTCTCTTGGCCGATGTTTTCGCCCGTGGGGGGATCGTCCGATTTGTGGATCAGGAACGGCTTCAGCTTGAATCCGGCGACATTCCCGCCCAACAGCAAGGTGATTCGGTCCTTAAAAGCTTTGTATCCAGGTATAGCTTGGGCCTCTCGGTGAAGGTAAGTCCGTTCGGGCATTTTTTTCCAAAATAACCGGGTTTTGTCCACGTTGAATATCTGTTCGGGCAAATAGTTCCCGTCGGCGATGAGCTCGTCAAGGTCATCCAGGAAGCGTTGGGCTGCCATTTCGTCGGCCCCGGCCGCTTCGCCTGGCGGGTGTGCCGTGTGGTAGTTAAATCTTCGCTGGAAGCGCATGAACCATCCGCGGCTTGCCGTGAACGTTTCGGTACACTCCTCGCCGGCTCGCTCCTTCAGGGTCGCAAAAAGGCTGCGCGCCTTGGCCTGAATGAGCGGGAGGCTGATGGGAATCCGCTTTTGGATCTGATCCTCAATCCACAGCATCAGGAGTTTCTCCGTTTCGTGGATGAGGCCCTTGCGTTGCCTGGTGATGATGGCTTTTGTCCCCGGGGAGCCTTTCATGGCCTCTCGGATCCTCTCCTTGTTCTTCAAAATGGTGGAGATGGTGGAATGGGCCAGGCCTTCTTCTTGGGCGATGATGTTCACCTTCTTCCCAGCGTCGTAGGCTTTGATGATCTTCATCTTCAAATTCAGACTGATAGCCTTCCTCTGCTTTTTGCTTCGCTCCTCCGACGAACCGTGGCCTTTTCTCTTCCCTTTTGAGGACATGGCCAGCGAGAATAAGAGCCCGTTGCAAAATACTGTCGAGAGAGAGAGAGAGAGAGAGAGAGAGAGAGAGAGAGAGAGAGAGAGAATAAGAGAGATAATTTAGAAAAAAAATAGTTTAATTGGTTGAGAACAACTTCATTGTTCGCGTGGGAGGAGTGTAAAAATATATTGTCCTGGTTTGGTAACAAATTTTAGTCCCTGGATAAAAAGCATGTAAATCATGTGTCCAACCTTGGCAACTTTTAAGACCGGTGGACTTCAACTCCCAGAATTCCCCAGCCAGCAAATAAATGCATCATCGAACCAATCGGGAACAGGGTGGCTCGTGTGGTTAGGACGCTGGGTTGGAGGTTATCAAGCCCACGTTCAAAACCGGAGTCAATCAATCCAGTGGTAAATAATAATAATAATAATAAAGTTGGAAGAGACCTTGGAGGTCATCTAATCCAACCCCCTGCTCAGGCAGGAAGCCCTATACCATTTCAGACAAATGGCTGTCCAGTCTCTTCTTAAGAACTTCCAGTGTTGGAGCATTCACAGCTTCTGGAGGCAGGTTGTTCCACTGGTTAATTGTTCTCACTGTCAGGAATTTTCTCCTTAGTTCTAGGTTGCTTCTCTCCTTGATTAGTTTCCATCCTCTGTTTCTTGTCCTGCCTTCAGGTGCTTTGGAGAAGAGCTTGACCCCCTTCTTCTTTGGGGCAGCCCCTGAGATACTGGAACGCTGCTATCGTGTCCCCCCTGGTCCTTCTCTTCATTAAACTAGACATATCCAAACCCTGGAACCTTTCTTTGTCTGTTTTAGCCTCCAGTTCCCTAATCATCTTTGTTGCTCTTCTCTGTACTCTTTCTAGAGTCTCAACATCTTTTGGACATCGTGGTGACCAAAACTGAATGCAATTATTCCAAGTGTGGCCTTACCAAGGCCTTGTAAAGTGGTATTAATATTTCACGTGATCTTGATTCTATCCCTCTATTTATGCAGCCCAGCACTGTGTTGGCCTTTTTGGCAGCTGCAGCCCACGGCCGGCTCCTATTTAAAGGATGGTCCACTAGGACGACGAGATCCCTCTCACAGTTACTACTATTGAGAAAGGTACCCCCCTATACTATCCCTGTACATTTGGTTCGTCTTGCCCAAATGTAGAACCTTCCTTTTTTTCCCACTGTTGAATTTCATATATGAATTTCATTCATATAAGCCTAAGTGTTATGGCTATCAGCAGTGGAAATGTGGAACTCAATTGTGCTCATAACGCAAAGACTGCCGCAAGCAGACCTGCCTTCCCTTCGCGCTGCTCCTCGACTGATTTGATCAGGACCTCTGGTGTCCTACCCTGTCCCGTGGGCAAGGTGGAACGAGCGAATTCCGCGACAAATCAACTACCGTCGAGTTGGAAAGGCACGTCGGCGCCACCACCACCACGTCTCCCCTTACCGGAGCTGGAGCCTTCCCCGAAGAACAATGGGTCCTGCGCACACTGGTCTTCCTGAAGCCCACAGAGATGCTCTTCAGAAATGGTGATGGTCTGATAGTCTATCCAGAAAGAAAAGAAACAAAAAACAAAAAAAACGAAACAAATATATAAGGGCTCTCCAATATATTGCCTCGGGGAAATGCGTAATGTCTGGAAAAAAACCGACCCCCGTGGCGACTGAACCGGTAAAGCAGCGCCTGCATTTTCTGCGTCGCACAAGAAAAGCACGTCTTCCTTCCGCTGTCCTGACCTGTCAGAATCCAATTATATTTCCTCTTTAATTATCAAACATAGAAAATCCCAATTCTGCCTTCTCTGGATTCTGCCATAAGAGGGAGAGAAGGGGGAGAACAAAGGGGCTTTATGGCCCTCACTTCCTTCAGTATACTTCTAAGGAGCTGAATGTGTTTATTGCAACCTCAAAGAGTTTGAACCTTACCATAACAAAGGGGGCTATTTACCTTTCATGTAGTTTATCTGAAGTCTCCATCCAGACGGAAGAAAGGAGTAAAGGGGTGGATTTGTGATGCCTGAAACTATCACTGGAAGGGGGGGTGATTGGGTGGGACTACTGGGGAACCCCTTAAAACCTTGAATGGGAGAGCTTGGACCCCAAGTCCTGTCTAGCACGCCTGCAACCACTTCTTCTTAATAAAGGATTCCTGTTGGAAGAATTATTCCAAGAGTTCTGTCTTCTTAAGATGCAAAGTGGGGTGGGTCCTTACACTTTCTACAGGAGGACGATCGAGAGCATCCTGTCGTACCGCATCACGGTCTGGTTTGGAAGCATCCCTGCTTCGGACAGAAAGGTGATGCAGAGAGTGGTGAGGACAGCCGAAAAGATCATTGGCTGTTCCCTCCCTCCCATCCAGGACATAGCACAGAAAACGTTGCTTGAGCAGGGTCCGTAAGATTATCTGGGACGCCACACATCCTCTTCACGACCTGTTTTCCTTGTTACCTTCTTGGGAGGAGGGGAGTCCGTGGTATCCGCAGCCGAACATCCAGATTCAGCCAGAGTTTCATTCCATACAGCATTAACCTTGTGAACTCTCAAGCGTCCTCCTTCCGTTATACATTCATGATGGACAGCATTTAATATTTATTGGTTATGTATATGTAGGGGGGGGTCTACACCAGTGATGGAGAACCTTTTAGAGCAGTGGTTCTCAACCTTTTTAATGCCGCGACCCCCAACCGGTCGTAAGTCGAGGACTACTCAACTGGTTGTAAGTCAAGGACTACTCAACGGGTGCAGCACCGTTTGCAGAATGGGACTTTTGGCGGGCTCAGCAGGGCAGAGACAGCCTGGACAATTCCTATTGGCTTTGGAAAGCCAATAGAATTAGACTCTATTCAAGAGAGTCTCTTCTATTGGCTTTCAAAACCCAATAGAATAAAAGGGAGTAGCACAGCTAAGGGAAAGGGGGGAAAAAATGGCGGACAGCCTTGTTTGGTGACCCCCGTGAAATGGTCGTTCGACCCCAAATGGGGTCCCGACCCCACAGGTTGAGAACCGCTGTTTTAGAGACTGAGTGCCCAAACTGCAACCCAAAACCCACTTATGCATCGTCGAGTGCCAGGTGGGCGTGGCCCATTGGCTGGGTGTGGCCCATTGGGTGGGCGTGGCTGCGGTGGTAACGTTCAGACGGGGTGGGACTAAAAAGTTTAATCAATCAATTCCAACTTTGCAAGATCTTTTTTTTCCCGCGAGAAATCGACTCATTGATTGAATCTTTTTTTTGCACACGGTGGCGGAGGCCTAAAGCGAAAAAGTTTTATAAAACCCAACTGAAGGCCTAGGACTGGGGCGACTGCGCGCGTGCCCACAGAGAGGGCTCCGAGTGCCGCCTCTGGCACCCGTGCCATAGGTGCGCCACCACTGGTCTACACGTATGTTGTACATAGTATGTTTGAGGTGTGTTGTCATGGATGTGTTTCACTTTGAAAGCGGGCCGCTAAATTTCATTTTTGAGGTGTGCCGTTGGGCCCACAGTACAAAAAAATGACAATAAAGGTAATCTTATCTATCTTATTTTATCATCTCATCTCTTCTCATCTCTTCTCTTCACTTCACTTCACTTATATCTTATCTTATCTTACCGTAAATGCCGGCGTATAAGACGACTTCCGGGAGCGCTGAAATCGGCGCCAAAGACGGGGGTCGTCTTATACACCGAGTCGTCTTATACGCCGGAAATACTGGTAATTTCCGGCGTATAAGACGACGTTCTAGGAATGCGGCCCGGCTATAAAGACGGGGGTCGTCTTATACGCCGGGTTGCCTAATACGGCGGCATATACGGTATCTTATTTTATCTTATCTTATCTTATGTTGAGCCCAACGTACAGACTGGAGTTGAAGAGATACGGGGATCGTATATCGGTTTAATATAAACAACTCGTGTTCTCAGAGTTTGGTTGTTTTCTGGCGGACGTTTCTCAGCCCAACTAGGTAACATCATCAATGCTAGGAAGGTTTCCATGCAAACCCGTCTCCTTCTAGCACTGATGGTGTTCCCTAGTTGGGTCGTGAAATGTCGCCAAGCAAACAACCAAGCTCAGAGAGCAATGAGGACCCCTCAGCCCTCCTCCTACATCCACTCCCCCTCCTCCTCCTCCTTCCATGCAAACCCCTCTCCCTTCTGGCGCTGATGATGTTCCCTAGTTGGGTCATGAAATGTCTCCAAGCAAACAACCAAGCTCAGAGAGCGCCGAGGAGCCCACAGTCCTCCTCCTCCTCCAACACTGATGTTACCTAGTTGAGTCATGAAATGTAAGACAACCACACGCTCCTAGACACCAATGGCCTCCTACAGCCTTCCCCCTCCTCCTCCCCTCCCTAACAGCCCTGATGATGTTCCCTAGTTGGGTCATGAAATGTCTACAAGAAAACCACCAAGTTCAGAGACCACCAAGGACCCCCATATAATCCTCCTCCTCTCTGCAACCCGCCTCCCTTCTAGCCCTGATGATGTTCCCTAGTTAGGTCCTGAAACGTCTGCGAGAGAACCGCCCAGTTCAGAGAGCGCCAAGGATCCCACCTCCTCCTCCTCCTAGCCCTGATGATGTTACCTAGTTGGGTCCTGAAACGTCTGCGAGAGAAGCGCCCAATTCAGAGAGCGCCAAGGATCCCACATCCTCCTCCCTTCTAACCCTGAGGATGTTACCTAGCTGGGTCTTGAAACGTCTGCGAGAAAACCACTACGTTCAGAGAGCGCCCGAGGACCCCATGGTTCAAATCTTGCCTTCTATTGATGACAACGACGATCTAAATCAGTGGTTCTCAACCTGTGGGGTCGGGACCCCATTTGGGGTCGAACGACCATTTCACGGGGGTCGCCAAACAACGCAGTCCGCCATTTTTCCCCCCTTTTCCTTAGCTGTGCTCCTCCCTTTTATTCTATTGGCTTTGGAAAGCCAATAGAAGAGACTCTCTTGAATAGAGTCTAATTCTATTGGCTTTCCAAAGCCAATAGGAATGGTCCAGGCTGTCTCTGCCCTGCTGAGCCCGCCAAAAGTCCCATTCTGCAAACAGGGCTGCACCAGTGGAGTAGTCCTCGACTTACGACCGGTTGGGGGGTCGCGGCATTAAAAAGGTTGAGAACCACTGATCTAAATCAACGACAATCTAACCTCCAGAAGCCTAGCAGGACTCCAAACATCTAAAATGAGGTTAAAAGAAGACCGGGGGATCGTTGGGGATGACATGCGGACGCCGTCAATCACTGTCAAGTCCTACGAAGCAATATATAAGTCTAAGTGCTATTGCTTTCAGCCGTGGAAACGTTGGACTCCTATAGCTATACGGCGGTGGCCCAAATTGTGGAAGCCTTTTGGGAAAAGCGTATTTTTGAGGTTTGAGGGCCAACAACACCCTCTTTTGGGGGGGGGGGAGCAGTATCATAAAATTATATATCAATGGAAAGATACCGTATTTTCCAAGGTATAAGGCGACCCCCGTCTTTGGCGCCAAGTTGCATGCCTAGAAAGTCATCTTATACGCCGGAAACTACCGTTATTTCCGGCGTATAAGACGACTCGGCGTCTAAGACGACCCCCAACTTTGGCGCCGAGTTGCATGCCTAGAAAGTCGTCTTATACGCCGGAAACTACCGTTATTTCCGGCGTATAAGACGACTCGGCGTCTAAGACGACCCCCAACTTTGGCGCCGAGTTGCATGCCTAGAAAGTCATCTTATACGCCGGAAACTACCGTTATTTCCGGCGTATAAGACGACTCGGCGTCTAAGACGACCCCCAACTTCGGCGCCGAGTTGCATGCCTAGAAAGTCGTCTTATACGCCAGAAACTACCGTTATTTCCGGCGTATAAGACGACTCGGCGTCTAAGACGACCCCCAACTTCGGCGCCGAGTTGCATGCCTAGAAAGTCGTCTTATATGCCGGAAACTACCGTTATTTCCGGCGTATAAGACGATTCGGCGTCTAAGACGACCCCCAACTTCGGCGCCGAGTTGTATGCCTAGAAAGTCGTCTTATATGCCGGAAACTACCGTTATTTCCGGCGTATAAGACTCGGCATCTAAGACGACCCCCAACTTTGGCGCCGAGTTGCATGCCTAGAAAGTCGTCTTATATGCCAGAAACTACCATTATTTCCGGCGTATAAGACGACTCGGTGTATAAGATGACCCCCAACTTCGGCGCCGAGTTGCATTCCTAGAAAGTCGTCTTATATGCCGGAAGCTACCGTTATTTCCGGCGTATAAGGCGACTCGGAGTATAAGACGACCCCCAACTTTGGCGCCGAGTTGCATGCCTAGAAAGTCGTCTTATATGCCGGAAACTACCGTTATTTCTGGCGTATAAGACTCGGCGTCTAAGACGACCCCCAACTTTGGCGCTGAGTTGCATGCCTAGAAAGTCATCTTATATGCCGTAAACTACCGTTATTTCCGGCGTATAAGACTCGGCGTCTAAGACGACCCCCAACTTTGGCGCCGAGTTGCATGCCTAGAAAGTCATCTTATATGCCGTAAACTACCGTTATTTCCGGCGTATAAGACTCGGCGTCTAAGACGACCCCCAACTTTGGCGCCGAGTTGCATGCCTAGAAAGTCGTCTTATATGCCCCTTCGAAAGTCATCTTATACGCCGGAACGTACGGTAATTGAATCAAGAACGTAACACAACATAGTTCGTTCCGTGATCTGTATTCTACGAAAAGGTAGAGCCAAATAACCAGAAAAAGCAAGCACAGCTTGCGTAGGTTGATCTCGGGTAGCTTTCCTTCATCGGATTGCAGCCAATGAGCGGGAGTGTTTAGAAAGCCAATCGGGTGTCGTCTTGTTTGGGCCATGAGCCAACCAGATCACAACAGGATCCCCTTATCGATGTCCTGTATTGAAGCCAAGAGGGGGACATTGGTCGGGGTGTTATGGGATCGCTAGCGAGTTGGTTTGGGCTTTTTTTGTATGTGTGTGTTTTGAGCTCGCAAAAAACGTAATAAAATTAAAGTCACGGTGCACAGAGTCGACCGGCCGCCCAGAAAGCGACGTCAAACGGCATTATTCGGTGAACCAGGCGACAGTTATAAAGACATTTAGAAGAAGAGAAAAATGGGTGGAAACTTCACCCGAGGCGGCGTTTCGACGGTACGCTTTTTCCCCCCAAAAGGTTTTCCACAATTTGGGCCGCTCCTGTGTAGCTCTCGAGAGGAAGGGGTGCTTACCTTCGCTAGGATCGTACGGCACGGGCTCTTTGTGGGTCTCCACGGGGCCCAAGGAGACCTCCTCTGCCTCTTCTTTAATCCCCGAGGGGATGTCTAGGTACTCCACCGAAGAACCTGGACACCGAACGAGAGGAAAAGGCGTCAAGAAAGCGCACGGGCCGCAAGAGGCATGCAGGGACAGCAATCACAAGGACCGGGGCCTACGGCGTTAAGGGCCAAGGAGAAGAGGGTCGGGAACAAGCCGGGGTAAACCCGCCCGCGGGCGGGAGAGAGACGGAGAAGGAGAAAGGCCCCCCGCGGGAGAAACCGACCCGAAGAATTCGATCGAGATTATGGAAAGGTATCGACGGGAGAGCGGTGGAAGGGTACGGTAAAGAGAAACCGTGGTAGAAAATAGGATCATACCGTATAAGCCGGCATATAAGGAGACTTCCGCAAGCGCTAAAATCGGCGCCAAAGACAGGGGTCGTCTTATACGCCGAGTCGTCTTATACGCCGGAAATACTGGTAGTTTCCGGCGTATAAGACGACGTTCTAGGAATGCGGCTCGGCGACAAAGACGGGGGCCGTCTTATACATCGGGTCGCCTATACGGTAGTTACCACAAGGAATCACGAACACGACAGGGAGTTTCAAGTTCGTGTTCAACTAAAATTTCTAGCAGACGAGAGGCAGTTTGGTGTCGTGGTCCCGACATCAAGCGAGGGTGAGTTCTAGTTCTGCCTTAGGCGTGAAAGCTAGCTGGGTGACTCTGGGCCAATCACCAGGAGACTGGGAGTTCTAGTTCTGCCTTAGGCGTGAAAGCTAGCTGGGTGACTCTGGGCCAATCACCAGGAGACTGGGAGTTCTAGTCTTGCCTTAGGCGTGAAAGCTAGCTGGGTGACTCTGGGCCAATCACCAGGAGACAGGGAGTTCTAGTCCCGCCTTAGGTGTGAAAGCTAGCTGGGTGACTCTGGGCCAATCACCAGGAGACTGGGAGTTCTAGTCTTGCCTTAGGCGTGAAAGCTAGCTGGGTGACACTGGGCCAATCACCAGGAGACCGGGAGTTGTAGTCTTGCCTTAGGCGTGAAAGCTAGCTGGGTGACTCTGGCCAATCACCAGGAGCCTGGGAGTTGTAGTCTTGCCTTAGGCGTGAAAGCTAGCTGGGTGACTCTGGGCCAATCACCAGGAGACAGGGCGTTCTAGTCTTGCCTTAGGCGTGAAAGCTAGCTGGGTGACTCTGGGCCAATCACCAGGAGACCGGGAGTTCTAGTCTTGCCTTAGGCGTGAAAGCTAGCTGGGTGACTCTGGGCCAATCACCAGGAGACAGGGAGTTCTAGTCTTGCCTTAGGCGTGAAAGCTAGCTGGGTGACTCTGGGCCAATCACCAGGAGACCGGGAGTTCTAGTCTTGCCTTAGGCGTGAAAGCTAGCTGGGTGACTCTGGGCCAATCACCAGGAGACCGGGAGTTCTAGTCTTGCCTTAGGCGTGAAAGCTAGCTGGGTGACTCTGGGCCAATCACCAGGAGACAGGGAGTTCTAGTCTTGCCTTAGGCGTGAAAGCTAGCTGGGTCACTCTGGGCCAATCACCAGAAGACTGTGAGTTCTAGTCCCGTCCTGTCTTCACCCGGAGACAGTGAATTCTAGTCCCGCCTGAGGCACGAAAGCCGACTGAGTGACCTTAGGCCTTGAGGTGACTTATCCACTATCCAAGCTGGGACAACAATCGAATGACTAAAGAATGAGCAAGCAGTAAGGAGATGTCAGCTTTATCAGTACCGGCTTCCATTTCCCTCCTGACGGCGTCGTTCCGGCACGGCCCAGAAGGAAGCAAGATTCTGGGATGCTCATTTTCCGGGTCCATGAATTTGGGAGAAGTGGTCATCAGGACGTGTCCTACCAAGCGAGACTGCCCTTGTGGGGAAAGAAGACACACACACACACAAAAAGCGCACGATCAAGGCTCCCTCTTTTTTTAAGCCCAACCGCAATTCCAGGACATCGGCTATTCACCCTCGTGAAGACCGGCGCCGATCTCCTCAAGAGGCCTGGCCTTTCCACCAACATGAGGTCCTTCTACTTCTTCCTTCAGCCACAACGAAACATCCACCGGAGCGACGGGGGACTCTGGACGGAGGAGAGAAGAAGGTTGCTGTCAACCATCCAAAGGACCTTCTTTTCTCGGTTAAATCCATCGGACCCACCAGAGTGGGGAGGCAAGAGAGGTTAGGGGTCCCCTCTCCTAAAAAGGTCCTGTTGTGATTCCTCGCTGGCCAATGGACCCGGCATCTGAGGAGTCAGAGGAGGGGCCTGGAGGGACATCAGAGTCAGAGGAAGACTCGTGAGGAACACGAGTTCCCTCTACTCGTGCTCAGGCTGAGACGCAGCTGTGCTGGGAGCCTGAGTTGGACGGTGATGAAGAACAGCTGGGACAAATCACGGATGCACGAATGCGCAGGCAAGAGAAGCGAGTAGGACAGAGGAATGCAATGGGGCGGCTCCAAAGGCGAAGGAGAAGGCATTAGGAAGCCACGCCTTGGCTGCATCATAAAAGGGAAGGTGTGGGAGGTGCTGGTGGCCGAAGGCAACCGTTCGTGTTGCGGAATCGAGTTTCTGTGGACTGTGTTTTATTTGCCTTGGACATTGACCCAGGTCTGTGAATAATAAAAGGGGTTGGTTTTTTTCCTGCGGTCCCAGCCTGCTTGTCGGAAGAGGGATTCCATCCTTGTGAGCTTAACAAGGACTCACGGAAGCTGGGACAGAACAGGTCCTTCTGGTGGAATCCAGAAGAAACGCCTTCTCCATGCTGGCTCCCTCCATTATGCAAAAAAAAAAAGCATGAAGAAAAAACGGATCCGTACATTTCGAGAGACAGCGTGCGTTTACCTGCGCCAGGGAGTGTCGGCGTGTCATCCTCGGGCGCGGCTTCGACGTTGGTGTCACACAAGGCGTCGCCTTGCTCAATCTTGGTCAGGATCTCGGGTTTCGCGATGGCGTAATCTGCCCACACACGGCAAAGGAAAAATCCCGTTAAAAAAAAAATCCCGTTAATCGCGCGCAGTGTTTTTATGGGGGGGGGGAACTCAATGAGTGGAAAAGACAAAGCGGGCCCACGTGTCGTTTGTTCCCGCGACATCTTGTCAAACACAGGACAGGTGGCCCTTAACTTTCACCGGTTCGTTTTCTTCCTCTTCCTTTCTTTCTCAGTCCAACCTTGGCAATTTCTGTGGAATTCCCCAGCCAACAAATAAATGCATCATTGAGCCAATCGGGAAGACGGTGGCTCGTGTGGTTAGGACGCTGGATTGGAGGTTACCAAGCCCACATTCAAGACCGAGTCAATCAATGCAGTGATAAATGTAATTATTATTCATAATAATAATAATAAAGTTGGAAGGGACCTTGGAGGTCATCTAATCCAACCCCTTGCTCAGGCAGGAAAGCATAGACCATTTTGGACAAATGGCTGTCCAGTCTCCTCTTAAAAAAGATGTTGAGACTCTAGAAAGAGTCCAGAGAAGAGCAACAAAGATGATCAGGGGACTGGAGGCTAAAACATATAAGGAACGGTTGCTGGAGTTGGGTCTGTCTAGTTTAACGAAGAGAAGGACGAGGGGGGACAGGATAGCTGTGTTCCAGTATCTGAGGGGCTGCCCCAAAGAAGAGGGAGTCAAGCTGTTCTCCAAAGCGCCCGAAGGCAGAACAAGAAGCAACGGGTGGAAACTAAATCAAGGAGAGAAGCAATCTAGAACTAAGGAGAAACTTCCTGACAGTGAGAACAATTAACCAGTGGAACAGCCTGCCTCCAGAAGCAGTAAATGCTCCAACACTGGAAGTTTTTAAGAAGAGACTGGACAGCCATTTGTCCGAAATGGTGTAGGGTTTCCTGCCTGAGCAGGGGGTTGGACTAGATGACCTCCAAGGTCCCTTCCAACTTTACTACTATTACTATTATTACTAAAAACGTCCAGTGTTGGAGCCTTCACAGCTTCTGGGGGCAGGCTGTTCCACTGGTTATTTGTTCTAACTGTCAGGAAGTTTCTCCTTAGTTCTAGGTTGCTTCTCTCCTTGATCGGTTTCCACCCGTTGCTTCTTGTCCTGCCTTCTGGCGCTTTGGAAAATAGGTGGACCACCCCCCCCCCCCTCTTCTTTGGGGCAGCCCGAGAGATTGGAAGGCTGCTATCATGTCCCCCCTCGTCCTTCTCTTCGTTAAACTAGACCGAAATGGTGTAGGGTTTCCTGCCCGAGCAGGGGGTTGGACTAGATGACCTCCAAGGTCCCTTCCAACTTTACTACTATTACTATTACTACCCAATTCCAGCAACCGTTAGACAAAGACTCTAATGATAGCAAATGATGATATTCTCACCCATTGAGACTAGCATCTCATAATTGCTTTTCATGACCGTTTTATACAGGTCCTTCTGCAGGTCATCCAGGTTGCCCCATTCTTGCTCGTTGAAATGAACGGAAAGGTCATCGAAAGTGACCGGAACCTGGAAATAAAGAGCAGGGTTACGACTTTGTGCACGATCCTGTGGCCTCCAAGTCCTAGAAGTTGAGAAATAAGTATAGCGTACTTGGGGGAGGGGGGGAGAAGGCAGTATTTTATCATTAAGCAGACAAAAGCCTACTAGCTCCCTCTGGATCAGGGGCCTCCAAGCCTTAAGACTTGGGGACTTCAAGTCCCAGAATCCCCCAGCCGTGATGCTTTCCGGGGGTGGACTTCAACTCCCAGAATCCCGCAGCCAGTTTGCTTTAAGAGGGAGGGACTTCAACTCCCAGAATCCCCCAGCCAGTTTGCTTTAAGAGGGAGGAATTTCAACTCCCAGAATCCCCCAGTCAGCTTGCTTTAAGAGAGAACTTCAACTCCCAGAATTCCCCAGCTAGGATGCCTTAAGCGCATGGACTTCAGCTCCCAGAATCCCCCAGCCAGTTTACTTTAAGAGGGAAGGACTTCAACTCCCAGAATCCCCCAGCTGGCTTGCTTTAAGAGAGGACTTCAACTCCCAGAATCCCCCCGTTTGCTTTAAGGGGAGGGAGGACTTCAAGTCCCAGAATCTCCTAGCTGGCATGCTTTAAGAGAGGACTTCAACTCCCAGAATCCCCCATTCATTCAGCTTTGCTTTCTTGCAGACGTTTCTTGATCCAACTAGGTAACATCATCAGTGGTAGGAGAGAATGGGGTTTGTGGAGTGGAGAGGAGAAGGACAGCTGTGGGATCTGTGGGGTTCATTCAGCTTTGCTTTCTTGCAGACGTTTCTTGATCCAACTAGGTAACAGCATCAGTGCTGGGAGAGAATGGGGTTTGTGGGGTGGAGAGGAGAAGGACGACGACTGTGGGGTCTGTAGTGTTCATTCAGCTTTGTTTTCTTGCAGACGTTTCTTGATCCAACTAGGTAACATCGGGGTTAATAAACGACTGTACGGTCTGTAGTGTTCGTTCAGCTTTGTTGTTTTCTTGACCACGTTTCATGATCAAACTTAGTAATATCATCAGTGCTGGAAGAGTGGGAGGTGAGTGGAGTGGAGAGGAGAGGAGAAGGAAAAGGAGGAGGACTGTGGGCTCCGTAGCGTTTATTCCGCCTTGTTGTTTTCTTGCAGACGTTTCCTGATCCAACTAGATAACCTCATCAGTGCCTGGAGAGAATGGGGTTTGTGGAGTGGAGAGGAGAAGGACGACTGTGGGATCTGTGGGGTTCATTCAGCTTTGTTTTTCTTGCAGACGTTTCTTGATCCAACTAGGTAACATCAGTGCCGGGAGAGAATGGGGTTTGTGGAGTGGAGAGGAGAAGGACGACGACTGTGGGGTCTGTCGTGTTCATTCAGCTTTGTTTTCTTGCAGACGTTTCCTGATCCAACTAGATAACGTCATCAGTGCCTGGAGAGAATGGGGCTTATGGAGTGGAGAGGAGGAGAATGACGAACTGTGGGGTCTGTAGTGTTCATTCAGCTTTGTTGTTTTCTTGCACCACGTTTCATGACCAAACTAACATTGTCAGCGCTAGAAGGGAAGGTTTGTGGAGAGGAGGAGGAGGAGGAAGAGGAGGAGGAAGACGACGACAACTGTGGGGTCTGCAGTGTTGTTTTCTTGCAGACTTTTCATGACCCAGTTAGGTAACCCCACAATCCTCCTCCTCCCTCCCAGCTTCTCTTTGCCACCCCTCCCTCCCTTCCAGCACTGATGATATTCCTTAGGAGGGTCACGAAACGTCCACAAGGAAACCACCGTAAGGACTCCGACGTCCCTTCTCCTCTACTCCCTCCCAGCGCCAATGCTGTCACCTACCTAGGTCATGATATGTCTGCCAGGAAAGACCCCCCCCAGCTCAGAGCGACCCCCAAGCCCCCAATCCTTTTCCTCTTCCTTCTCCTCTCTGCAAACCAGCCCTCCCTCCCTGCCCTGATGCCATCATCTAGCTGGGTCACGAGACGTCTGCGATGAACACCCCCACACACACTCAGAGAGCGTCCCCCGTCATTCCCCTGGTGGACAGCCAAGCCCCCCAGCTTCACCCTCTTGCCCATCTTCCACTGCTGAGGACCTGAGGCCCCATCGGCAGGTGCGTGCATGTGTCTGGTGTGTAGGTGTGTGGTCTGTGTACTGTGTGTGGTGCATGTGTGGATGGTGTGCGTGTGTTTGCATGAGTCTCTAGTGTTGGTATGTGTGGTGTGCATGTGGGAAGTGTGCATGTGTGTTGCATGGGTATGTGGTGTGTGTCTGGTGTGCATGTTTGTGTGTGTGTGGTGTGTGGGGTATATCTCTGTGTTGTGTGTGTGTCTGTGCTCTGTGGTGTTTGTATGGTGTGCCTGTGTGTGTCTGTAGTGTTGGCATGGATGGTGTGCATGTGGGTGATGTGTGTGGGTGATGTGTCTAGTCCATGTGGTGTGTGTGTGGTGCATGTGTAAGGGGTGTGTGGGTATATGGTGCATGTGTTTGTAATGTTAGCATGGGTGGTATGCATGTGGGTGGTGTATCTGTGGGTGGTGCATGTGTGTCTGTGGTGTGTGTGGTGCATGTGTCTGTAGTGTCTACATGTGATTTATGGGGTGTGTGGTATGTGTAGCGTGTGTGTGTGTGCCTGTCTGTAGCGTCTGGTGGGTGGGATCTGTGTGTTGTGCATGTGTCTGGGGTGGGTCTGCTTGGTCTGTGGTGTGCGTCTATGTGTGGGGCAGGCGTCTGTAGCGTTGATGTGTGCGTGGGGTCCGTGGGGTGTGTGTGTGGTTGTGTGTCTGTGTGTGGTGCATGTGTCCGTAGTGTCTACGTGTGGTCCGTGGGGTGTTTGTGGTATGTGTAGTGTGTGTCTGTCTGTCTGCCGGGATCTACCTGTGTGTTGTGCTTGTGTCTGGGGTGGGTCTGCTTGGTCTGTGGTTGTGTGTCTGTGTGGGGCAGGTGTCTGTAGATGTGTGCGTGGGGTCCGTGGGGCGTGTGTGGTTGTGTGTCTGTGTGTGGTGCATGTGTGTGTCTGTGGTGTCTGTGGTGCATGTGTCCGTAGTGTCTACGTGTGGTCCGTGGGGTGTTTGTGGTATGTGTAGCGTGTGTGTGTGTGTCTGCCTGTCTGTAGTGTCTGGCAGGTGGAATCTATCTGTGTGCTGTGCATGTGTGGTGGGGTGTGTCTGCTTGGTCTGTGGTTGTGTGTCTACGTGTGGTGCATGCGTCTGTAGTATTGATGTGTGTGTGGGGTCCATGGGGTGTGTGTGTGTGTGTGGTTGTATCCGTAGTGTCTATGTGTGGTCCGTGGGGTGTTTGTGGTATGTGTAGTGTGTGTGTGTGTGTGTGTGTGTGTGTGTGTGTGTGTGTGTGTGTGTGTGTGTGTGTGTGTGTGCCTCTCTGTAGTGTCTGGTGGGCAGGATCTATGTGTTGTGCATGTGTGGTGGGGTGGGTCTGCTTGGTCTGTGGTTGTGTGTCTACGTGTGGGGCAGGCGTCTGTAGTGTTGCTCTGTCCGTGGGGTGTGAGTAGTGTGTGTGTGGTTGTGTGTCCGTGTGTGGTGCATGTGTCCATAGTGTCTACGTGTGGTCCGTGGGGAGTTTGTGGTACGTGTAGCGTGTGTGTCTGTCTGTAGTGTCTGGTGGGTGGGCTATATCTGTGTGTTGTGCATGTGTCTGGGGTGGGTCTGCTTGGTCTGGGGTTGTGTGTCTACGTGTGGGGCAGGCGTCTGTAGTGTTGCTGTGTCCGTGGGGTGTGCGTAGTGTGTGTGTGGTTGTGTGTCCGTGTGTGGTGCATGTGTCCATAGCGTCTACGTGTGGTCCGTGGGGAGTTTGTGGTATGTGTAGCGTGTGTGGTCTGTCTGTAGTGTCTGGCGGGCGGGATCTACCTCTGTGTTGTGCATGTGTGGTGGGGTGGGTCTGCTTGGTCTGGGGTTGTGTGTCTACGTGTGGGGCAGGCGTCTGTAGTGTTGCTGTGTCCGTGGGGGGCGTGTAGTGTGTGTGTGGTTGTGTGTCCGTGTGTGGTGCGTCTCCCCCACCCCCCCCCCAGCCCTGACCTTGGGCGTCTCCCCGCGGGCGCCGGGCGGGAAGCGCAGGATCCAGAAGTTGCGGTTCCGCAGCAGGTCCTCCAGCCGCTCCAGCCGCCGCTCCAGCCGCCCGAAGTCCCGCACCAGCCCGCCCAGCGCCGCCCACTTGCCCTCCAGCTGCCCGCCCAGCTCCGCCACCGCCCGCTGGCAGCCGCCCAGCTGCTCCTCGGCCGAGGCCAGGCGGCCCTCCAGGCAGCGCAGCCGCGAGCCCGACGCCTCCGGGCCCGCCAGGCACGACGCCGACGCCGCCGGCCACAGCGACGCCGCCGACGCCTCCAGGCCCCGCGCCGCCATCGCCCTCGCCCTCCCGGACCGGCATGCCCCGCGCCGGACGACGCCCCGCCCCCGTCTCTCTCTCTCTCGCCCAGGCCCTGACGCCCGCAAGCCCCGCCCCTTCCCCCGACGCCCCGCCTGCCTCCCTCCCAGGCCCGTACGCACGCAAGTCCCGCCCTCCCGAGGCCCCGCCTCCCTGACTCTCGCCCGTGTGGTGGGAAGGAGCGTCATGCCCGCAAGCCCCACCCCCTGACTCTCCGCCTCCCTCCCTCTCGCCCAGGCCCTGAGGAGGGGGGGAAAGGACCGTCATGCCCGCAAGCCCCACCCCCGACGCTCCGCCTCCCTCCCAGGCCCTGAGGAGGGGGGGAAGACGTCATGCCCGCCAGCTCCGCCCCCCTCTCGTCTAGGCCCTGAGGAGGGGGGATAAGGACCGTCATGCCTGCAAGCCCCACCCCCTGACGCTCCGCCTCCCTCCCTCTCGCCCAGGCCCTGAGGAGGCGGGAAGGACCGTCATGCCCGCAAGCCGCACCCCCTGACGTTCCGTCTCCCTCACTCTCGCCTAGGCCCTGAGGAGGGGGGGAAGGACCGTCGTGCCCGCAAGCCCCACCCCCTGACGCTCCGCCTCCCTCCCTCCCAGGCCCTGAGGAGGGGGGGAAAGAGCGTTATGCCCGCCAGCTCCGCCCCCCTCTCGCCTAGGCCCTGAGGAGGGGGGGGAAGGACCGTCATGCCCGCAAGCCCCACCCCCTGACGCTCCGCCTCCCTCCTTCCCTCCCAGGCCGAGGCGGCGGGAAGAACCGCCATGCCCGCAAGCTCCGCCCCCCCGACGCGCCACCTCGCTCCCTCTCGCCCAGGGCCCGCCAGCTCCGCCCCCCCCCGATGCGCCGTCTCCATCTCTCTCGCTCAGGCCGAGGGGGGAAAAGGACCGTCATACTCCGCAAACCCCGCCTCCTGGCGCTCCGTCGCCCAGGCCCTCAGGAGGGGGGAAAGGAGCGTCGTGCCCGCAAGCTCCGCCCCTTCCCCCGATGCTCCGCCTCCGTCTCTCGCCCAGGCCCTCAAGAGGGGGGGGGAAAAGGACCGTGATGCCCGCGAGCTCCGCCCCCCTCACGACGCTCCGCCTCCGTCTCTTTCTCCCAGTCGCTCAGGAGGGTGGGAAGGACCGTCATGCCCGCAAACCCCGCCCCCTGATGCTCCGTCGCCCAGGCCCTCCGGAGGGGGGGGAAAGGAGCGTCTGTGCCCGCAAGCTCCGCCCCTTCCCCCGATGCTCCGCCTCCGTCTCTCGCCCAGGCCCTCAGGAGGGGGGAAGGGACCGTGATGTTCGCAAGCTCCGCCCCCTCACGACGCTCCGCCTCCGTCTTTCTTCCAGGCCCTGAGGAGCATCGTACCCCGCGCCAGAGGACCGCTCCCCCGCAAGCCATGCCCCCGCAAGCTCCGCCTCCGTCTCTTTCTCCCAAGCCCTGAGGAGGGGGGGAAAGTGTCGCCATGTCTAGCGTCCGAGGACCTCTCCATAAGCCCTGCCCCCCCCCGTCGCTCTGCCCACCCCGCCTGAGACGCGCACATGCGCTCTTCCGGGGAGGGGGGTGGGAGAGAGGCCTAGAGGCCCGCGTCCAGACATTGGGGGGGGGTTGGAGGAGGAAAAGACCGTCATGCCCCGCGCTGGGGAACTTCCCCCACAAGCCCCGCCTCCATTTCTCTCGCCCAGGCCCTGACGGGGTAGGAGGAAGAAGGGACCGTCGTGCCCCGCGCCGGAGGAACTCCCTACAAGCCCCGCCCCCTGCCTCCCTCTCTCCCCCCCCTCTCTCTCGTCTCTGACGGAGGGGAGGAAAGGAAGGGACCGTCGTGCCCCGCGCAGGAGGCGCTCCCCACAAGCTCCGCCTCCCCGCCCCTTGTGGCTCTGAGACGAGGAAGGCCGTGGAATGTCCCGCCTCTTTCGCTTTGGGGCGACCCCTGCCGGCGGGAGGAACGAGGCGCTCGGGGCGGCGCTTTTGGGCGGGAAAACGCCCGTCTCGCCTCAGACGGAGCGCCGCCCGCCAAAAGGTGTGGTCGCTTCTGCCTGAGGGGAGTTTGCTGAGGGGCGGGAAACGGCGGCCCTGATTTTTTTTCTCTCTCTCTCTTTCCCTCTCTTTTTCTCCCTCTCTCCCTTTTCCGTCTCTTTCTTTCTCCCTCATTTTCCCTTTCCCTCTCTCCTACTTTTCTTCCCTTTCTCCCTCCCTTTCCCTTTTGGTCTTTTCCCCTTTGCCCTCTCCCACTTTCTTCCCTTCTCCCTCTCCGTCTTTCTCCCTCGCTCTTTCCATCTTTCTCCCTTTCCCTCTCCTCCTCTCTCCCACTTCCTTTCCCTTTCTCTCCCTCACTTTCTTTCTCTTTCCATCTTTTTCTCCCTCACTTGCCATTTCTCTTTCCCTCTCCATCTTTCTTTCCCCTTTGTCTTTCTTCATCTTTCTCTCTCCCACTTTCTTTCCCTTTCTCCCTCACTTTCCCTCTCCATCTCCCACTTTTTCCCTTTATCTTGCTTTTTCTCTGTAACTTTCCCTTTCTCTCCATAACCTTCCCTTTCTCCATTTCCCTCTCCCTTTCTCTCCCACTTTCCATTTCTCTCCCTCTTTCCCTTTCTCCCTCTCTCTTTCCCTCTCTTTCTCTTCAGCCTCTACTCTGGCTCGGCTGAGATTTCTGATCAAGTGATGGGAGAAAGGGGGCCCTGACAGGCTGTGAAGCTGGAGGGTGAGCAGAGCTGGAATTGGGGGGGGGGACTAGGCAGGCCTCTCCTCAGGCACCCACCCAGCTTCCATCAAGAAAGAGATAAAAGGGATCCATGATGGCCCCATGGCAATCTAGGATGGTTGTGAGGTCTGCCTTCCACCCAAGAGGGACCTTCTTAAAAAGTCCCATTTGGGAACATTTGGCTTTATCTTTCCATCCACTCATCCATCTATGCTCTCCATCCAATTCATCTACCCATCCATTTATCCATCCTATCTATGCCATGCCATCCAACCTATTCATCTATGCTATCCACCCATTCTATTTGCATCAACCCATCCATCTATGCTATCCATCCATCCTCTTATCATCTAATTTATTTGCCACACATTGCACAGTCCAGGTGATTATGAGTGGACAGTCTAAACATCCCCCACTCCTTGGGGTCCCTCAACTGCCAGTCACTTGGAGGGAAATGTTTGACCCACCAGGATGAGCACCCCAAAAGCATTCATATCCAAGGATTTGGACAGAAGACGTTTGAAAGAATTAATCATTACTGTTCTACAACTGCCATCGCATCTCCTTGATTCATGGTAGCCCTAGGAAGCTATCTCAAACCGGTTTCCAGGATACGTGAAGTCCTTGAATTATGACTAGTTCATGACGATTTTAAAATGGATAAGTCATGTGGTAGACTTGATTTTAGACTTGATTTTACGGTGATTTTACCCACGGGGGTTGTTAAGCAAACCAATGGTTCGCTATGGGCATGGTTTTGTCAAAAACAGAAGTAAACGCCAATTTTTGATGAAACCATCATAAAACATGATCATGCAATGCGGGTGTTGTCAGACCATCAGAACTTGAAGTCTGGGTCAGATACCCAGGTCTTTCAGAACTTTGGTGACTATGAAACCAGCCATAAGTCGAGGACTACTTGTAATGTAGCTCTTTCAAGGTTATTCCAATCATCTTGAGTTCCCTCTTTTGCTTCACTCAATCTTTTTGAGCACAATCTTGAGTGGCTGGCAGATATTCGTCTTTCTCTGAATTATCTCAGAGGAACCACCACTTAAAAGTTCATTTGAACAAAGTAATCCCCAGACTCGTGGCCTTCTAAATCTTGGAAATCAGCTGTCTCTCATCGAAAGATCCATTCCCTCATCCTAAAATGTTTATTCTGAAACATCTTGTCAGCACATGGCCTGGATGAAAACTGGAAAAGCACTTTAAAGTGCCACTATAAAAAAGTCCAGAGACAAGGCACGAAAAATGGTGCAAGGTCTGAGAGACAATATCTCAGGAGAGATTGGAGGAACTGAAATGTACAGTCTGGAGAACAGAACGGAAAGGGGAGACATGACTGAAATGTTTAAATATATTAAAGATGTGAATAAGGTTCTGGAAGGCAGCATTTACAATATTAAGCAAAAATCAAGAACACAAAGGCATGGTCTTAAACTGACAGGAGGAAAGTTCAAAAGTAATGTTAGAAAGGATTACTCCACAGTAATAGTAGTGGAAGCTTGGAACCAACTAACAGCATGGGCCAATCATCAGTAAAGAGCTTAAACATGCTTAGGATAAATATGTCCATCACCTGACAAAATAATTAAAAAACAAATACACTGAAACAAAAATAACAAAGAATTCAAAAGGGCAGACTCGATGAACCACTCGGTCTTTTTCTGCAGTTTCTATCTGCCAGCCTTGCCAATAACCAAGACTATAGCAGTTGATAGTACAAACTCTGCTAAGATCTTATTGGCAAACTCCAATAAATTTGAAGCTAGTAAGTTTAGCACTTTGAACAGGCCTCAGGAGTAAAATAAAGTTCTAAATTAGGAAGGTGTGTAAAAAATACCACAAAATCCAAATCCAGTTATTTTGGAGGGAAGTAACCATTTTAATGACGAAGCAAATATTAAAAACACTCACAAAAGCAATGAAGTACTTGATGGAGGCAAGTTGACTGATTTTCCTCCATACCATAAAGCAGCTTCTTCAGCCGAATCAACCAAACTACCATCACCCTGAAAAAAGTATGGTTTGGTATATTTCTCAAATGAGGAACAGCGTTTAGGAAAATTAATGGATTAAGAGCAAAAAAAAAAAAAAAAAAAATCAGGGGAATAAGCACACAGTATAATCTTTTAGCATACAATGAATCGAAACCTCTTAGTGACTGCTTCAGGAAAAAATATATATATAACAACTCCAGAAGTGAAAACACTAATATATTCTTCCTGATGTGGAGTAAAAAAATAAAGCCACCTTCTGCAACCTGAAATCCTCAGGATATGTTGAGATTACATCACATACACCCAGCCCACTTTGCTGTTGTCTAACACACATGGAAAAGCTCAGACCAAGGAAAGCGGAAACATAGCATAGGAAGAATACTGAGTATTTATAAATGTGTGATAACAAAATCAGAAAATATTTCAGAGATTATATATCCGGATTGAGTTTATAGCTTGTTTTTCAACCATTTACTATCTGACCGCTGTGAAACTTTTTCAGAATATTCTTTCTACGGTGGTTACAGTAATCTATCATGAGAATGTCCCGAGTGGTAAGAATCACCAAGTGATAAGAATCCTCGTATGGAGAGGGCCTTCATAGTGAAAACAAAAAGGTGACTTGGATAAGTGGATGGCAAGAGTAGCAGTCCAATCGCCACAAGCTCCTCTCCTATGCATGCCTAAGAAGCAAACCTATTTTACAGATAGCAAAGCAGCCCTCACACAATGTTAAGAGGTCGCCATTTCCAACATTTAACTCAACGGTCAAAAGGACACTGCCCAGCTGATCACAAGAAAAATCAAATTTGGATGTACTGGGGGGAAAGGGAGATTCGGAGACTGCAGGTAAGAAGTTAAAAGAAGCATCCTCTATATTCCATTGCTAATAGGAGCAGATCTTCTTATTCCACAGCAACAACATCCTTTCCAATCCAGAGCTGCCGAATCCTGGAGAATGAGGACTCCCATGCTAACACCATATATATCCAAGTGCATTCCTTCATACTTTTTCTTAACTGCCTTAAAGAAGAGGAATCCACAAAAATAATCTTTGCATCTGAATTTTTTTATATATATATACTTGGGAGACAGCCTAACGAGGACTAAGAACTACCTTTGCCTGGCTTCTTGGCATTTTTAACAGTCACTGTGTCAGACCCCTGAACCTGGCAAGAAGTATTACACTTCTTGCAGTGATACAACTGGGCCCCAGTATGCTTCAGCAACCCCTTGTAAGACAGCCATGAGCCACAGATATGGCAGCGGCGACTCCTGGTCCGGCTATGATTTTGAAGGTGTTCCAACAGTAAGCCCTCATGGACAAAAGTTCGGTCGCACTGAGCACACCGGAAAGGCCAGTCTTCTGAGTGCATTCGCTTGTGTTCGGCCAAAGCTGCTGGATCGGTAAAGTAAACGCTGCACTCGACGCACCGGCAAACCTGGCCTGGCGCATGAGAGAGCTGGTGCTGGTCAAACGCTGCCGTGTCCAAAAATGTCCTGTTGCACGCGGAACAGTGCAGTGGCCAGTCCACTGCGTGGACACGCTCGTGCACCGTCAGCGCCTTTTGGCTCGAAAAACACAAATTACATTCGGTACAATGGAACTGTGTCCCGGGTACGTGGATTAGCAAGTGTTGGGACAGCTGTCCCTCAAAAGCAAAACTCCGGTTGCATTCTGTGCACTGGAATTTCCGTTTGCGGCTATACTGGTGGTCGGTCAAGGTCTCCTGGTGCGCAGCGTTCTTCGTGCATCTGCCACACTGAACAAGGCATCCTTTTACATAGCCTTCTTTCTGCTCGGGGTCATCTGTCGCATCATGCAAAAGAGCATTCCGACAGGCCATCAAGGATGTTGGCGTCTTCTGTCCCTCTTCCTCTTCAACAGACTGTAGTAGCACAGGGTGCCCAGCTAAGGCAAAAAGGAACCACTCTTTTAAGGGGGGGGGGGAAAGCCCTACCCATGGTTCTAAAGATTTCAGTTTAGAAACCAAAATCTGAAAAGGAGATGTTCTACAATTCACTCTTAGCTGAAGGGCAAAAAAAAACAGACTAAAAATCGCTGGCAATGAAAGCGTCTATGAATACATTACAGGTACTCCTTGGGCTATGACAACAATTGAGACTGGAATTCTCATCACCGAGTGATAAATTGTGACATCATTTGATCAAATCACTTAATAACAGCAACCCCAGCAGTCCTGATTGCCACTGTAACTTCAGGACCGCACAGTGAAGTCGGAAGAGGTGGAAGTCGCAAACAAGGACAGCTGGGGACAGCATGGGTGCCACGGATGGCCGTTTGGGAGCATGAGTGAGTTGGTGGGGACTGCAGGCAGATTAGGTTGGCAGAGGGGTGCTGCAGATGGGCACATCCTGTAGAATGCGATGGAGTACAAAAGATCCCTGGGATCTCTGTAATGGGGCTCTTCAGGAGAAATGTAGCAGGCGTGACTTAAAAGTACGACTTGTGACCTTCCTGGCCGGCTTTGTGAGAAGCCAGCAAAGAAGCTTCCAAATGGAGACTGTGTTACCACAAGAGGCTGCAACGGCTAAAATTTCAAGTACCACTTGTTCAGTGCCTCGTAACTTCAAACAGTCACTCAACAAGGGGTCGTAACCCAAGGACTACCTGTATTTGTGGGCTGAATAATATTTTCAAGCTGTAACCAAAAAAAAAAAAAATGCTATACTTACCATGTGGAATTCATCCTCTACATCATTAAGGACTAAATACTCCCCCAACTGTAGGAAAGCCTGGTTAGGCTAAAGAATTGCTGTACTTTGCCATTATTATCCAACACTCACCAAGCGAAGCCAAACTCTCCGGATCCTCAATGCACAACTCCTCTTCTTGTTTAATGGTGACTGCAACAGGTGGATCTGTGCACAAGAGATGCAAATCAGAAAGTTCTACTCTGCTTCACCTCCCCAGGCCCCAGTGCAGCGGGCAGAGGGTCTTCCATGAGCTCTCTCAGTGGAAACCAAAGTAGTTTGAAATGCTGGTAGATTCCATTTTCTCCCTGCCACAATTTAAATTGTCCGAGATGCCAAAGCATTGCGTGTCAAGCCACTCCACATCTTTAAAACAGAACACCATGAAGTAAATGCCAAATCCCTTTCAAAGTAATCACATAAGAGTATAACAGGCAGTAACGAAGGACAGCAATTTGAACTCCTGGAATATTCCACCCACCCCAATTAAGGTTCCCAGGAATACCAAAAATTTCCACTTGATTATGACACTCACATTCATCACTGCCGGGGCTTCCAGGAGACCATGGTTCCTCCTTAATGTGCAGTTCTTCTTTTTCTTCCTTAATATTATGTCGAACAATCTGATATTCTTTGCAGAATAAAGAAAATGACACCCCGAGTGTTTTCAACCAGCAATCAAACAACTGTACCTTTTTATTTGATATAACTTCACAGTTTACCAATGTGCATTATGTTAATTATTAGGATATTCTGGGATCAAATTTGATTTCCTACCTCAAGATCCTAAAAGAGCTGCCTCCACTGCAGTTTGGCCTAAATGCTTAAGAAAAAAAATAGATCGACGCAAAGTCATTCCTCTAGGAAGGTTCTGACCTAAAAGCAGGACTAAGTGGTGGATAAATTGATAAAGACCGAGTATTTTTAAAACATGACAAATCGTCGCTCGGTTAAAAATATCATGTTTGCCTGGCCAAGAAAGAAAGAAAATGTTGCCTCAAGAGCTGAAGAAGCTTCTTGAAACATCTTCCAAACAAACCAAGAAAGTCCAGTTGCCTCGTGAAAAAAAAGCACCTTTGGGACAAAACGTTGCCACTTTTTTTCATCCAATCAGGAATCCAAGAAAGCAAAGGAGATGTAACAACAACATAAAGATCCGAAGACTAAGATCAGGCTAACAACTATTTTGCAAAAAGGCAAGCACCTCTAGGAAGCTTGCAAGAAGACAGAAGAAAGACAGCCTTCTTCCATTATTGTTGCCTGATAGCCGTCATCAAAAATATGGCATCTCTGGTTCTGGGTAGCCCTCAATAACTGGATCCTCCATTAATTTCTCCAATCTTTTAAAAATGATTAAAATTGGTGACTATTGTCATATCCAATAGCAAATTTCATAGTCGAACGAGGATCTTTCCCTCCTGGCAGGTCAACACATGGAATGCAAATTGCCAACTTTGGGGACAGGATCGGATAAACTTGCCACATCGCAAGGGGATTTGTGTTATGATTTGTTACATTGCCCCACAAAAGGATGTGGATCGATGGCTGAGGCTCTGCGGGCAAATATTAAGGAGCAAAACTCACCGAGGCCAGCGCTATCAATGAAGCTCATTTCATAGCAATTCTCTTGATCAACAAACAGATTACTTTCTTCCTCCGCTTCTCCATCTCCGGAAGAAGCATCTGCTACATCAACAAACAGGTTGGTTTCTTCTTCAGCTTCTCCATCCCCGGAAGAAGCATCTGCTACATCAACAAACGGATTAGTTTCTTCCTCCACCTCTCCCTCTCCAGAAGAAACCTCTGCCACATCCACAGGGGAAGCTGCACACACAGAGGAGGAAAAATAACAACCACCACCACCAAGATTAACAAACAGAAGAGAATATCTGACTCCAAGAACTGTTTGGTCTTTGCTCGTTTTCTTCCAGATGTTTCATTACCTGACTAGGTAACATCACTGGTACCAGAAGGGTTTGCTCTGTTTATACAAGGAGTTCTTGATTTACGATGATAATTGAGCCTGGAATTATGGTTGGAAATTGTGGTGACTGTTAAGCAGGTCGCTCCTGATTTTTTTGCGGCAACTCTTAAGCGAACACCGTCGTCATGCTGCAAATGCCCCAGTCAATAAATGAACACATTTTACTTAACAGGCGCTTTTTGCCCGAAACCAGGAGCGCATGCTGGAAACCCCACCCAAATTCCCAGAAATGCAAGCTGATTGCCAAGTACCCAAAATAAGATCGTGTGACCACAAGGAAGGCACAGACATCAGTACTCCAGAGCAAATTGGAAGTAGCTCTGAAGAGGTCTATCGTAATTGCTAAGTGACTGGTTGTTAAGAGAGGACTACCTGTATAGAATAGCTTCTCCGACCAGTGTTGGGGATACGGTTTTCTCCCAATTGAAGAAGTACAAAGGGCAAAACCCCTCCCTCTTCCAACACTGCAAGGCATGTTACTGCAATATCCAATATCTCAGGGGCTGCCCCAAAGAAGAGGGAGTCACGCTATTCCCCAAAAGCGCCTGAAGGCAGGACAAGAAGCAACGGATGGAAACTAATCAAGGAGAGAAGCAACCTGGAATTAAGGAGGAATTTCCTGACAGAACAACTAACCAGTGGAACCACCTGCCTCCAGAAGCGGTGAATGCTCCAACACTGGAAGTTTTTAAGAAGAGACTGGACAGCCATTTGTCTGAAATGGTATAGGGTTTCCTGCCTGAGCAGGGGGTTGGACTAGATGACCTCCAAGGTCCTTTCCAACTTTATTATTATTATTATTATTATTATTATTATTAAGCACACCGCTCTCCCTTCTAGCACTGATGATGTACCCTAGTTGGACCAAGAAATGTCTGCAAGAAAACAACCAAGCTGAGAGAGCACCAAGCATCCCACAATCCTCCTGCTCCTCCTCCCATACCCTTCTAGTATTGTTATCTAATTGGGTCTTGAAACGTCTGCAAGAAACAATCAAACTTGGACAGCACTGAGGACGCAACAGATTAACAAATGTATTTCAGCCTCAGCTTCTGTAATTGCCCATTCCATCAGAAGCACTCGGTAGTCTCCTGAACAAGGGGCATTTGCTTTGATTATGCATATGTGCCAACATATCTAAGTCCATAGTTTGCTGCGATGGGAAAGTAAAGAGTCAAGGATGAAGTAAAATACAAGTTCAGGCCCTAATATAAGGAAGCCGCAAAACTGCAGTCCAGGAAGTGGCGTGGATTGCTCTTCTCTTCCCACCAAAAACCGATCCAGCGATCAACTGGAAAGGACCATTTGGAAATTAGAAAGCTTCGTCGGCCGGTGCCATTAACATACCTGTGCAGCTGGGATCTTTAGGTACTTCCCGGTTCTCCAAGACTTCTGAATCCTCCATGCGCACTTCCTCCCCTTGTTCCATCTGGGATAGGATATCAGGCTTGGAAATGGCATGATCTACCACAGGAAAGGAGAACAGGGGGTTAGGAAACTAGGCAAGCTGGACAACAAAGGGCGCAGAGAATAACTCAAGTCGACGTATAGACAAGAGATCGAAGTCCTCACCCAGCGAGACCAGCATGTCATAGTTGCTCCTCATGACGGTTCGATAAAGCTCCCTCTGCCATTCTTCTAAGTTCCTCCATTCCTGCTCGTTGAAATGGACTGAAGCATCACTGAAGTTCAAGGGCACCTAGAAAAGCAAGACGGCTAAAAAAAAATCACCGTGCATGTGCCATCAAGTCAACCCCATTTCCCTTCTCCTGCATTTTTATATTATTAGACCCTAAGCTAAAGGCTAATCTTCTCTTCAGTTCTAAAACTCGTTTGTATGGCCATCCGCTCACTCTGACTAGACCCTAGGCGGCTTACAACAATTTAAAACTACCAGCTTTTAAACAAGCAGCTTATTCTTTTGACGGACTACAGTTTTACAGCTTACAGAATCTGAAGGTGCCAAAAGTCTAAATCACTCCAGCCGTCGTCATTTTTTCCTTACAGTCATAAACTGGAGAGCGGACGATCGTCCTCTTTTCAACTAGCCAGTCTGCCTTTGTCCAAAAGCAGAGGGAATTGTGATTCACGCCAAAGAAACCATGGCTTCTCGTTGTAATTTGGGGGAGATAAACTATACAGCTAACTGAAATGCCATAGAATTTATCTCTCAGGCTGAGCTGTGAAGCTCAAAGTAGAACCAAACTTTTGCTGATGGTTCATTTACAAGCCCAGTCATGCTTTGTAGCCTCCTCCCAAACCGTTTCTGCCGAGTCCCGACTCTGCTCTGAATCAGGCCGCTCCAGTGGGACAGAGTTACCTTGGGGATTTCTCCTTTAAATCCCGGAGGAAATCGCAAGATCCAGAAGTTCTGGTTCTTCAAAAGGCTCTCGAGGTTCTCCAACCTCCGCTGCAACACACTGTTCTCTTCTAAGATGGTCCCCAACACGGCCAGCTTGCTCTCCAGCTGGCTCCCCATTTCCATCACGGCTTTCTCACAGCCCATCCACTTCTGCTCGGCTGCCACCATCCTCTGCTCAAGATGGAGCAACTGGGCATTGGGGGACTCCATTGCAGCCTCTGTGGCTTCTCCTGCAGACATGACGGACCCAGCAGATGCTTCCGAGTTCCTGACCTTCATTTCTCCATCGCACACCAGTTTAAATCTCTCTCAAGGCAGGAAGGAGGTCTTGCACCCCACAGCTCGCTTTCCTAGGCTAGAAGGAAAGAGGAATTTGCATCCGAACTCTTCTCCGCCCAATTCAGACCCGCATCGTTTCAAGAATTGCAAAGTTCGACTCTGCTACTCGTCACCCGCTGCTAAGATTTAACTACCTGTATTCTGTTTGAGGAGCTTAAAGTCATCCGAGCCTGGTTGCTGCGTTTTCCAATTCCTGCCATTTAAAGTTTCTAGTCCTCATGGCTGGGCCTTTGCTCGTTAACATTCGAGAAGCATTCGAAAAGGCATACGACCAGCGTGGCCACATAAACCCCACATCCAATTTCTAACTCTCTTCACTCAGAAAATGCAACACCATTTAACCATCTGACCCCCACCAGCAGTGCTCCCAAAGGCCAGGGGACTACAATTCCCATTGGCTATCCATTACAATGGCAAAGGACTTGAGAATGCTCTGTTTAATAAACTAGAACAGAGTATTTTATTTCGCCAAGTGTGATTAGACACACAAGGAATTTGTCTCTGGTGCAATTGAAGTGACGGAAAAAGGCTCAAACGAGATCTGGATTCAACTTCACTCACTCACCCAAGCCTACATTACAGGGTTATCAAAGGGAAAAACTGGGCCACGCAGGATATAAACCCCCACAGACGAACAATACGTACCTTTTTCCTGTCAGCAAATAACCCGAAGGCGGAAAGTATGGCAGAAAAAAAAAGCCCAGGCCAGACCTTAGACCTTTGAGCTGTTTGCAAACAGAGAGAGAGAGAGAGAGAGAGAAAAGAGGGAGGCTGAAAAAAAAAAGGAAGCTGTTTTTTTCCCCCAGAAGAACTCTACATTTCCTTAGCTGGATCCTTCATTGCAGGGGATGGCTCGTTGAACGACCCGCTGGACCCCCCCCCCAATTTTCTCCAGGCAAAAGACGTTCCCACAGCAGTTGGGAAGGGATTATGAAGGTCTTCTAGTCCAGCCCCACCCCAGGCAGAAATGCTGGGATGACGTTCCCCCTCCCCCCCAAAAAGGCTCCCAAAAGGGGGGGGGAAGAAGCGCAGGAGAGGAAAGGTCTGGATTCGGACACAAAAGCGAGGACCGACCCTGCAAGCGCGGAGGGGGAAATTCCCAGGCCAAAATGGGGACCTTCCTTTCCCCCCCCCCCACGCTCGCATTTCCGGGAGAGGCCACGCTAGGCGCAACTGGGCAGGGGCGCGCCCGCTGGATTCCGCGCAAAGGAAGGTGGGCTCCCTCGAGGTCCGTTAGAAGAGCCCCCTCCAGGACTTTTAGGGTGGGGGTGGGGCAGATCTTGCAGGGGAACCCCCCCCCAGTTCATCTAGCTAGGGGAGGGGGGGGCGGCGGCGGGCCCGGGATCCTCGTTTACGGAACGGCGCTGGCAAAAGACACCCCCCCCACCCCCGCCTTGCCCACCGCGGAGGATTGTGGGAAGCAGCTGAAGGGCGCCCGGTTGCTGATCCGCAGACGGCCGGGAGGGGACCCCCTCCCTCGGGATTCGCGACCCTCCCGGATCTCCCCCTCCCCCATTTTGCGCTACCTGGATGCGCGCCCCCCCCCTTCGCCCCGACGCTCCCGCGGGGCCGCCTTTGTCTCGACTGCCGCAACGCCGCCGCGCACTCGGGAAGGCTGGCCACGCCGCTGCGCATGCGCCGAGCCCGGGCAGCGAGTCGAGGCGGCGCCCGAGAAAGAGCGTCTCTTTGGAGAGCTCGGCAGCGCCGCCCTGGCGGCCGGGAGGAGAGGAGAAAAGGCCTCGCCTAAAGCGCTGCTGGGTTTCATTAATGCATGGATCTACTCTGTATGTGGGGATTCTCAATCTTCCAAATCATGGTGGTGGTGGTGGTGGTTTTTTTTTCAAGAGGCAACTGGACTTTCTTGTTTCTCCTCTGAAGACGTTTCGCTTCTCATCCCAGAAGCGTCTTCAGCTCTGTCTGGAGGGTAGGAGAATGGAAGGATTTATTATACGCCTTGCGGACCGTTGGTCATTTGCATTTTTTTGTAGAGCGCCGTTGAGGCCACTGGGAGCTTTGTCTGTGTCCTCAGAATCACCCGAGTGGTGCCAATGGGTGTGGAGCCTTCTTGGCTGCTGGATGCTTTCGGCCCTGGGTCCCTCCTGCACCCAAGAAGGCTCCACACCTGAAGGACACCTTAAGGACACAGATAAACCCCCAAGTGGCCTCAACGGCTCTCTAAAAGAAAGCAAATGACCAGCCATCTACAAGGAGTATAAATCCTTCCATTCCACACCATCATTTTTCCCATTGAAGATGTTTCCCTTCTCATCAAAGAAACTTCTTCAGCTCCGACTGGATGGTGGGGAATGGAAGGACTTATACTCTTTGCAGACGGCTGGTCATTTGCCTTCTTTTAGAGAGTCGTTGAAGCCACTTGGAGGTTTCTCTGTGCCCTCAGGGTCACCTGAGTGGTGCAAATGGGTATGGAGCCGCCTTGGCTGCAGGATGCTTTCGGCCCTGGGTCCCTCCTGCATCCAAGAAGGCGTCACACCTGAAGGACACCTTAAGGACACAGATAAACCTCCAAGTGGCCTCAATGGCCCTCTGAAAGAAGGCAAATGACCCTTCCATTTCCCCACCATCCGGTCGGAGCTGAAGAAGCTTCTTGGGAAGCTGAGGAGAAAGGGAGAGGTTTCCAAGCTGAGCCATGCTTGGTCAGGAATTCTGGGAGTTGAAGTCCACGAGTCATAAAAGAGCCAAGGTGGCCTAGCCCTGCCCTATCCATTTCAGTCACAAATGGCTGTCCAGTCTCATCTTCAAAACTTCCAGTGTTGGAGCATTCACCACTTCTGGAGGCAGGTTGTTCCGATGGTTAATTATCCTCACTCTCAGGAAATTTCTCCTTAGTTCTAAGCTGCTTCTCTCTTTGGTTAGTTTCCGTTGCTTCTTGTCCTGCCTTCCGGCGCTTTGGAGAATAGCTTGACTCCCTCTTCTTTGGGGCAGCCCCTGAGATGCTGGAAGGCTGCTATCCTGTCCCCCCTCGTCCTTCTCTTCATTAAACTAGACATTCCCAATTCCAGCAACCATTCCTTATATGTTTTAGCCTCTGGTCCCCTGATCATCTTTGTTGCTCTTCTCTGCACTCTTTCTAGAGTCTCAACATCTTTTTGACATCGTGGTAACCAAAACTGGATGCCGTATTCCAAGTGTGGCCTTACCAAGGCATTGTAAAGCGGTATTAGCACTTCACGTTTGTCCTACTATGCTGGAGCGTGAGCTTGGGAAGTGGCTGTTTTGTTTCTCCAGTGTACAAATCTGCGGAGGGCTCGCTGCATCGTACTCCATCTACCATGTCAATTCAGGGGTTCCCCCCCCCAACCCGCCGGTCCGTAGCATGCCAGGAACCATCCGCGCAAACAAGCGAAGCAGGCAGCATGTGAAACGTCTCTCCGCTAGAAGAGTCCCTGTGGGGGACGCTGCAGTTTAACTGGCTTCAAAAAAGTCTTGTGAACCCAGACAGGGAATCCACACCCGTGTCTCCTCCCTTTGCGAAGGGCAGCTGGATGCCAGGGAGGCTCCTACCGCTAACAGCCAAGGGGATCTAGGCGTGGATGAGCCGGTGGCATTCAGAGTTTTTTTGGGGGGGGGGGATCAAGATGGACAATCTCCAAGGGCTGGTCCTGTTGCACCCTCGCAGCCAACCCAGTCATAGAGGGAGACTCCCATTGAGGGGCAGTTGCACCGTGCAACAAGCAGGCCAGAATGTGTCCGTAAGGAAAGTCTGACATTCAGCGACTTGGTTGCCTGGCTTCCTCCCTACCCCTCAAGCCAACATTGTTTGTGCAAGCCACGACACTCTACTTTAGGGGTCCATGGTACTCTCCTTTAGGGGGGGGGTCCATGTTTGTCTGCCCAGTTGCCAGCATAAGAACCCTCTGGATCCCTTAAGCACTAAAAACAGTAAACCTGTCAAGCCAGGGAATTCTGGGAGTTGAAGTCCACTCGTCTTAAAGGGGACGAGCTTGAGACAGGCTGCATGGGGAGCCTGGCCCCACAGAGAAGCAGATTCCACCCACCCCCCAGGAGCGTCCCTCTTTCCTTCCCCCCACTCCTTTTTACCCCGATCCAGTTTCCCCAAATCCTGAATGACCAGCCGCATTGTATCTCTCCACTGTACAGGTAAATCCTCGACTAACGACCGTTTCTTCAGCCACCGTGTGGTTACAACAGCGCTGACAAAAAAAGGATCATTTTTCACACTTACATCCATTGCAACGTCCCGGCGGACACGTGATCAAAATTCAGACGCTCGGCAACCGACTCGTATTTATGACGGTCGCAGCGTCCTGGGGTCATGTGATCAAAATTCGGGACGCTCGGCAACCGACTCGTATTTATGACGGAGGCAGTGTCCCGGGGTCAAATGATCAAAATTCAGATGCTGGGCAACCGACTCGTATTTATGATGGTCGCAATGTCCCAGGGTCACGTGATCAAAATTCAGACGTTTGGCAACCGACTCGTATTTATGACGGTTGCAGCATGCCAGGGTCACATGATCAAAATTCCAACATTCGGCAACCGACTTGTGTTTATGACGGTCGCAATGTCTCAGGGTCACGTGATCAAAATACAAACACTTGGCAACCGACTCGTATTGATCATGGTCGCAGCGTCCTGGCATCACGTGATCAAAATTCAGACACTTGGGAAGTGACTCATATTTATGACGGTCGCAATGTCCTGGGGTCAAAATTCAGATACTTGGCAAATGACTCGTATTTATGATGGTCGCAGCATCCCGGCGTCACGTGATCAAAATTCAGACGCTCGGCAACCAACTCGTATTTATGACGGTTGCAGTTTCCCAGGGTCACGTGATCAAACTTCAGACGCTCGGCAACCGACTCGTATTTATGATGGTTGCAGCGTCCCGGGGTCATGTGATCAAATTTCGGGACGCTTGGCAACCGACTCATATTTGTGACGCTTTCTGTGTTCCGGCAGGGAAGGGGGGGGAGAGAGATCGCTTAAGGAGGGGAAGCCCAATTCGCTTAACGACGGTGTGACTAATTTTAAGGTCTGCAGCGATGCGCTTAACAAATGTGTAAAACGGGACAAAACTCACTTGAACCGATTTCTCACTTCCAGGCTGAATTGTGATCGTACGTGGAGGACTCCCTGTATTTAATATACTACCTTGATCCTCCAGTAAGACTCCCCCCCCAAAAAAAAAACACAACCCCACCACTAGGCAGGAATTATTGCCTCTTCTTTGCAGCATACCCAAAGCCATCGGCAACCCATCAAATCTGGCAAGGCCAAACCTGCCGGGAGAAGCTTTTTTTTTTTTTCTTCCTTCTCTAACTTTGAGCCAGTGAATTTTTCCTCTCTTTCGGCTTTCTCCCTCTCTAGCTGAATTCCCTTTCTCTTCAGTAAATTCCTTTTGACTATTCGGATGGCGTGGCCAAAGTATTCGGGGCTCCGCGGGCAAACTACAGGTAGATCCACAACGGAGCTCAAACTTTCCGTGGGCTGAGCAAGGCGGTTTGGTGAGTTGTGTGCCCCATAAATACGAGTCGATGGCCGAGCGTCGGAATTTTGACCCCGGGACATTGCGACCGTCATATGAGTCACTTCCCAAGTGTCTGAATTTTGATCACGTGACACCAGGATGCTGCAACCATCATAAATAGGAGTCAGTTGCCAAGTGTTTGTATTTTGATCATGTGACCCTGGGATATTACGACCGTCATAACTACGAGTCAGTTGCTGAATGTCGGAATTTTGATCATGTGACCCCAGGATGCTGCAACCGTCATAAATACGAGTCGGTTGCCAAGCGTCTGAATTTTGATCACGTGACCCTGGGACATTGCGACTGTCATAAATATGAGTCGGTTGCCCAGTATCTGAATTTTGATCATGTTGACCCTGGGACGCTGTGACCGTCATAAATATGAGTCATTTGCCAAGTGTCTGAATTTTAACCATGTGACCCCAGGACATTGCAACCGTCATAAATGAGTCACTTCCCAAGTGTCTGAATTTTGATCACGTGATCCCGGGACGCTGCGACCGTCATAAATACAAGTCGGTTGTCAAGTGTCCCGAAATTTGATCACATGACCCCAGGACGCTGCAAACGTCATAAATACGAGTTGGTTGCCGAGCATCTCAATTTTGATCACGTGACCACAGGACGCTGTGACCGTCATAAATACGAGTCATTTGCCAAGTATCTGAATTTTGACCCCGGGACATTGCGACCATAATAAATATGAGTCACTTCCCAAGAGTCTGAATTTTGATCACATGACGCCAGGATGCTGCGACTGTCATAAATACGAGTCGGTTGCCGAATGTCGGAATTTTGCTCATGTGACCCTGGGATGCTGCAACCATCATAAATACGAGTCGGTTGCCGAGCCTCTGAATTTTGATCACATGACCCCGGGACGCTGCAACCGTCATGAATATGAGTCGGTTGCTGAGCGTCTGAATTTTGCTCATGTGACCCCAGGACGCTGCAACCATCATAAATACGAGTCGGTTGCCGAGCATCCTGAATTTTGATCACATGACCCCGGGACGCTGCAACCGTCATAAATACGAGTCGGTTGCCGAGCGTCTGAATTTTGATCACGTCACCCCGGGACACTGCAACCGTCATGAATACAAGTCGGTTGCCAAGCGTCTGAATTTTAATTAGCGATCCTGGGGCACTCCATCATAAAGAGGAGCCTGTTGCTGAGCGTCTGAATTTTGATCACGTGAAGCCCAAGAATGCTGCAACGGTTGTTAAGTGTGAAAAACGATCACAATTCTGTTTTCAGGGCCGTTGTAACTTTAAACGGCCACTAGACAAAACTGTGGTAAAGTTGAGGACTACTTAATATTAATAATTACCGACCGGCTAGCCTCTGGATGCCTTTAGCCCCCAAGCATTATTTAATAAGTGGCACTGCTTGGGTATCTTGTCAATTTCAAGGTAGCATTTTGGGACACATCAGCCTGTTCACAAACCTTGGTAGAAGTGGTACTCGGCAAGAATGACAGCAGCTCCTGCCAGCTTGTGAGGTGGGATGTGGCAGGACCAGCTTTTTTCTTTTTCCACAAGTTAACACAATTAAAGCAATTGGGAAAACACAATGGCCTGGGTTCACACCATCCCGTTAAGTCACACGGGCTGCGTTTGGACCCAACCCAACGTCTGCCTGGCAGAGGAGGCACGGGTCCCGTGTACCCATTTTACAGCTTTCAAAATTATCGTCAAAAGTTTAGAATATTTGTAGCTGGGTTGAATTGTGGGTGTTCTTGGTGAGCTCTCAGTTGGGTGGTGTTCTTGCAGACGTTTCGTGACCCAACTAGTGAACATCATCAGTGCTAGAAGGGAGAGGGGTTTGTGGAGAGGAGGACTGTGGGTCCTTGGAACTCTCTTGAGTTTGGTGGTTTTCTTGCAGACATTTCATGACCCAACTAGGTAACATCATCAGTGTTAGAAGGGAGGGGGGTTGCTGTTTGTTTGTATATAGTGCCTTGCCCTGTCATTGTTCCTGGCCCTTCCTTGATTAGACTATTGTTTACTGCTTGAGTTTTGGTCTGCTATTAATTTTGGTGTTGATCTCTGCTTATTTGGGTGTCGATTGCTGGCCCGGAGGTGTTTTGACCTCGTTTCCTTCTTAGCTTTTGGATTGTCTGTTTTGAATGGCGGGTAAATGTCATTTATCTCTAGTGTGCCTGTCGACGGCTGATTTTTTTTTTCCAAGCGCCGAAGGACCAGAACTTCTCCGCCGTTTTTGAGACGTCGCTTCGTCTAAAACGCTAAAGTCTCCCAATTGAAACGACGATGGCGTCTGTCCACGTGTTGTGCAACTGCTATTATTATATTTATCGGGCCACCCGAATAAATTCACAGCCCTCCTCCCTTCTGCATATAGATATATTAGAGCTTATCAAACTTTCAGGGAGATATGTGTTTGTATGTGTGTCATTTCCTTGCATGCACAAGCTCATTATAATTTTTTAATCAAGGGAAAAGAGGGAGCACAGAGAGCAGAGACGTTACACAAACTAAAAAAAAAAAAAAAAAGCAAAGAGCTCTTTTCTTTCAGCCACCCATTCCCCAAGTTTCAGCTTTTCGGGCACGTTTTCCCCAAGGCGTTAACGACAGAGCTTATAAAACAGCATACAAATCGAGCATAACGAAAAAGCAAGATAGTCCGATCACCACTTTGGGTTCTTCTTCTTCTTGTCTACCTTCTCTGTCTCTTCCCCCCCCCCCCGCATCCCGACAACCACGTTCCCACAACGGTCTCGGAGGTGACGCAAGCCAGCCAAGATACAACGGCGTCTTCCCGGAGGTCTTTTGAGCCTCAAAATAAGAGGGAAAAAAAAAAAAAGCTGCAGGGGATTCGGGAAGCCTGGCAGTGATCCAACTGAAATCCTGTCTTGTCCTGTCTTTACGTGGGAATTGCAGAATTAACAGAGTCGGAAAGGGCCGTGGAGATCTTCTACTCCAAACCTCTATTTGAGCAGGAGACCCGACACCCTTCAGGACAAATGGAGGTCCAGTCTATTCTTGAAAACCTCCAGTGATGGAGCATCCACAAGTTCTGGAGGCGAGCCGTTCCACTTATCAAACTTGGATCTGGCTGGGGAAGGCAAAAGAGAGTCCAAGACAAACGGGGGCGATTCATTTCTTGATCTAATATCCACATCTTCATGACGACGAACCGCCAAGGAAGCCTCCAAAAATAAAATCGCCTCTGCCCCATTTGCTCCTAGTTCCACATCCTTCTACAATGTGAAACACAAGAGTTGGTCACAGACCGAACGAAGACAAAGGTGATCAGTCAGCACGTTGCCCATCAACAACTTAAGGACCTTCCAGGGCTGATCAAAGGCCGATTCAGGACCTTCGAAAGCCAATTTAGGATCTTCCGGAGCTGATTGAAGGCCGACTCGGAATCTTCACGAACTGATCGAAGGCGAATTCGGGAGCTTCAACGGCTGATCTTCAGCATCTTCGGTGGCTGATCTTCACGGGCTGATCGAAGGCTGACTCGGGACCTTCAAGGGCTGATCGACGTTTTTTTTTCTTTCCAGCTGAACAGAATCGTCGTCAGCCCAATTCCCCTAGGAACAAAATCCACCGAGAAGGGAGGCTACAAACAGGAGCTCAGCCCCATCCCTTGATGACACCGCTCCCCCCCCCCGAGAGTTCAACTTCTGCATCTGAATTGACGGACGAGCCTGAACTAAGAGGGTGAGGTGGGGCGGAGTCCCTGTTGCACCGGTGATCAGGAAGTGGGCGTCCCTTTCAGGAGGGCCAAGGGCCGCCCCGCGGTTTCCGAGGGAGGCGCCGGAGGCAAGGCGCAGCAGTGCTGCAGGAGGCGCTGCTTGCAGGCAAAAGCCTTGGGGCAGAGGGCGCACTTGTAGGGCTTCTCCCCCGTGTGGGTGCGGAGGTGCTTCTGCAGGTGGTGCTTCTGCATGAAACTCTTCGGGCAGAGCGGGCACTGGTGGGGCCGCTCCCGCGTGTGGGTGCGCTGGTGCTTGGCCAGGTGATGCCGGCGGACGAAGTGCTTCCCGCAGTCCGTGCAGTGGAAGGGGCGCTCTCCCGTGTGGGTCCGGAAGTGATTGGTCAGTTTGCTTTTGTCCGTGAAGCTCTTCTCGCAGGCCGGACACTGGTGAGGTCGGGCGCCCGTGTGGCTCATCTGGTGACGGAGCAAGTGGTCCGAGCGGCCGAAACGCCGGGGACAGTAGGGGCAGCCCAGCAGGTCCTTGGGGACGGGCTCAGCCGGCACTTCCCGGTGGGTGTTCTGATGGAGCAGCAGGTGGACGTGGAGCCGGAAGCGTTGGTGGCACAGGGGACAAGCCCACAGCTCCTCTCCCGGCTGATGTCCCGATTCTTGAGGGGGCATCAGGGGGCTTCCATTCATGAGTGGGGACGAGAGGTTTCGTCCCGGAGAGGTGAGACCGCCGTAACTTTGCGTCTGCTCTTGGTGGCCAATCTGACAGTTCCGGTGGACGTCTTCTGCCGGACTGCCCTTGTTGGCACTGGCCGTCTCCTCCGGAGTGTCTCTCGGCCACAGACAGGAATCGAAGTCCTCTTCTTTCTTTATAATCCTTTCTACGAATGATTCTCCCGGCACCATCCAGGTCTCGTGGGCTTCCGAGTCATCCTCTGGCTCCGTTTTGATTAAGACGTGATTTGTCGCGAGGGCTGCGGGAAATAAGGACAGCATAAACCCAACATTCGTCATGGCTTGGTCCCACCACACATAAGGAACGCACAAGCACATTCCCCCAAACCAGGATTTCTCAACCGCGACAACTTCCAAGGTGGGTGGGCTTCAACTCCCAGAATTCCCGAGGCAGCATAGGGAATCCTGGGAGTTGAAGACCACCCGTTTTGAAATTGCCAGAGTTGAGAAATATGGCCCCCGAACCCTGTCATCTTTTTTAAAAAATTCTGTTTCCTAAGTAGTATAAATCAGCGTTTCTCCACTTCGGCGACTTTCAAAAGTGCGATCTCCAGATCCCAGAATTCCCTTGGAGGCTAGCTGGGGAATTCTGGGAGTTGAAGTCCGCCCGACTTAGCGAGTTTCTGAGAAACAATGCTGGGGATCATTACAGAGATTTGAAGTCGAGGGACTCTACATAAAACTCAAAACTCTGCAGTAAAGCCAAAAAAAGACCGTAGAGAAGAATTGGGAATGAAGGTAAAACAGACCGACGTTTCATTCCACCTTAAGATGATTTTGAGCGACCGGTTCTGGGGGCAGCTTTCGCAAAAATGACCCCCCCCCCTCTCTCTCTCGTACACGAGACACGGATAGTACACGGCTGAAGGCAGATCACGTCAAGCAAATACAAGCGAAAAAGGCTTCCTAATTTGACAAGGATGTTGGGCCCCGTGCTTGGCTTTCACGGATGGTGGCGCGCGAGGACAGGACGGATCGTTTTGATGACCACAGTTAAATAATTTTATTAAATTGACAGGCCGCCGAACTCTGAGCGACTTTGGGAGGTTTACAAGTGGTTTAAAAAGACTTGAAACATTTGGAAACAAGTAACAATTACACACAACGAAAAGGAAAAAGATGAAGAATTAAACCCAGATTGAACGAGGGAGGAGGAGGAAGACGACGCTACCCAACTAAGTAACATCATCAGTGCTAGAAGGGAGTGGGACGTGTGAAGAAGAGGAGAAGGACTGTGGGGTCCTTGGTGTTCTCCAAGCTTGGTGGTTTTCTTGCAGACGTTTCATGACCCAACTAGGGAATATCATCAATGCCAAAAGGCTTACGTTAGAAAGCTTCTAGCACTGATGATGTTACCTAGTTGGGTCATGAAACGTCTAAAAAAAACCAGCCAAACCCAGAGAGGATCTAGGACCCCATAGTCGTCGTCGCCCTCCTCCCCACAACCCTCCCCTTCCTTCTAGCACTGATGACGTTCACTACCTGGGTCATTAAATGTCTGCAAGAAAACCACCAAGCAAGTGGGACACTCAGAGTACCAATTGATTTAGGAATTTGTCTCTCGTCCTCCGGGACCAACAACGAAGATGGACACCAGAGACTTAAAAGGACCACCAGTTTTGATGGATACGACCTGGGCATTTGGACTTTTTAAAACAGTGGATATAAATATTTTACCGCACATAAAAAGATTAATCCAACGACATTTAACAGATCTCCAATTATTATTTGACTGGGCTGGTGTCACCCTGCAACTCACACGTGCCTCACTTAGTTTGGGTTGAACCAGCAGATCCGGGCAATTTGGCTAATTTCTTCAAAGAGCCGAAGAAAGAATTCATGGCTTGTTTAGCAAGTGATGCAACCAGGATTGTGGCTCCCTCTAAGAAGGACAAACCAGAACAACTGGTTTAACTGGAACAGGTCAAACCATCCCTTGTTTGGTAGCCTGAAAGCGTCAGTAGGAAAAAATTGTATTTTGTTCAGGGCTAAGACACGTTATGGCTTAATTTAAGCCCCCCCCCAAAAGGACAGTGTTCCTGAAAATTCTTTCCATTTCTTTTTAAAAATACATTTATCAGAGTCTTTTAGAGCATTTAGAGAATCAACCACTTCTTAATGTATTCTGGAAAAGGATTTTGGGGGCAGTTATAAGATGTTCTCGATTGTTTCGGCAGTTTTGACACGATCAAAAAAAGTTAACACACGTGCCCCGAACTCTGATCCACAGTTGGGGGGCGGAGGGGGGAAACAAGGGCAGCACACAAAGCCGTTTCTTCACATCTCTAGTTTATTTCTCAGTTTCCACAGAACAACAAAGGAAAAAAAAAAGAAATCCAGAAAATATACATTAAAAAAAAAAAAGAAGTGTTCCGCTCAGACCCATTAGTGTTCGCCCACCGGCGAACTGAGGTCGCCTCCGGACAGTCCCCCCGTTTCGAGGACTTTGACGTGGAGACCTTTGCGGTTAGGGGACAACACAATGCCTACAGTATTGTACACTGCAAATAAGACCGAAACAACAATCCTGGAAGTGCTTGCTTACTAACCCCTTTCGGTTAGCTTTCGCCATTCACAAGCATCGTTCAGAAAGACACTCCCGTACAAAAAGGTCCCCGCTGCGACGGAGTGCCGATGTCTCCGGAACTCCGAACTCCGGGATAGAGAGGGGGAGTCTGCTCTTGAGGTAGCCTGGCGTCCCCGCAGGGCCGGACTAGATGAAGATGGCGTCAAGTAGGGCTTCTCGGACAGCCGTACCCATCAGCCTGTTCTGCTCCCGAAGGTGGATTTTCTGATGTTGGAGGAGATGCTGTTTCTGGGTGAAACTTTTATCGCATTCGTCGCAACGGTAGGGCCTCTCTCCGGTGTGTATGCGTTGATGCCGGACCAGGTCCGAGGGGTGGCTGAAGTTCTTGCCGCAGTAGAGGCAGGCCAGGGAGCTGCCGCCGCGCCCGGTATGCAGCCGCTGATGCGTGACGAGGCTCTTCTTTTGGGAGAAGCTCTCCGGGCACCGGCTACAGCGATACGGCCGCTCGCGCCCATGACCCTTGGGGTGCTGCCGATAGGAGGACTTGACGTTGAAGGTCTTCACACACTTGGCGCCGCCATACGGCTTGTCCGTGCCCGGCCCCCGAGGGAGGGGCTTCAAATTATGGCTTTGCTTGAAGGTCTCCGCGCAGGCCACCGAGGTGTACCCGCCACCCCCGGTGTGGATATGCTGGTGCAGGGTGAACTGTTGCTTGTAGGTGAAGCTCTTTTCGCAGGATGCCGGCGGGGCGCCGTGGCTTTTCTGGTGAGACGCCAGGCTCTTGTAAAGGCGGAAGCGTTTCCCGCAATCAGGACAAGCAAACATTTTGTCCTCCGGGCAGTGACGCGGCTCCGTCGGGCTGGTCAGACCGCCACTCGGGCCGAAACCACCTTCGCCGGGCAAGGCTTCTTCTTCTTCTGGTCCGGGATTCTCGGCGTGCCTTCGCTGCTGCACAAACGCGGAGTAGCGGCTGCCGACGGAGGCTGCTTGCGAGTGAGGGTGGAGAAGCGTCTCGTCCGTGCATTTGAGCCCCAAGCTTTCGCACAGCGCTCGCTGAGCTTGGAGAACCTCGGCTTTGAAGGCCAGCCCGTCATCTGGGGGGATTGAAAGAAAAGGTCATGGGGTCATGCTTCTCCAACGGACCCGGCCTCCTCTACCCCAGCGGGCTGTCCTGGTCAATTGGGCCAGAAGACCCCCTCCACGGTCCAGCCTTGCTGCAGCACACCTGCCTACATGCCGCATTACAAGGCCACCCAGCCTCTGTCTTTCCTGCCCAGTGGGTGATGGTGGTTTGTTTTCCTTTGGCCAGAAGGAAACGCTGCCGGATCTGGCTGTGCACGATGGGAGGAAGCCAACCTGCCCTTCCTTGCTCCCCTCCTTTCAAGAATGGAAGCCAATTCTGGGGGGGGGGGGGAAATGGGGATGGGGAGGAGCTGCTTTGAATTCTAAAAGATTGCTCACGCCCAAATAACCCAGCGGGGAATCACTTTGGCCAACCATCCGGAAGCTCCCTTTAGCGCCGGGACTTTTGCTTTTCAAGAGTGGTTGGATATACAGGCAGTCCTCGACTCACGACCGTAATGGAGCCTGCGTGATTGTTAAGGGAAGCGCCCACCCGCTCGCTTCATTTATGACTCTTGATCTCCAGGATGCGGTCATTAAATCACCACGTGGGTTGTTCAGTGGTACCCGGGGAGGCCCTGGGAGTTTCAGCACAGGCCTGCTCCAGGCTTATCAAGGCCCTCCACAACCGGAGGCGCCCTGTGCTAGGCTTCCCACACCCTCCTCCTTACCAAGAGTCACCCCATTGTCCACTTAACTTTCGAAGATCTCCACAGCTCACACCTGCGAAGCAAAGCAGGTTGCGTCGTTCCTGGGCCGCGAGGCGCATGTCCAGAAGCAGCTGCATTTTCGGAGGGCCCACAATTCGTTTTAACGGCAGCAACCGCTTCCTGGACTGCGCCGCCCGGCCCAGCCAATGAAGCAGCCAGGCCTCTCTCCCTGACCTGAGCAATGGAGCTCCAGAGATCGTCGAAAGATAATCGAGGAGGAGGATGTAGGACCGGGTCGGTGGGAAGCAGGCCCAAGGTTTGCAGGGGAAAGAATGGGGGACGGGGAGGAGGCTGTAGGGTTCCTGCAGTGGGTCGTTAAGCGTGAACGGCTGCACAGACGCCGCAGCGGCCATTAACTCCCGAGCCGGGTTGCGTTAAGTAGGTCTGCCCTCATTGCGAACCGTCACTGGGGTTATCCCAAAAGGGCTTTGGCAGCTGGGCTTTCTTGATTTATTTTTTTCCTCCCCCCCCCCTCGAAAAAAAGTTTCGCTTCTCATCCAAGAAGCTTCTTCGGCTGTAGAGGAGACCGAAGAACCGAAGAAGCTTTCGAACGGGAAGATGAGAAGTCGAAGGTTTTCCAGGAAAAAACAAAAACAAAACAAAACCTAAAGGTCGAATTTGTCTTTGGGAAGAAAACAACAACAAGCCTGACTTGGAGGTTTGAGAATCTCCGCAGACGTCACGAAGATCGTTAACTTGAGGATGACCTGTAATTTATCAAGGATTAGCTTTACGGCCGGGCGCATAAAAGGGTGCACCTGGGGCATCACCCTGCCCACCTCACCCTGGATCATCGCACCCCACCCCGTCCGGGAACGTGACCTGTCTTCCCGGATCATAGGACAAGCAGGTCAATCACCATCGTCGGCGCGTTTGAGCAAATCTTGAAGATGGAAAGACGAAAGGAAGCAACGTGACCTTCCTTTTGTCCCCACCCCACTCCGAGACACCTGCGGGGAAAAAGCCCAAAACGGGAAGGGGATTCCGTTGGTCGTTACGTGAAGTTCTTTGCTTTCCCAGCTACTCCTCGCCGCTCGCCGACCTGCTCGTCCCATCCCAGCTCTTTGTCCAGGCGGCCTCTAAGCCAGCCTTGCCCAATCTCCAGGGTCTCAACCTTGGCCATCGCCTCTGCCCTCTGCCAGCCTCCGGAGCTCCCAAATCTCACCAGCTCTTCCCTGTGGATACGCCCGGAGGTCTTGGTCCCAGGGATCGGTTGCCCCCTCCCAAATCGGACGGGGGCGGGTGGCTTCGCACAGCGGTCCCCGACTTTTATGGCGTGGCAGGAGGGGACAGGGGAACTGGCCCGCCACTCGCGCGACCTGAGCTGGGCACGTGCCAGCCAGCGGCTCGCGCGGCCCGGTTTAAAACCGGCCGTAGCCCCGTGATGTGCCGCACCCCAGGGGTTGGGTACCTCCAGCGTAGGAGGTTAGGACAAAGCTGCCTGGATGCATCAATGGAGATAATCTCCTTTCGGCTGTAATTATTGTGAGGGTCGCTGGACGGCAAGGTGGGCAGCGTATAAATGTAATAAATTACAAATTTAATAAGTAGATTAGGATAGACTCCAATTTAATAAGTAGATTAGGATAGACTCCGTGACTCGTCCTGGGACCAAGAGATCAAGGTTTTACAAAGGAGGTATAGCATGGCAGAGGAGGGGAAATTATAGGCAAAGGATCCCTTGTGGGATCTGGGTGGGGAGACCCCACACTCACGTCGGCCCTCCCAGTGGAAAATGTTCGGGGACCGTTGCACCCAAATCTAGGCTCCACAGGTAGCCAAAGCAGCCCAAGACACTCCCCCTCAACCACAGCTTCTCAGCAGCGAAACCACGTCAAAAATAGCTCAGATGCCACCCCGAGAGAAAGGGCAGTGGGCTAGCAAGGAACGGCAGAAACTCACCCCTAGCCAGAAAGCAAACACGGTCCCTTCCCGACCACCGACGTGAACTCCGAACAGCTTCAGTTTGTCCCGTGAAATTTGCAGGACTGAGCAGTGGGGAAGGGGATCCTCTGCTCCTCAAGGTGGGGTGGGCAGTGGAAAGAGACCCTCCCCCTTTAAGATAACCAAAGCCTTTCCCTGCCTCTTCCCATGCGAGTGCAGTCGGTTTGGTGAGATTCTTGCAAACAGGCACGCAGCAATCAAGAAGCAACTCGAATCAGCTCACGGCGTCGTGCTGGTTCTTTTGCGTCTGACATAAACTCAGATAACTAGATGGGGGTTTTTTTTGTTTGTTTGTTCTTGGGAACGCACACCCACTCCTTCCTCCATCGTCATGTGTTCTACCCTGCCTAAAAGAACCCCAACTGGGGGGAGGGGAAGGTAAACACTACTCTGGGCATAAAGTGAAACTACGTCCACTCCCTTTGCTTCGGACTGCACACCAACATCAAAGCTTCCAATGTAACTGAATCATCTGTCGTGTGTCTTGAGGGTTAGGGCAGCGGTCCCCAACTTTTCTGGCTTGGCCCAGTGGGCTGGAGGGGGTTGGGGAGGGGATAGTTGCTTCTGAGTGGCAGATGGGAGCATGCAAGAGCACGTAGCTCCATTTGCGCAAGCGGCAGGCGGACGCGACAGCCACTCACACAAAGGGAGCTGCGCGTGTAAGGGCTAATGGTCATCACTCACACAAAGGAAGCTTCGCACATGAGCACAAGTGTCCGCCACACGCGCAAAGGGAATTGCGCGCAGGAGGGCTAACAGCCACCGCTTGCGCGACAAGAGCTTTGCACGTGTGTCCGAGGCCACCACTCTCGCAAAAAGAGCTGCACGCGTGAGAGCTAACGTTCCCTGCCCATGTGAAGGGAGCTTTGCGTGTGAACTCAAGCAGTTGCTACTATCACAAAAAAAGCTGTGTGCGAGGGCTAACGGGCACCGCACAAACGAAGGGAGCTTCGCACGTGAGCACAAGCAGCCGCCACTCGTGGAAAGAGAACTGTGCGTGCGGGGATTAACCACTGCTCAAACGAAGGGAGCTTCGCGCATGAGCACAAGCAGCACACCTCTCTCACAAAAGGAGCTATGCGCGCGAGGGCTAACGGCCATCACTCGAACAAAGGGAGCTTCGCGCGTGAGCCACCGCTCAAACGAAGAGAGCTTTTCCGCGTGAGCACAAGCGGCCGCCACTCGTGGAAAGGGAGCTGCATGCACGAGGACTAACGGCCACTGCTTGAACAAAGGGAGCTTCGTGCGTGAGCACAAGTGGCTGCCACTCTCGCAAAAGGAACTACGCAGGTGAGGACTAATGGCCACTGCGCGAAGGGAGCTTCACGCGCGAGGACTAATGGCCACCGCTCAAAGGGAGCTTCACGTGTGAGCACAAACGGCCGCCACTCTCGCAAAAGGAGCTGCACACGCGAGGGCTAACAGCCACCACTTGAGTGAAGGGAGCTTTGCGCGTGAGCAGAAGAGCCGCTACTCTCACAAAAGGAGCTGTGCGCGAGAGAGCTAACGGCCACCGCTTGAATTAAGGAAGCTTTGCACGTGAGCGCAAGCAGCCACCACTCTCACAAAAGGAGCTGCACGTGCGAGGGCTAACGGCCACTGCTCGAACTAACAGAGCTTCACGCGTGAGCACAAGCGGCCACCACTCTCGCAAAAGGAGCTGCACATGCGAGGGCTAACGGCCACTGCTCAAACGAACAGAGCTTCACGCGTGAGCACAAGCGGCCACCACTCTCGCAAAAGGAGCTATGCACGCTAACAGCCACCACTTGAGTGAAGGGAGCCTTGCGCGTGAGCACAAGGGCCGCTACTCTCACAAAAGAAGCTGTGCGCGAGAGAGCTAACGGCCACCGCTTGAATGAAGGGAACTTCGCGCATGAGCACAAATGGCCGCCACTGTCACAAAAGGAGCTGTGCGCGCGAGGGCTAACGGCCACCACTTGAATGAAGGGAACTTCGCGCATGAGCACAAATGGCCGCCACTGTCACAAAAGGAGCTGTGCGCGCGAGGGCTAACCACCGCTCAAACGAAGGGAGCTTGGCGCATGAGCACAAGCAGCCGCCACTCGTGGAAAGAGAGCTGTGCGTGCAAGGATTAACCACCGCTCAAAACGAAGGGAGCTTCGGCCGTGAGCACAAGCAGCCACCACTCTCACAAAAGGAGCTATGCGCGCGAGGGCTAACGGCCATCACTCGAACGAAGGGAGCTTGACGCTGGAGCACAAGCGGCCGCCAGTCTTGCAAAAGGACATGTGCGCGTGAGGGCTAACCGCCAGCGCTCTAACGAAGGGAGCAACTTTTGCAAAAGGAGCTGCGCGCCCAATGCTAACGGGCACTGCTCCCAAAAGAGAGCTTCCGGTGTGCGCTTGCCCGTCACTTGTGCGGCCAAGTTCCAAACAGGCCACAGCCTGGAAATGGGTCGTGGCCCAGAGGTTAGAGACCCCAGGGTTAGGGAGATGGCCACACCTCTGGAGACATCCCAAAGGTGCTTTTTCAAAAGCTAACTGGAGTTTTCTTGATTTTTTTTTATCCCCCGTGAAAACATTTCGCTTCTCTTCCGAGCAGCTGCTTCTTCTCGGAGGAGAAGCGAGACGTTTTTAAGAGGAAAAGCCATGAAAATTGTCCAGTTGTCTTTTGAAAAAGCACCTTTGGGAAACCCGGGATCTGGTGGATGGACAAATCTCCGTAGACACCTCTGGAGACAGGTTCTAAACATCGGGATGGGCTGGCTTCCCAGACGGGATCGTTGCAAAACGGAGGCGAGACACAGAACGCCCTCCCCCCTCCTCCAGAATGTTTTAGCGTGCGCAGGTAGTCCTCAACTTACGACTCCGATTGGGAGCAGAATTTCTGCAGCGAAGAGGATTGTTCCGTTGTTAATGATTGTATGACCTTTCGGGGTCACCGTTGTTAAGCAAGTCATGTGGTCATTCAGCGAATCTGGCTCGGTTGTCAGAAGCCAGGTGGCAAAATGGCGAATACACACACACACACACACACACGCCGGGATGCTGCAACCGTCATAAATACCCACTTGAATCTTGATCACGCGACCGAGAGGATGCCGCGACAGAGTGATAGACAGATGCCAATCAAGGGAACGCAAAGGGGAGATGTGGATCAGGGTGGGGGGAGCTCACTGAGGGAGCCTGGGCCTACAAAGCAGCAGGAAAGAACGACTGCCCTCTACCCAAGCCCCAGAGTCTGCTATCAGCAGTAAACGGACGGGTAACCTGAAAGAACGAAGTGCACGGTGACACCTAAAAAAAAAAAAAGTCTGCAGGCCAGGAAAAGGAAAAACCACCGCAAGCCTCAAAGCACCCTCCAGAGTGGACAGTCTTCTCAGGGATGTGTGTATAGGTGTGTGTGTGCATGTGTGTAAACACAGCCCCCCCACACACACACAGAAGCTGGAGCGGAATACAGGTAGTCCTCGACTTACGACCACAACTGAGCCTAATGTTTCCGTTGCCAAGCGAGACAGTGGTTACGTGGGCTGGGCGCCATTTGCCACCGTGGTCCAGTGAATCCCTGCAGCCGCTAAGGTGGGAACCACGGTCGCTAAGTGAATCCGGCTTCCCGCTGGTCAGGGGGTCGCAAAAAGAGGACCAGGTGCGACCGCGGGACGCTGCGACCGTCATAAACAGGAACCATCTGCCAAGCATCTGAATTTCGACCTTTTTACCGCGGAGATGCTGCGACGGTTTCCAAGTCTGGAAAACAAGTCACTTTTTTTCCAAGGCTGTGGAAACTCTGGTCACTAAACGAACGGCTGTTCAGTCGAGGACTGCCTGTATCCAGGAGGCTTTTCTGGGTTCAAACGACCCCCCCCAAAATGAGTCTCGGTTTAGAAACCTGGGAACCGGCTCAGGATTCAAGTCCAGCAAGACAAGTAAAAAATAAAAATAAAAAATAAAAATACAGGGATGCCAACGGAAAGGCGGGCGGGATTTGTCCTCCCATCTCGGAGACTGCAACGCAAGGTGGTCCGTCCAGCGAGTTACTCACCCATGCTCGGCGGGAGGTGCAGCTCGCTTTTCTCCGAGAGGTCCGGGCCCTCCGCGTTCCCCTCCAGATCTCGCTTGCGTTGGGAGCCGAAGGACGTCTGGGCGACTCCGTCGTCTGTTCAAGCAAAGCAAAGAAAGAAGGGGCGTTCGCGGTGGGCGGGCCGGGGACTGCGTGGTCCGCCAAGGTGTTCTGCCGTTGTGTAGGAGGGGGAGGAATCGAGAGTCTTGCTTTCCTGAGGGACCAGCTGGGGAGGGGCCTTACAGATGGGAGAGATTAGATAGATAGATAGATAGATAGATAGATAGATAGATAGATAGATAGATAGATAGATAGATAGATAGATAGATAGATAGATAGATAGATAGATTTGATAGATAGATTTGATAGATAGACAGTGAGTGAGTAATAAAGATGAGATATTTATATAGATTAGATAGATAGATAGATAGATAGATAGATAGATAGATAGATAGATAGATAGATAGATAGATAGATAGATTCATAGAGATAGACAGAGAAGACAGACAGATGATTGATAGATAGAGACAGAGAGAGACAGACAAATAGACATAGAGATAAATAGAGAAGATAGACAGTGATAGATAAAGATGAGATAGATATTTATATAGATTTGATAGATAGACAGACAGTGAGTGAGTGATAAAGATGAGAGATATTTATATAGATTAGATAGATAGATTCATAAAGATAAATAGACAGAGAAGACAGACAGGTGATAGATAGATAGATAGATAGATAGATAGATAGATAGATAGATAGATAGATAGATAGATAGATAGATAGATAGACAGACAAATACACATAGAGATAAATAGACAAAGAAGATAGACAGGTGATAGACAGAGACAGGTGATAGATGATAGATAGATAGATAGACACAGACATAGAGAGAGAGAGAGACAGAGACAGACAGACATAAAGGTAAATAGAGAAGATAGACAGAGGTTATAGACAGACAGATACACAGACATAGAGATAGAGAGACAGAGAAAGAGAAACAGACAGACATAGAGAGAAATAGACAGATAGACAGACAGGCGATAGATAGATAGATAGATAGATAGATAGATAGATAGATAGATAGATAGATAGACAGAGATAGATAGATAGATAGATAGATAGATAGATAGATAGATAGATAGATAGATAGATAGATAGATAGATAGATAGATAGATAGATAGATGAAAGAAATGATATCAGGCATCTGACTATCTCCAAACAACTCCAGGCACTCCTCAATGTATGACCACACTACAGCCCGGAAATTTCTGTTGCTAGGGCAAGGCAGTAAGTTTTGCTCCACTTTACGAATTTTCTTGTCACCATTGCTACGTAGAGCAAAATTTTTTCCCATGAACCCGGGAGAGGACGCTGCGACGGTCATTCATTGTAAAAAAAACAAAACAAACAAAAAAAAAACAACGATCCTGAGTCACTTCTTTCACTCGCGTCGCCACTTTGAACGGTCACTAAATGAACCGTTGTAAGCCAAGGACGGCCTGTCTTACGCTACGTTTCGCGTTCAAGGTTTCCCTAAAACGGAATGTGGTTTTTTTTCTCCCGATTCCGTTTCTTTACATTCTTGCCCAGCAGATTTTCGTCGCACGGAAAGCCGAAAAAAAAAAGAGAGAGATTTTATGCTTGCATTCGGCAAGATTCTGCTGGCCGGAAACCTCACTGGGGCTGCCGACGCCGAAAAATCTGCCAAATATTCAACCGCGGTTAGCTTCCACTTACCGACCCCGGGCGTCTGTGGGACCCTCCGTCCTTCGCTGGGTTCCCCTTCTCGACCCCCGCGCGCGTGACCTCCTTCTTCCGGTGGGGAAGAGAGACAGGGTCTAAAAACTAGGATTTCTGCATGGGGTGACAACAACAGGTAGATTTTTTTGGGAGAATCGGGCCCCGGTGAGACTTTTGTGGCTTCAATTCAATGGCGAAATTCCCAGGAGCTTAAAAAGACATTCCTTTACGGGTAATCCTTGACTTACGACTGCAGCCGAGCCCCAAATTGACGTTGCTAAATGAGAAACCCGTCGGGCGAGCTTTGCGCCCTGTTTTGCAACCTTTCTTGCCGCCCTTGTGAAGCGCCTCACTGCGGTGGTTACGTTAGCCGCATGGTCGTTAAGTGAATCTGGCTTTCTCCCCCCCCCCGTTGACTTTGCTGTTCAGAAAAGGGGACCCTGTGACTCGTCATAAATACGAGTCAGTTGCCAAGCGTCCGGAACTGGATCACGTGGCGATGCCGTGACGGTTGTGTGAAAAACTTTTTCCCAGTGCCGTCGTAACTACGAACCGTCGCTAAATGAACGGCTGTAAATCGAGGACTGCCTGTAAATACCGATTTTGGGGTGAAAACATGGTAAATTTGGGTCACGGGAACCCAGGCCAGGGACCGGTTGCCCCAAACGCAAATGTGCGTATCTGACTATTCAGAACCGGGTTGTAAGCATCCTTTGGCGAGACTGCCGTCACTTCAAACGGTCGTTAAGTCGAGGACTACCTATAACTCAACAATCCTGCCTCCAGTTTTGCACCTGGCAAGCTGGGCTGGGCCGAGATGCTGGCTGAGGAATTCTGGGAATTGAAGTCCACAAAGTTGCCGGGTTTGGAGACCCCCCCCGCAAGTCTAGCCCCTTCCTCCTTACCTGGGCTGGGCTCTGAAGGTATCACCCTGTCCGTCGTCGCTGCCTCTTCTTCCTCGGCGCAGGGACGTTCGCCTTGCTCGATCCGGGACAGGAGATCCGGTTTAGCGATGGCGTAGTCTAGTCGGAGAAAAGAGCACACCCCTTCGCAACCGTCGGTTACGCAACGCGAAGCAAGCCTGATTTGTAACGAAAAGTAGTTCTGGACTTACGACCTCGGGACACAGCAGCTGTCAGAATTCGTTGCTAGAATGTATTTTTGTGCAACTACAGTAGTATTCAGCCAGTAGGTGGCAGTGTTTGCAAGTTTGGCTCTATGGTATATACTCAATGGTGGGATTCAAATATCAGAACAACTGGTTCTATTATGTGATGCAGGCCTGGGCCTCCGATGCCTAAGACGGACTTCTGGAAGTGGTATCCATGCACTTCCGGTGGGCCGTTCTAGGCCTGGGAGGCCTCCTCCAGGCCTCTGAGGCCTAAAACGGACTTCCGGAAGTGGTATCCATGCACTTCCAGTGGGCTGTTCTAGGCCTGGGAGGCCTCCTCCAGGCCTCTGAGGCCTAAAATGGATTCCGGAAGTGGTATCCATGCACTTCCAGTGGGCCGTTCTAGGCCTGGGAGGCCTCCTCCAGGCCTCTGAGGCCTAAAATGGACTTCCGGAAGTGGTATCCATGCATTTCCAGTGGGCTGTTCTAGGCCTGGGAGGCGTCCTCCAGGCCTCTGAGGCCTAAAATGGATTCCGGAAGTGGTATCCATGCACTTCCGGTGGGCTGTTCTAGGCCTGGAAGGCCTCCTCCAGGCCTCTGAGGCCTAAAACGGACTTCCGGAAGTGGTATCCATGCACTTCCGATGGGCCGTTCTAGGCCTGGGAGGCCTCCTCCAGGCTTCCGATGCGTAGAAGACTTCCGGAAGTAGCATCAATGCACTTCCGGTGGGCTGTTCTAGGCCTGGGAGGCCTCCTCCAGGCCTTTGAGGCCTAAAACGGACTTCCGGAAGTGGTATCCATGCACTTCCGGTGGGCCGTTCTAGGCCTGGGAGGCCTCCAAGGCTTAGACTGGACTTCCAGAAGCCAACCGGTTCTCCGAATTCAGGTAAATTTAGCTACCGGTTCTCCCGAACTGGTGCGAACCGGCTGAATCCCACCACTGTATATACTCTAGGCTGCTTCGTTCTACGTTGAGCTTCCTGTAACCGTTAAAAACAGTTGAGCAGTAAAGCACATGATGACGGTACCCTTTGCTTGCTCTGTGGTACTATAAACAGAATTCCTAACAGCAACAGTGATACGTACCGTGTTTCCCCCCCAAAAAAGACCTGGTCTTACTGGTTTTTTGGGGGGGGGTGCCTCCAAAAGAGGGACCAGGTTTTATTTGGGGGGGGGTCCTTTTCCACTTACCTCCGGCAACAACAGCCCCCGCCCAGCTGGCTCATTTGTAGGGTTTCCTGCCTGAGCAGGGGGTTGGACTAGATGACCTCCAAGATCCCTTCCAACTTTACTACTACTATTATTATTTCTTCTGCGGCCAGAGGAGGAGCTTCATTCTGTAGCTGAGAATGGAGCGCTGGCCTGCATTTCAGAGTCAGGCCTTTCCAGAAGGCCTCTGCAGCCGAGAACCGAGTTATGGATTCAATCCATAGCTCAGTGCTCGGCTGCAGAGGCCTTGCAGAGCCGAGTTACGGGCACGAAAGGCAGGCCTGGGGTACGCCGCAGAAGGGCTAGCGAGGAGCAGCCTGGCTGCAAAATAAGTGGGTGCAGGGTGCGTGGGGCAGCTCCACCTCAGCTTGATTTTTAGCCGTGCGCCCCACCCCAAAACTAGGGCTTATTTTGAGGGGCAGGGCTTATATTAGGCCCACCCCCAAAACTCAAGCTAGGGCAGTGGTTCTCAACCTTTTTAATGCCGTGACCTCCAACCGGTCGTAAGTCGAGGACTACTCAACTGGCGCAGCACCGTTTGCAGAATGGGACTTTTGGCGGGCTCAGCAGGGCAGAGACAGCCTGGACAATTCCTATTGGCTTTGGAAAGCCAATAGAATAAAAGGGAGTAGCACAGCTAAGGAAAAGGGGGAAAAAAATGGCGGACTGCGTTGTTTGGCGACCCCCGTGAAATGGTCGTTCGACCCCAAATGGGGTCCCGACCCACAGGTTGAGAACCACTGAGCTAGGGCTTGTTTTCGGAGAAACACGGTAGGAGTCAGTTGTCCGGCATCTGAATTTCGATCACGTGACCGTGGGGATGATTGAAAGGTCGTAAGTGTGAAAAACGGTCGTTCAGTCAGTGCTGGTTTCAACGGTCACTGAATGAGCTGCCGTTAAGTCGAGGACGATCTGTACTTCAGCCAACTACTCTGCTTTGTTCTTAAGAGCTGTTCTTAAAACTAAGATGGGGCTGGCAGCACCCCACTTCGTTTAAAAATAAAATAAAATCTAACCCTACGGGAAAAATCCGATAGGAACCGAGAAGACAGTTCAGGTACACAGGTTTTTGTGTACCTGAATGGTACACAAAAACATGTCTTTGGCTTCCGATCACCCTAGAAATCTATCCGTCGATACGGCGAGAATTGCAATTTACAAAACTGTATTCAATTTCAACGTTGTAGAAAAACGCCGTGAAAATGATTTCGGATGGACAACGCATCGCTGGCTTGTCAAATTTCACATTACGCTCCGTTCCCCCCAGCAGGTCCTCCTGACTTGTGAGTTTCTCGACATCTTTAAAGAGTCGAAGAGCGTTCTGACCCTCGCTGTCTCCAGCCCTTGGTCTAAAGGAGAACAAGCCAGGATGGTTATCTCAAAAGGAAACGGAAAGCAAAGAGGAGAACTAGACGGAACAGGATCATGGCTGTCTTGTCATGTTCTCCAGATGTTCTCCTGAGGAACTTTTAGGGACCAATCTAGAGGGAGGCCATCACCTAGACCAGGAGTCTCCAACCGTGGCAACTTGTGGATCTCAACTCCCTGAATTTCCACGCCGGCTGGGAATTAAGAGAGGAATTGAGGTTGAGGTCCACAAGTCTCCACAATGTTCTCCAGAAGTTCTCCTGAGGAACTTTTAGGGACCAATCTGGAGGGAGGCTGTCACCTAGGCTAGGAGTCTCCAACTGTGGCAACTTGTGGATCTCAACTCCCTGAATTTCCACGCCGGCTGGGAATTAAGAGAGGAATTGAGGTTGAGGTCCACAAGTCTCCACAATGTTCTCCAGAAGGTCTCCTGAGGAACTTTTAGGGACCAATCTGGAGGGAGGCCGTCACCTCAGCCAGGAGTCTCCAACCATGGCAACTTGTGGGCCTCAACTCCCTGAATTTCCACGCCGGCTTTGAATTAAAGAGGAATTCTGGGAGTTGAGGTCCACCAGTCTTTTAAAATTGCCAAGGCTGGAGACCTCCGATCGAGACAATTCTCCAGCGCTGATCAAAGAAGGCAAGCTTTGCATTTTCAACCCACTAGAAGCAAAAGCTGATTTTTTTTTTACCCAGGGAGACCAGCGACTCGTAGTTGCTCTTCATCACGTTCTTGTAGAGTTCCTTCTGCCATTCCTCCAGGTTGCTCCACTCCTGCTCCGAGAAGTAGACGGCGTTCTCCTCAAAGGTCACGGGCACCTGGAAGAACATCAGTTACGGGTTTTGGATCTTCTCGACCGAGCCGCTGGTGACCAACCGGATCACCGCGGATTCCACAATCAGCACTGTTCGGAGGGATAAGATGGTCCTCCATCTCAGCTATGAGGGTGGGAGGTGTAAATCTAGGAGAACGTCTTGTCCGACAGAGGTTGACCAGCCATTCAGGTGCCGCTAAATCGACTTAGCGACGACCTTCACATTTCAGGTGGCGCCAAGCTCAACTCAAGATCCAAGATCAACGATGGGATGGGAGCGAACGCTCAACCAGCCAAGGTCTCGGACACAACTGGTGGGACTGGACAAAAACTCAAGGGAACCGAGGTGGCTCCATGGAATAAGAGCAGGTAGAGGAGATAGATGGGAACAGTAGGGATCTGGACACGAGTCACCTCTCTTGAGGGAGCTGCGTTCAAGGTGCTGGTTGGTCACCACTGAAGTCCTACATGGCTTTTGTTTGAAGGACCATCTCGTTCCAGTTACATCCATCCGACCCACCAGACCTCTTAAGGAGGTCCATCTGGTGGGACTCAAGAGAAGGGCCTTCTCCGTGGTGGCGCCCTCCCTGTGACTTGAAGGCCGTCGTTTCCCAGTTACACCCACCCGACCCACCAGAGCTGGAAGGCAGATGTGATGGGTTGTCCTCTCTTAAAAGAGGTCCATCTGTTTGCAGGATGACACGGCTGCTTTGATGATCACAGGCACTCACAAAAGCAATCAATCGTGTCTGCTTCCAGGATCACACACACCTCCTCCTCCTGCTCTTCTCCACAAACCCCCCTCCCTTCTAGCACTGATGAAGTTACCTAGCTGGGTCCTGAAACGTCTGCAAGAAAATCATCAAGCTCAGAAAGGGACAAAGACCCCATATTTCTCTCTTTTCCCTTCCCTTCCTTTCCTTCCTTCCTCCCTTCTAGCACTGAAGAAGTTACCTAGCTGGGTCACGAAACGTCTGCGAGAAAAACCACCCCATCTTCCTCCTCCTCCTCTTCTTCACGCACACCTCTCCCTTCTAGCACTGATGATGCTACCTAGTTGGGTCATGGAAGGTCTGCAAGGACACCACCGAGAGAGCACCAAGGACCTCAGAGTCCTCTCCTTCTCTCCCTCCCCGTCTCCTCCTCGTCCTCCCCTCTTCAACCCCACTCCCTTCTAACACTGATGAAGTTACCTAGCTGGATCGCGAAACGTCTGCAAGAAAAACTGCCCAGCTCAGAGAGTGCCAAAGATCCCATATTCTTTTTCTCCTCCTCCTCCTCCCCTTCCTTCCTTCCTTCCTTCCTTCCTTCCTTTCCTTCCTTCCAGCAATGATGCCATTCCCCAGCTGGATCACGAAACGTCTACAAGAAAAACCACCCAGTTCAGAGAGCGCCCAGGACCCCACAGTCCTTTTTTTTTCCTCCTTCCTTCCTTCCTTCCTTCCTTCCTTCCTTCCTTCCTCCTTCCTTCCTTCCTTCCTTCCTTCCTTCCTCCTCCCTTCTAGCACTGATGCTGTTCTCTAGTTGGGTCCTGAAATGTCTGCAAGGAAACCACCCAGCTCAGAGAGCACCAAGGACCCCACAGCCCTTTCTCCTCCTCTCGAGATTATCTTCCATGCCTCTCCCGTGAGCGCTCCCCGCGAGAGGAAAACCCAGCCGCCCGCGTTCCCCCTCCTCTGACCTTGGGCGTTTCCCCCTTGGCGCCCGGCGGGAGTCTCAGGATCCAGAAGTTCTGGTTCTTCAGGAGGTTCTCCATGTTCTCCAGCCGGCGCTGGAGGAGCCCGTATTCCTGGATCAGGGTGCCCAGGGCGGTCAGCTTGCACTCCATCTGGTTGCCGAAGTCCACCACGGCGTTCTCGCAGTCCACGTATTTCTTCTCGTTGGTCATGACCCGCCGCTCCAGGTTGAGCAGGCGGCTGGCGTGGGAGTCCACTTTCCGCTCCACCGCTTGGATGGCGGCCACCACGGTCCAGAGGGAGAGCTCGGCCATGTTCTGCTTGACCTCACGGTCCAAGTTCTGCTCGGGGAGGAGAGGGAGCGGCGGGCGGGACTCCATCCGGGGGTGGGGGGAGGGAGAAATCCGGGAATTCTTTAAGAGAGAGAGAGAGAGAGAGAGAGAAAGAGAGAGAAGGACGCTGGAGTTGTCGAAAGAAAGAGGACGCCCGTAGCGGAGCCTCGGCGGTTGTCGAACGTTTAGGCAACGTCGTCAGTGCTAGGAGGAGAGGGGAGCTCGCTCATTTAAAAAAAGGAAAGAAAGAAAAACAGATGAATCCTGCCGCAGGGGTCTTTGAACGTGGCCCTTTTAGGACTAGTGGACTTCAACTCCCAGGATTCCTCCGCCAGCGTGCCTGGCTGAGGAATTCTGGGAGTTGAAGTCCACCAGTCATCAACCTGTCTTAAAGCCTCCCGGCTGAGGAATTCTGGGAGTTGAAGTCCCCCCAGTCACACAAGGGCCCAGTTTGAAGGTCCCTGTCTGAAAGTCTCCCGGCTGAGGAATTCTGGGAGTTGAAGTCCCCCCAGTCACAAAAGGGCCCAGTTTGAAGGTCCCTGTCTGAAAGTCTCCCGGCTGAGGAATTCTGGGAGTTGAAGTCCCCCCAGTCACAAAAGGGCCCAGTTTGAAGACCTCTGTCTGAAAGCCTCTCGGCTGAGGAATTCTGGGAGTTGAAGTCTCACCAGTCACACAAGGGCCCAGTTTGAAGACCCCTGTCTTAAAGCCTCCCGGCTGAGGAATTCTGGGAGTTGAAGTCCCACCAATCACACAAGGGCCCAGTTTGAAGGTCCCTGTCTGAAAGTCTCCCGGCTGAGGAATTCTGGGAGTTGAAGTCCCCCCAGTCACACAAGGGCCCAGTTTGAAGGTCCCTGTCTGAAAGTCTCCCGGCTGAGGAATTCTGGGAGTTGAAGTCCCCCCAGTCACACAAGGGCCCATTTTGAAGACCTCTGTCTGAAAGCCTCTCGGCTGAGGAATTCTGGGAGTTGAAGTCCCCCCCAGTCACAAAAGGGCCCATTTTGAAGACCCCTGTCTGAAAGCATCCCGGCTGAGGGATTCTGGGAGTTGAAGTCCCACCAGTCACACAAGGGCCCAGTTTGAAGACCCCTGTCTGAAAGCATCCCGGCTGAGGAATTCTGGGAGTTGAAGTCCCCCCAGTCACACAAGGGCCCATTTTGAAGACCTCTGTCTGAAAGCCTCTCGGCTGAGGAATTCTGGGAGTTGAAGTCCCCCCAGTCACAAAAGGGCCCATTTTGAAGACCTCTGTCTGAAAGCCTCTCGGCTGAGGAATTCTGGGAGTTGAAGTCTCACCAGTCACAAAAGGGCCCATTTTGAAGACCTCGGTCTTAAAGCCTCCCGGCTGAGGAATTCTGGGAGTTGAAGTCCCACCAGTCACACAAGGGCCCAGTTTGAAGGTCCCTGTCTGAAAGTCTCCCGGCTGAGGAATTCTGGGAGTTGAAATCCCCCCAGTCACAAAAGGGCCCAGTTTGAAGACCCCTGTCTGAAAGCCTCTCGGCTGAGGAATTCTGGAAGTCCCACAAATAACAATAGTAGTAAAGTTGGAAGGGACCTTGGAGGTCATCTAGTTCAACCCCCTGCTCAGGCAGGAAACCCTACACCATTTCGGACAAATGGCTGTCCAGTCTCTTCTTAAAAACTTCCAGTGTTGCTTCTGGAGGCAGGTTGTTCCACTGATTAATTGTTCTCAACCACAAAAGGGCCCAGTCTGAGCAAGGGGCTGGACTACAGGTCCTTCAAGGTCCCAATTGCTATTCTGTAAGGGTCACCTGCTTGAGCAAGGGGCTGGACTAGATGACCTCCAAGGTCCCCCCCGCAGCTCTATTCCGGTTGATTCTTCAACACCTCAAGGGCCTGCCTATAATTCACACAGATGTGGGCTTTTAATATAGTCTGATATAAATGCCAAGGGGGGGGAGAATAAAAAACAGGCAGCTAATGGTCTAATATTCCCCCCCCCAGGCCTTATTTGCAAATACAATTTAAATACAAAATAATCCACCCAAACTCTGAAGCAGACTTTAAATTATTTAAATTTATGCAGATTTTCTTCTCCCTTTCTACGGTCCTTTAGCGGCATTAGTTTATTATTATTGTTGTTGTTGTTGTTGTTGTTGTTATTATTATTATTATAAGGTTTCCTGCCTGAGCAGGGGGTCGGACTAGATGACCTCCAAGGTCCCTTCCAACTTTACTACTACTACTACTACTACTACTACTACTACTACTACTACTATTATTATTATTATAGGGTTTCTTGCCTGAGGAGGGGGTTGGACTAGATGACCTCCAAGATCCAACTTTATTATTACTATTATTATTATGGATCATCGCACAGTCAGCCAGATGTTCAGACTGGATTTGGCATTTTGTCTACCTATCGAGTCCTTAACCAGGACCTGGGATAGGCAGATGTGGATGTTTGATGGTATTACAGGTATCGTCGCAGGATGGAAGCAGTTCCTAGTAAGGCCGCCTTTTGCAACTGACTAATAGCGAATTTGTCAATGCCAATTGTGTTCAAGTGGTGCTCCAGTTGTTTTGGGATTGCACCCAAGGAGCCTATGACTATTGGTACTACCCTTGCTTGCTTTTGCCACAGTCTTTCTATTTCTATTTGTAGGTCTTTGTATTTTGTGATCTTCTCCAGTTCTTTCTTGTCTATTCTGCTGTCTCCAGGCACTGCCACGTCCACTATCCAGACTTTTTTGTCTTTCTTATCGACAATTGTTAAGTCTGGGGTGTTATGTTGCTGGTGCTTGTCTGTTTGAATTCTGAAGTCCCGGAGCAGTTTAATTTTATCGTTTTCTATGACTTTCTCTATTTTATGATCCCACCAGTTTTTGCTTACAGGCAAATGATATTATTTGCAGATCTTCCAATGCACCATGGTTGCTACTTTGTCATGCCGCTGCTTGTAGTCAGTCTGTGCAATCTTCTTGCAACAGCTTACCAAGTGGTCCACTGTTTCTTCAGCTTCTTTGCATAGGCGGCACTTACTGTCTGTTGCTGTCTTCTCAATTTTGACTTTGTATGCATTTGTCCTTAAGACTTGGTCTTGTGCAGCCAGAATTAGTCCCTCGGTCTCTTTCTTCAATTTTCCTGCTCTTAGCCATTGCCAGGTTTTATTATTATCTGCTTTCCCAGCTATTTTTTTCATGTATTGGCCATGTAGTGCTTTGTCTTCCCATACCTCTATTCTGTTCTTCATTTGGTATTACTGTTACTATTATTATTATCGATCATCGCAGTCAGCCAGATGTTCAGACTGGATTTGGCATTTTGTCTACCTATCGAGTCCTTACCCAGGACCTGGGATAGGCAGATGTGGATGTTTGATGGTATTACAGATATCGTCGCAGGATGGAAGCGGTTCCTAGTAAGGCCGCCTTTTGCAATTGACTAATAGCGAATTTGTCAATGCCAATGGTGTTCAAGTGGTGCTCCAGTTGTTTTGGGATTGCACCCAAGGAGCCTATGACTATTGGTACTACCCTTGCTTGCTTTTGCCACAGTCTTTCTATTATTATTATTATTATTATTATTATTATTATTATTATTATTATTATTATTATTATTATTATTATTATTATTATTATTATTATTATTATTATTATTATTATTATTATTATTTATTACCATTATTATTATTATGTTATTGTTGTTTGTTGTGATTATTATTATTATCCTTATCATTATTTAATTTATTATCACGTTTAGGTTATTTTAATCACGGTAGAATTATCCAATAGTATTTTTGCCCCCCCCCCCAAGGTTTGTATTGTAGTTCTTTGTATTTCATCATTTAGTTTAAAAACAACAACAACAATCCGGAAGCAAATTCAAATCATCAAGCATTTCCTCCCATAATTTGGTCGGCGTTCCTTAGGAGAGAGAGCGCGACTGGCTCGGAAGCAGTCCTCGACCTTACGACGGTTTCTGGAGTGAACCGTCCGAGCTTACGCCGGCGCGGGGAAAAAGCGACTCCTGACCGTGTTTTTTCTTTTCACCCGTTACGACCGCTTGCAGCGCCGCCCCCCCCCCCCGGCATTCACGGGCTGACTCGTATTTATCATACCGCAATGGTCGGTCAGGACGAGCGTGTCAATTTCCCCCCTTTGGCGATGTAGCCCGATTGGCTCCATCGCCAGCTTGCTCGCATTCACCGCCGCCGTGATTTGTTTAGCGAGGGTGGGCAGGGAGGTCGTAAAAGGGGGCCAAATTCAGCGAGTTGTCGTTAAGTCGAGGACTATAGCTGCCCTGGAAGGGGAAACCTTTTCATCCAGCTAGAATCTTTTTTTTTTTTTTCCTTCTCGCTAAAATACCAATCCACAATATATAATTCAATATTCCCAGTAGGATATAAATTGAAATATTCTCCTGGAATTCACCCGAATCCTGGCCATTACCAGGCCAAAATCCCCAGAACAGAAAACACAAAAGATTAATTTTTCATTCCAACCCGTTGCGATGTGTCAAATATTCCGGGGTCAAAATTCCGACACTCGGCAACCGACTTGTATTTATGACGGTCACAGCGTCCCGGGACCACATGGTCAAAATTCGGACGCTCGGCAACCGACTTATATTTATGACGGTCACAGCGTCCCCAGGTCATGTGGTCAAAATTCGGACGCTCGGCGACCGACTCATATTTATGACGGTCGCAGCATCCCAGGATCACGTCGTCAAAATTCGGACGCTCGGCAACCGATTCGTATTTACGATGGTAACAGCGTCCCGCGATCACGTGGTCAAAATTCCGATGCTCAGCAACCGACTTGTATTTATGACAGTCACAGCATCCCCGAGTCATGTGGTCAAAATTCGGACGCTCGGCAACCGATTCGTATTTATGACGGTCGCAGCGTTCTGGGGTCACGTGGTCAAAATTCGGACGCTCAGCGACCGACTCGTATTTATGTCGGTCGCAGCATCCGGGGTCACGTGGTCAAAATTTGGACGCTCGGCGACCGACTTGTATTTATGATGGTCACAGCATCCCGAGGTCACATGGTCAAAATTCGGATGCTCGGCGATCGATTCATATTTATGACAGTAACAGCGTCCCCGGGTCATGTGGTCAAAATTCGCACGCTCGGCAACCGATTCGTATTTATGACGGTCGCAGCGTCCCAAGGTCATGCCGTTTTGCAACCTTCCGACGAAAAAAGTCGATGGGGAAGCTGGATTCCCTGGGACTCACTTAATGACCTAGCCACGGAAATACAGGGCAAGTCATATCTCGAGGATTACCTATATTCTTACCTTTGCAGATAGGTATCTTTTAAGCTTAAAGACAGGTAAGATAAGAGCGGAGTTAGAAGGAAAAACACCTGTTTGTTTTTTTTCCCCCTTTACCTGAAATAACTTACGGACGACAAAATCTCCAGCGGTTGTGTAACTCTCGTCACTGTTCCATGCCACACGTTTCTCCTTACACAACTGGCTTGCAACAAAGGAAAAGCTGGGAACGAGCGGCCGCTTCCATCATTCCCCTGAGTCCTCGCACAGCGACGTCAGCTGCTCACTGTAAGGGCGAGGGAGCAGGGTGTGAGAATCGACAGCTCGCACGGAAGAATTGTTCTTTTTCCTTTGTTGTGCATTTATTTATATCTCGCCTGCGCAATAGTATTTTTTAAAAATTGCTCAAGAGGGCAAACGTTTCTAAATGCAACTCCTACTTTCCCCACAACAAGCCTGTGAGGTGGGCTGGAGGGAGGGAGGGACTGGCCCTAAGTCAAACAGCTGGCTTTAACGCCTAAGGCGGGACTAGAACTCACCATCTCCTGGTGATTGGCCCAAAGTCACCCAGCTGGTTTTCATGCCTAAGGCGGAACTAGAACTCACTGTCTCCTGGTGATTGGCTTAAAGTCACTCAGTTGCTTTTCATGCCTAAGGCGGGACTAGAACTCACTGTCTCCTGCTGATTGGCTCAAAGTCTCCTAGCTGGTTTTCATGCGTAAGGTGGGACTAGAACTCACCGTCTCCTGGTGATTGGTCCAAAGTCACCCAGCTGCTTTTCATGCCTAAGGCGGGACTAGAACTCACCATCTCCTGGTGATTGGCCCAAAGTCACCCAGCTTGTTTTTATGCCTAAGGTGGGACTAGAACTCACTGTCTCCTGGTGATTGGCCCACTCAGATGGTTTTCATGCCTAAGGCTGGACTAGAACTCCCAGTTTCCAGGTGATTGGCCCAAAGTCAACCAGTTGGTTTTCATGCCTAAAGCTGGACTAGAACGCCCAGTCTCCAGGTGATTGGCTCAAAGCCATCCAATTGGCTTTCATGCTTAAGGCGGAACTAGAACTCCCTGTCTCCTGCTAACTGGTCCAAAGTCATCCAGTTCGCTTCTCTACTTAATATGGAACTAGAACTCCCCGTCTCCTGGTGATTGCTCCAAAGTCACCCAGCTGGCTGTCATGCCTAAGACAGGACTAAGACACTGCCTTCTGGTTATTGGGTCCAAGTCCCCCAGCCCATTTTCTTCTCTAAGATGGGACTAGAATTCACCCTCTCCTGGTGATTGGGTCAAAGTCCTCCAGCTGGCTTTCATACCTAAGGCAGGACTAGAACTCACCGTCTCCCAGTGATTGGCCCAAAGTCACCCACCGGTCTTTCATGTTTGAGGCCGGACTACAACTCACAGTCTCCCAGTGATTGGCCCAAAGTCACCCAGTTAGCTTTCATGCCTAAGGCGGGACTAGAACTCCCAGTCTCCTGGTTATTGGCCCAAAGTCACCCAGCTGGCTTTCATGCTTGAGGCCGGACTAGAACTCACCGTCTCCCGGTGATTGGCCCAGAGTCACCCAGTTAGCTTTCATGCCTAAGGCAGAACTAGAACTCCCAGTCTCCTGGTGATTGGCCCAAAGTCACCCAGCTGGCTTTCTTGCCTGAGGTGGAACTAGAAGTCACAGTCTCCCAGTGATTGGCCCAAAGTCACCCAGCTGGCTTTCATGCTTGAGGCCGGACTAGAACTCACCGTCTCCCAGAGATTAGCTCACAGTCACCCAGTTCGCTTTCATGCCTAGCAGGACTAGAACTCCCAGTCTCCTGGTGATTGGCCCAAAGTCACCCAGCTGGCTTTCATGCTTGAGGCCGGACTAGAACTCACCGTCTCCCAGAGATTAGCTCACAGTCACCCAGTTAGCTTTCATGCCTAAGGCAGGAGACTAAAACTCCCAGTCTCCTGGTGATTGGCCCAAAGTCACCCAGCTGGCTTTCATGCTTGAGGCCGGACTAGAACTCACCGTCTCCCACAGTCACCCAGTTAGCTTTCATGCCTAAGGCTGCACTATAACTCACCGGCGCCTGGTTTCTAGTCTGGGGCCTTCACCACCACACCAGACTGTCTCATTACCCCCCCAAACCATAGGAGACATCACAATCTCCAACTAGGCAACACATCGGGCAGAAGAAATACAGACACGACAAGATTTCCCCCCCCCCATCTTGACTCCACCCCCACACTCAAACACCCATTAAAATTCTGCTTGGAGGGGGTCCCCAAGGGCCCTCCCAGGACTACAAAAACCAGCACAATTCCACCCCCCCGGTATTAACCAAAAAGGGGGCTGGTTATTTGGGAGATTTGGAGGGGGGGGGGTCCTTGATGTCATCCATCCTGCCCCCCCAGGAGGCGAAAATCAGCCAGGATAGGGAGCTCAGCCCCCCCAAGAACCCCCCTCTGGGCCAGAACTACACTACCCATCATCCCCAATTGGGACAGACCGGGCCTTGCTTGGCCTTCAGGACCACCCGCCCCACTTTTGGGGAGCCAGCAGCCGCCCCCCCCCCAAGTCGAGGGTGGGGCAAAACTGCAACTCCCATCATCCCCAACTGGGCCAGGCCAAGCCTTGCTAGGCCTTTACAATGCCCCCCCCGACTTTTGGGGGGACCAGAAAACCCCCCCAATTCGAGAAGGAGGGTCCCTCTGGGCCAGAACTACGCTTCCCATCATCCCCACCTGGGGCAAGTCAAACACTGCTAAGCCTCAGTCGACGGGGCAGAACTACAGCTCCCATCATCCCCAGCTGGGCGAAGCCAGGCCCTGCTAGGCCTCGGTCGAGGCAGGGGGCCAGAACTACAGCTCCCATCATACCCAGCTGGGCCAAGGCAGGCCTCAGTGGAGGGAGGGGGTAGAACTACAGCTCCCATCATCCCCAACTGGGCCAAACCAGGCTCTGCTAGGCCTCAGTCGAGGGAGGGGGCCAAAACTACAGCTCCCATCATCCCCAGATGGGCCAAGCCACGCCTAAGTTGAGGGAGAGGGCAGAACTACAGCTCCCATCATCCCCAACTGGGCCAAACCAGGCCCTGCTAGGCCTCAGCCGAGGGAGGGGGGGCAGAACTTCAGTTCCCATCATCCCCAGCTGCCAAGCCAGGCCTGTCCGAGGGAGGGGGAGGAATTACAGCTCCCATCATCCCCAGCTGGGCCAAACCAGGCCCTGCTAGGCCTCAGCCGAGGGAGGGAGGGCAGAACTTCAGTTCCCATCATCCCCAGCTGGGCCAAGTCAGGCCTGTCAAGGAACTACAGCTCCCATCATCCCCAACCGGGCCAAACCAGGCCCTGCTAGGCCTCAGTCGAGGAACCACAGCTCCCATCATCCCCAGCTGGGGAAAGCCAGGCCTTGCTAGGCCTGTCAAGGAACCACAGCTCCCATCATCCCCAGGCGGGCCAAGCCAGGCCCCAATCGAGGGAGGGGGCCGGAACCACAGCTCCCATCATCCCCAGCCGGGCCAAGCCGGGCCCTGCTAGGCCTCAGTCGAGGAATCACAGCTCCCATCATCCCCACCCGGGCTAAGCCAGGCCCTGCTAGGCCTCAGTCGAGGGAGGGGGCCGGAACCACAGCTCCCATCATCCCCAGCCGGGCCAAGCCAGGCCCTGCTAGGCCTCAGTCGAGGAACCACACCTCCCATCATACCCAGCCGGGCCAAGCCGGGCCCTACTAGGCCTCAGTCGAGGAACCACAGCTCCCATCATCCCCAGCCGGGCCAAGCCGGGCCCTACTAGGCCTCAGTCGAGGGAGGGGGCTGGAACCACAGCTCCCATCATCCCCAGCCGGGCCAAGCCAGGCCCTGCTAGGCCTCAGTCGAGGAACCACACCTCCCATCATCCCCAGCCGGGCCAAGCCAGGCCCTGCTAGGCCTCAGTCGAGGAACCACACCTCCCATCATCCCCAGCCGGGCCCTGCTAGGCCTCAGTCGAGGAACCACAGCTCCCATCATCCCCAGCCGGGCCAGGCCCAGGCCTTCGGGACCCCCCTCCCCCCCCACTTTGGGGGGGGGGAACCCCGCCGCCCCGCCCCCACCCCGAGGACGAGGCTCCCCGGGGGTCAAAGGTCAGCCCAGGGCCCCCCTCCTCTCCGAGGGGGCGTGGCCGCGGAGCCTCTCCCCCCCTCCCCCTCCCTCCCAGGGCGACCCCCCCCCCAAACTCAGCCCGGCCTTTGTTCCCCAGCGAGAAGGGAGGGGGGAACGGCGCCCCGCCCCTCCAAACCGGGCTCCGCCCACTCCGCTTACGGCGCGCCGGGGGGGGCGGCTCTGGAGGGGGGGGGAGCGACGCGCGGCGACGGGCGCGGGGGGGGGGGAGAGAGAGAGGAAAAGAAGCCGAGCAACCCACCGGTGGCGTCTCTGGCGAGCGGGCGAGCGGCGAGCGGCGCGCATGCGCGAGGAGGGCCGGCCCTTCCGACGCTCGCGGGAGGGGAACGAGGGAGGCAAGGGGGAAAGCGGGGGGGGGGCGGAGCGAGCGCCCGCGCAGCCCGGAGAAGCGCATGCGCCACCAAAGCCGCCTGCCTGCCCGGCGCGGCGTGGCCACAGCGCCACCTGCGGCGGGAGGAGAGCTTTGCGCCTGCGCGGCGGAAGCCGGAAGGCGGAAGCTCGGGGGGGAAAAAAGAAAGCAACAGCGGAAGCCACTTCCGGCTGGCCTCTCTTTTCCCGTCCCAGAAGCCCCCTGCCCTGGCCTAAAGGGCGTCCCCCGGCAGGGGTGGGGCATCCTGAAAAAAAGCCCCCTGCACCTTTCCTAATGTATAGTCCTCGACTTACAACTGCTCATTTAGTGACCTTTTAAAGCAGGGGAATCTTGCCTGGCTGAGGAATTCTGGGAGTTGCAGTCTCACAAGTTATAAAAGGGCGGAGTTTGAAGACCCCCTGCTTGTGGACTTCAACTCCCAGAATTCCTCAGCCAAGCACGCTAGCTGAGGAATTCTGGGAGTTGAAGTCTCACAAAAAGGCCAGGTTTGAAAACCCCTGCTTGTGGACATCAACTCCCAGAATCCCTTAGCCAAGCATGCTAGCTGAGGAATTCTGGGAGTTGTAGTCCCACAAGTCATAAAAGGGCCAAGTTTGAAGACCCCATTTGTGGACTTCAACTCCCAGAATCCCTTAGCCAAGCATGCTAGCTGAGGAATTCTGGGAGTTGCAGTCCCACAAGTCATAAAAGGGCCAGGTTTGAAGACCCCCTGCTTGTGGACTTCAATTCCCAGAATTCCTCAGCCAAGCATGGTAGCTGAGGAATTCTGGGAGTTGCAGTCTCACAAGTCATAAGAGGGCCGAGTTTGCAGACCCCCTGCTTGTGGACCCCCTGCTTGTAGACTTCAACTCCCAGAATTCCTCAGCCAAGCATGCTAACTGAGGAATTCTGAGAGTTGCAGTCCCACAAGTCATAAGAGGGCCAAGTTTGAAGACCCCCTGCTTGTGGACTTCAATTCCCAGAATTCCTCAGCCAGGCATGGTAGCTGAGGAATTCTGGGAGTTGCAGTCTCACAAGTCATAAAAGGGCGGAGTTTGAAGACCCCCTGCTTGTAGACTTCAACTCCCAGAATTCCTCAGCCAAGCACGCTAGCTGAGGAATTCTGGGAGTTGCAGTACCACAAGTCATAAAAGGGCCGAGTTTGAAGACCCCTGCTTTGAAGTCACCACGGCCCTTAAAATGCGTGACTCGGGACCCTGTTTCACACTTAACGACCGTCATAGCAGCCCCGGGGTCATGTGATCGAAAATCCGGACACTTGGCAGCTGGCTCGTGTTTATGATGGTCGGCGGTGTCCCTGGGCATCATGGGATCCCCTTTTGACAATGAGTCAATAGGGAAGCTTAAGGACTGCAGTGACTCTCTTAACAACTTCTGGAGGCAGGTGGTTCCACCGGTTAATTGTTCTCACTGTCAGGAAGTTTCTCCTTAGTTCTAGGTTGCTTCTCTCTTTGATGAGTTTCCACCCGTTGCTTCTTGTCCTGCCTTCAGGCAGTTTGGAGAATAGCTTGACTCCCTCTTCTTTGGGGCAGCCCCTGAGATATTGGAACGCTGCTATCATGTCCCCCCTCGTCCTTCTCTTCGTTAAACTAGACATCCCCAATTCCAGCAGCCGTTCCTTATGTTTCAGCCTGCAGTCCCCTAATCATCTTTGTTGCTCTTCTCTGCACTCTCTCTAGAGCAGTGGTTCTCAACCTGTGGGTCGGGACCCCATTTGGGGTCGAACAACCATTTCACGGGGGTCGCCAAACAACGCAGTCCGCCATTTTTTCCCCCCTTTTCCTTAGCTGTGCTACTCCCTTTTATTCTATTGGCTTTTGAAAGCCAACAGAATAGACTCTCTTGAATAGAGTCTCATTCTATTGGCTTTCAAAAGCCAATATGAATTGTCCAGGCTGTCTCTGCCCTGCTGAGCCCGCCAAAAGTCCCCTTCTGCAAACGGTGCTGCACCAGTTGAGTAGTCCTCGACTTACGACCGGTTGGGTAGTCCTTGACTTACGACTGGTTGGGGGTCGCGGCATTCAAAAGGTTGAGAACCACTGCTCTAGAGTCTCAGCATCTTTTTTACATCGTGGTGACCAAAACTGGATGCCGTATTCCAAGTGTGGCCTTACCAAGGCCTTGTACAGTGGTATTAACACTTCACGTGATCTGGATTCTGTCCCTCTGTTAATTAAGGTGACCAACTTTTTTACAATGAGAAGGAGGACAAAAATAAATTGAAGACAAACAAAAAATGAGTCTAATGCGTGCGTGTGTGCCATGTCGTGTTTCGGTAAGAAGTAAACAAAGCCACTTGCGTGCGGCGCACTCTTGTGCGCGGCACACTCTCTCAAAACAATTCTCCTGTTCGGAGCGCATGCGTCTCATAATCGCGTCGTGCCGCACTGTACCGAGCCTTGACGAATCGTCATGTCAAATACAAATACGTCACATCAGACGCAATGGATCAGCTCGGCATCGATCGAATACGGCGATTTACAGATTAGTCTTCAAATATCGAAAAGGAGGACATGTAGGAGGACACGTTTCGAGAGAGGACAGAACTTACAAAAGAAGGACTGTCCTCTCTAAAGGAGGACGATTGGTCAGCTTATGTTAATGTGACCATCCATTCAGGAAGGTTGAAGCCCTCCAGCTAGATGCTTAGGAAGACAAAGAATCTTCAAATCTACACAGCCCGCCCAAACTCTACGACAGGACGTCAGAGGCTTAACCCACAGATGCCAAAGGGGCAGACTCCGACGTGACACAGGAAATTACAAAGCCTCAAACAGGAACAGGAAACCACCTCAAGATCCCCAGAGGGTATCAAAACCCACTCCCTACGTGTGCTCTGCCCCTTTTTCCCATCCCCAGAGCCATCTTTCTGCCTCGCTCTCCTCTTCGATAAACTGCAACCTTCTTTCCAAAGCCGCTGCCACGTCGTTTCTTCCCGGCTTGGGACTGGACCCTGTTGAAGACTTCTCCTTCCACACAACTGTGGCAAGCAACGCCATCAAATGAGACCAGGCTCAACGCTTAACAATTGTCTGACTTAGCGACAGGAAGGCTGGGACTCCGACTGTGGTCGTACGCCGAGGGCTACCTGTATGTTGACACGGCTGCGACATCCCCAGAGTCACGTGGTCAAAATTCACACGCCTGAACACTGACGTATCTTTATGACGGGTCGCGGTGGCCCGGGGTCACGTGATCCCCCTTTTGTGACCTTCTGACAAGCAAAGGTCATAAAACGGGGGCGAGAGTCCCTTGACCATCTCCCCTAGCAACAGAAACCTGGGGCTCCGTTGCGGTTGTAAACCGGGGACTACTGGGAGCCCGGCTTTCCTTTTTTTTTTCCCTTCCCTTCAAGCGTAGTGGAGTCCCTGCTGTGTCCTTAGCAAGATTTTCCAGGTGCAATTTGTGTCTTTCTTGGGGCTAAAGGAAAGGGGCTGGCCCAATGTCGTCCAGAGGGCTTTGTGGCCAAGGCAGGATTAGAACGCGGGGTCTCCCGGTTCTAACCCTGCCTTGAATGCAGGACAAGAAGCAACGGAGGGGAACTGATGAAGGAGAGAAGCAAACCTAGAACTAAGAATTTCCTGACAGTGAGAACAATTCACCAGTGGAACCACCTGCCTCCAGAAGCGGTGAATGCGCCAACACTGGAAGTTTTTAAGAAGAGACTGGACAGCCATTTGCCTGAAATGGTATAGGGTTTCCTGCCTGAGCAGGGGGTTGGACTAGATGACCTCCAAGGTCCCTTCCAACTGCTATTCTATTCTATTCTATTCTATTCTATTCTATTCTATTCTATTCCATATTTTCTATCCTATCCTATCCTATTCCATATTTTCTATTCTGTTCTGTTCTTATCCTATCCCATCCCATCCCATTCAAACCTATCCCATTCTACTTTCTATTCTATTCTACTCCATATTTTCTATCCTATCGTATCCTAATCTATTCCATATTTTCTATTCTATTCTGTTCTTATCCTATCCCATCCCATTCTATCCTATCCCATTCTACTTTCTATTCTATTCTATTCTATTCTATTCTATTCTATTCTATTCTATTCTATTCTATTCTATTCTATTAATATAATTCTATTCCATATTTTCTATCCCATCCTATCCTATTCCATATTTTCTATTCTGTTGTTCTTATCCTATCTTATCCCATCCTATCCTATCCTATCCCATTCTATTTTCTATTATATTCTATTTCTATTCAATTCTAATTCTATTCTATTCCTTATTCTATTCTATTCTATTCTCCTTTCTCTCCTATTCTTATTATATTGTATTCTCCTTTCTCTCCTATTATTCTATTCTAATCTAATTCTATTCTAATCTAATTCTATTCCATATTTTCTATCCTATCCTAACCTATTCCATATTTTCTATTCTGTTGTTCTTATCCTATCCTATCCCATCCTATCCTATCCCATTCTATTTTCTATTCTATTCTATTCTATTTATTTCTATTCAATTCTAATTCTATTCTATTCCTTATTCTATTCTAGTCCTTATTCTATTCTATTCTCCTTTATCTCTTATTCTCTATTCTATTCTAATTTCTACTCTACTCTAATTTCTATTCTATTCTATTCTATTCTTATTTCTTATTCTATTCTATTCCATTCCATTCCCATCCCATTCCGTTCTCTAGCCTGGTGCCTTAGTCACTACACCAAACTGGATTTAGCAAGGTGGACATCCCTTCAGGAACGGACATGGCGGCTCAGATCAGCAATGCCCAGATCGGAAATCCTGAGGGACCGAGTCTCTCCGGATTAAGGTGAGACCAAGAGATCACCCATCTCCACTCCGGACGGCTATTCCTTGTTAAGGCTTCTTGATGACGCGAAACGTTTTCAAGTGGGAAAAAAAAACTAAGGAAGTCCAGTTGCCTTTTTTGGGGGGTGGGGGGAAAAAGCACCATTGGGACCACCATGACCTGGATGATGGAGACACTTAGAAGAACAACTAATCTTAGAAGAGCAACTAGAACGATTACAGGCCTGGAGACTAAGACGTATGAAAAACGGTTGCAGGATTTGGGTTTGGCTAATCTGGAGAAAAGGACTGGGGGGGGGACACGATAGCAGTCTTCCAGTATTTCGGGGGGCTGTCCCCAAGGAGAGGGGTCAACTTATTTCCCAAAGCACCAGAAAGCAGGACGAGAAACCACAGACGGAAGCTCATCAAGGAGAGAAGCAACCTGGAATGAAGGAAACACTTCTTAAGTGTTTCCACGATTAACCAGTGGAACAGCTTGCCACCGGAAGTTGTGGGCGGCACATCGTTGGAGGTTTTTAAGTAAAGAGACTGGGCAGCCAGTTGCCTGAAACAGTTTAGGGTTTCCTGCTCAAGCCGTGGGTTGGACTAGATGACCTCCAGGTTCCCTTCCAGCTATGTGATTCTACGATTCTGTGTCTCCTGCTTGACTTGGAAGCCACTGGTCTCAAATTGTTTTGGGGAGGGGTTGGGCCATACCAGGTCCCTTCCCGCTCTGTGATTCCATGGTTCTGTAAGGGTCTCCTGTTTGAGCGGGGGGGGGGGGGGTAGTGGACTAGATGACCTCCAAGGTCCCAACTCTGTTATTCTACGATTCTGTTAAGGGTCTCCTGCTTGCCTGGACAGCCACTTGTCTCAAATTGTTTGAGCAGGGAGGGGGGACTGGACTAGACGAAGCCCCTTCCCACTCTTGTGATTCTATGATTCTGTAAGGGTCTCCTGTTTGAGCAGGGGGGTGGACTAGATGACCTCCAAGGTCCCTTCCAACTCTGTTAATTCTACGATTTTGTTAAGGGTCTCCTGCTTGCCTGGACAGCCACGTGGTCTCAAATTGTATAGGGTCCCCTGTTTAAGCTGGGGGTTGGACTAGAAGACCTCTAAGGTCCCTTCCAGCGCTAGTCTGATTGATTGATTGATTGACACACAGGAATCATGGCTTTGTGGGAACCACTGGGCCCCGAGCGGTTCTAGAGTCGGGATCACAAGCGCCATGCAGCCAGTAACGGACAGAACGTTCAATAAAAGGCCCACTTTCTTAATCGCCATTGAGCGTCATTAGAGATCCTCCGATGGGCAGCATTGGAGAAAAGCACTTGGTGAGTCCACCATCTTTCTGGAACAAAAAAAAAAAAAACAAAAAACGGCCGGCTATGGAATTCTGGGAGTTGAAGTCCACGCACGTTAAGGTGGCCAAATTTGAAAAGCGCTGATTTAAAGAGAAGATTTCATCGGTCCGCTTCTGCTCCCTTGAAGAGAAAGGGCAAAAAAAATGATAACATTTCTCAAGCGTACCAAAGACCCAGACGAAAGAAAATATAAGCGGGAGGTCCTACGTTGACAAAATCCCCCCCAAAATATATAGGTTTAGTGACCAAGGTTACAGTGGCATTGAAAAAACTGAGTTACGACCGTTTTGTTCGCACTTAGGACCGTTGCAGCCCCTCCCTCATGGTCACCTGATCAAAATTCAATCACTTGGCAATCGACTCATATTGCAGTGTCATGTGATCCCCCTTTTGCGACCTTGTGACAAGCAACTCCAGAAATTGTGGGCGCTCCACAAGAAGAGACTGGACAACCGTTTCTTTGAAACGTTATGGGATTTCCTGCCTGAGCAAGGCGGAGGGCTGGACTAGAAGACCTCCGAGCTCCCTTCCAACTCTGTGATCAACGGGAAAGCCAGATTCACCTCACAACCCTGTTGCTCCTTTAATAGCTGCCGCGATCCACTTAAGAGTTGTGGCGAGAGAGGTCGTACAACGGGGCAAACCTCTCGTCAACAACGGTCTCGCTTTAGCAACAGAACTTTGGGATCAATCGCTATCCTTTTTAGGGACCCCGAGAGCTTGTGCAGGGAGACAAATTCCTTGTGTGTCCAACCACACTTTGGCCGAGAAAGAATTCTATTCTATTCTAAAAATTGTGATCAAAACTCAAGGGCTACCTATAACAGAGGTCCTCAACCTTTTGGGCACCAGGGACCGTTTCTGCGGAGAGAGGCTTTCCCGCAGACCGGAGGGTGCGCGCGGTTTCATGTGCTGCCTGCATCTCGCGGATGGAGCTTTGTTTGTTTCTGCGGCCCGGTTGCTGGCGAGCCGCAGCCTCGGGGGTGAGGGACCCCTGACCTATACCACACCCGGAAGGAAGCTAAGATAAGGAAAGCTGGGCCGTATCCTTTTCCGTAGGCATCCTTGAAGACTTCGGAAGCTAGGAAGAAACTACGCCGGGCGCTTCCCTGCAGCCCGTCGTCCTCGCTACCGACGGCGCTAGCCCTTTTCGGGGAAGGCCTGAGGAAAGAAAGCCAGAAGCTTCAGCAGATGCTTAGCAAATAAATCAGGCTCCACATTTATTATCAAAAAGAACAGAAGAGGGGAGGGGGGGGCAAGGAAGCCAGAAGCTAGGAGAAGAGCAGTTTGTGTCCATCAAGGTTACGTTGCCGGACAGATGGGGGTTAGTTGAGTCCGAAACCCGTTACTGGCTTCGAGGCAGGGACACTGACTCAGAGCTCCAGTGGGCAGAGAGGTAGGTATCTCTGCAGGATGTCCATCTCCAGCTCCCCCCCCCAAAAGTCCTCCGTCCCCGGATACCAGGGCTGGCTTTGGAGGGGAGGGGGTGTCAGAGAGCAGGGACGGCCCCTCACTCCCCCATGTGTGTCCGCAAGTGGTACTTGAGCGACTGCTTGTAGCGGAAGCACTTGGCGCACTCCGTGCACGGGTAGGGCCGCTCGCCGGTGTGCGCCCGCTGGTGCTCCAGCAGGTGGTGCTTCTGGGTGAAATTCTTCCCGCACTCGGCGCAGTGGTACGGCCGCTCGCCCGTGTGGATGCGCTGGTGCTCCAGCAGGTGGTGCTTGCGGATGAAGCCCTTGCCGCATTCGCCGCAGGCGTGGGGCCGCTCGCGGGTGTGCACCCGGTAGTGGTTGGTCAGCTTCGACTTCTCGCTGAAGGTCTTGTCGCACTGGCTGCACTTGTACGGCCGCTCGCCCGTGTGTGTCCGCTGGTGCCGCAGAAGGTGGGAGGGCCGGCTGAAGGCCTTGCCGCACTGCGGGCAGATGAAGGACAGCTCGGCTTTGCCGGCGTGCACCCGCTGGTGCATGGCCAGCGAGATCTGCAGCCGGAAGCTCTTCCGACACTCGCTGCACGAGAACGGGCGCTCGCCCACGTGGGTGATCTGGTGCTTGCTGAGGCTGGACTTGTGGCTGAAGCTGCTCTCGCACTCGCTGCACTTGTACGGCTTGCCGGGCGGCGGGGGCGGCTGAGGCTGGGGCTTAAAACTGCGCTTGTTGGGGTAGGCCTGTCCGCGGCGGGGCGGCGGCGCCGCCACCCCGCGCCGCGCCGTGTGCAGCCGCTGGTGCAGGAGGTACTGCTGCTTGATGCGGAAGCTGAGGTCGCAGGCGTGGCACTCGTAGGGCCCCTCCTTGAGGTGGTTACGCTGATGGATGATGTAGTTGATCCGCAGCATGAAGCTCTTGCCACAATCCGGACAGATGTACGGCCGCTCGCGCGTCCGGTTCCGCTGCTGCAGAGTGACCGGCCGCGCCTCGACGCTATTGTCTCTCTCGCAGAGCGGGGCGCAGATGCCCACGGTGGGTCGGGGCGGCTTGGCCGCCCTTTGCTCCTCCCGGAGAACCTCCACGTTGCAAGTCAGCGAGCAGGGCGGTTCCGCCCGGGAAGAAAACAGCCCTCGGGTCTCCAAGCTGACGGGGTCTTCCTCCTCCTCCTCTTCTTCCTCCTCTTCCTCCTCCTCCTCTTCCTCCTCCTCCTCCTCCTCTTCTTCTTCTTCCTCTTCCTCCATTTTGATTACGATCCCGTCGTCTTGCGAGAAAGACAGAAAGGGGAAAACAAAAATATCAGGGGGCGCACGCAGCGTCGTTCGGCAAGAGGGGAAAAAAAGCGTTCAGGGCTCAAAACGTCTCGCGACGGGCAGGAGGACAGGTTAAGCCGGTTGCCGTCCTTGGAACACAAAATGTCCCCGAGTCTCTCAAGGTACTGAATAATTGCAAAATGAGGGTCCACTGGGAGGGGATCTTTGGGGGAGCGTAGATACCTTAGCTACATGGGACAGGATAAGACAGGGGTCCCACCCTCTTAAAGCCTACCGGCTGGGGAATTCTGGGTTATTGCCCACCCCCCCGGGGCAGGTGGCCACAACAACGGAGGGTGTCTCTGCTCACCCGTGCAGTTGCCGTGCTGGACGGTCACTCTCTTGATCTCCCCAAAGTTGACGTCGTACTCGCTTCCTTCCTCCACGTTGTTCCCGGCAAAATTTCCCAGGGGGGTGGCGGCGCTGTAGGGGCTTCCGCAGGGGGCTTCGGGGTCCAGGCCCTGGAAATCCCCTTCCGAACTGCCGGACATCTGGTGGGGCTCCAGGTCCCCGGGACAGTCGTCGGAATGCGGCTCTTCCGTTTTGATGACCACCCGGATGCCGGCTGCAAGGGAGGGGGAAAAAAAAAAATCAGAAGACAAGGCAGGGCTTCGGTCGCGCCCGTCCCCGACTTAACGCCCGTTCGTTTTAGCGACCGTTCCCCGTCGCCACGGCAGTAGGAAAAAGGGAGCGCTGGCCATGTCCCCCCACTTACGACCGTGGCAGCGTCAATGCGTTGAACTTGACCGAACTTCAGACGTTTGGCCACTGCGTCGTAGTTATAACGGTCGCAGGGCCCCGGGGTCGCGTGATCTCCTTTTGTGACGAGTCATGTCAACGGGAGATCTGGAGTCACTGAAACACGACACTAGGTGGGTGTGGCTGGGTGGGCGTGGCTGGGGGATTCTGGGAGTTGAAGTCCACGCCTCTTAAAGCATGCCGGCTGGGGGGATTCTGGGAGTGAAAGTCCACGCCTCTTAAAGCATGCCGGCTGGGGGACTTCCGGTGGATTTCGCGCGCGCGATGGCGGCTACTTTGTAGCCGTCTCTCCTGGGTAAGTGTAAGAACCGCTATGAACAGCAGACATCAGCTGTTCAGCGGTTCAAAATCCCCCTCCCGGGCAAAGGGGGGGGGGTAGAGAGTGTCTGAATAGTGGTAGAGCCTCTTTTGCACCCCCCAAGTTTTTTTGGGGGGGGTGAAAGGAGTGCTCCCACGGAGTTCAGACTTGTCTCCGCTTCCCAGCTGTTTTTGTCCTCAGGGACAAAACGAGCCGCTGCAAACACCTCCGTGCTTAAAAAGAACTGGTGAGTTTTTTTTTATAAACGGACAGAGCTGAGTAGAGGATTTAGTTTTTGCTTTCTTTGATTTATTTGGATTTTAAGTTTTAAGATTTGCTTCTATTTTTATTCTCTCTTTTTATTTTTTTTTTCTTTGTTGAAAGGGAAAGTAAAATGGCGATCGGCAAATTTCTCGGTGTTTTTTTTTCTGAAGTTAGAATGCTGACCGGCAGGCTTTTTGGTGTTTCTTTTTCTTTCCTTTCCCTTTCCCTTTTTATTTTTTTATGATTGGAATGGTTGTTTTTGGTATCTCTAAGTATTTTTTTTTGGAACGGACTTTTTCTATTTAATTATTTTTTTTTTCTTCTCCCTTTTTTTTATTGTAATGACTCTTTTTTGAAGGACTTTTTTCTGTTTAATTTTTTGCAATTTTTAAGAAGGAGTAAAGCTTTTTTTATTCTTTTTCTCTTCCTTTTTTTTCCCCTTTTTTCTTTTTATTATAATGACCTTCTTCGGAGGGAGTTATGATTTTTGAAGGAATTTTTATAATTTTTTAAGAAGGGCTAAAGGTTTTTCTTTAAGATGGCTCCAAAGCGTCCAGGGATTTCTACAGCTTCTAAATCAACAGTTTTACCCTCTTCTGGGGGTCAGCTAATAACTATGAAGGATTTGCAAAATATGATGGGAGATGTTATAATTCAAATTAGGGCAGAAATGAAAAAGATTTTAGAGGAAAATAATAAGATTTTGAGACAAGATTTTGTTTTGGCTTTAGAAGGAGTTGCTTCTGTTCTTGAAAAGGTGAACTCCCATGTGGAAGAGGTAGCTGAAAAAGTGGACATAATGGAGGGGAAAATTGAAAGTATGGAAAAAGAAATGGAAAATGAGATTCTTATGCTTCAATATGGACAAATGGAATATGCCTTAAGAATCAGAGGCCTGGAAGAGTCTTTGCAAGGAGATTTGAAAGAAATGGTTGCAAAGGACTTTGCATTGATTTTGAATAAAGAAAAAGAGGGAATACTTAGTGAAATTGAAAAATTATTTAGGGTTAACTCTGTGGTGGCAGCACAGAAGAATCTGCCAAGAGATGTGGTAATTTACTTTGGTAAAAGATCCTTACGCAATCAAATTGTGCAAGCCTATTATAAGAAGAGATTTCAAATTGCTTCACAAGATGTCATAATTTTTAAGGAGATCCCATCTAAAATTTTAAGAAGAAGAAAGGAGTTTGCTTTTTTAGTAAATGAACTTAAAAAGAGAAAAATTCTATTCAGATGGGATGTTCCGACTGGAATGGTGGTGAACTACCTGGGGACATGTCATAGACTTAATACTGTTTCTCAAGCAAAAGATTTTTATACTTCGGTCCTGGGGGTATGTGCATCGCTATCTATTAGGTCTCAACAAGTCCAGATTGAGGAGCAGAAGACAACTTGTGTAGCACATAATTCCAAAGAAAAGCAGCAACAGAAGAAGGTTAAGGAAGTTTCATATTCAGTGGTCTCTGAATCTCTGGGAGATGTTGGACCTACAAAGTCTTTGGAGCAATCTTCAAGGGTGGAATTGCTGCCTGAAATGGAAATTGGGAAATTTCAGCTTGAGGGGCATCAACAAGAGAGGAACGGGCAGAGGATAACTTGTACAACTTACAACTGTGAAGATCAACACAAGGAGGAATTCACTGAGGAAGTTTTACAGGTATCGGTCCCTGAGACTTGTGCAACATATAAATGTAAAGAAAAAGTAACACATAAATGTAAAGAGAAAGACCAACAGAAGAAGGAGGTTGAGGAAGTTTCACAGGTACTGATTCCTGAGCTGGTGGGTCAACCAGGATTAACAAACTCTTTGGAGCGATCTTCAAGGGCAGAATTCCACGCATTTTTTTCGATGCTTGCGGGCAAGAGAGACCGATATGGATTGTGCTTATAGTAGATGCAACTGGCTATTAGACAGAAGATTATGGATATTGAATGAAAATTTTAGATAAGAAGTTTGTGTTTATAGTGGGTGCAACTGGTTATTGGACAGAAAATTATGGACATTGAATGAGAACTTTAGACAAGAAGTTTACTATTGAGATTGTGGGAGAAGTAAAACTTATATCGTTTTTGGAAAATGTCTTATGTAATGTCTAAATATGTGTTTTGGGATAATAATATATCTTAGCTTTAAGTTTTAAACCTTTAATGATAATATTGTTTAAACCTGTGTTTTGAAGGGATTATAATTTGTTTATTTCAGTGAGGGGATTCTAATAAATTTGTGTTTTGAAGGGAGTATAATTTGTTTAAGTTTCAAGTAATGCTTAAATTTGGTTTTTAAATATTATTATTAATATTTCTAAGAGAAAATAATTTGTTTAATTAAATGTCTAGATTTGTTTAGGAAAGAAAGTAATGCTTAAATCTGTGTTTTTGGAGAAAGTTTATATAGAATGATGATTGTATTTAGATTTGTTTAGGATTCAAAAGTGTTCCAAGTTTTTAAATATTATTATTAATATTTTTAAGAGAAAATAATTTGTTTAACTAAATGTGTCTAGATTTGTTTAGGATTTTTAAGTTTTTTTTTTTTCTGGATAGGTGAGAAGATTATGAAGATTGAAGGAAATATGTATTTACTTTAAGTTTTCTAAGAGTATTTAGTTTTAATGGTACAACAAAGGTTTATATGTTTATTTTTTTTGTATTAGGATAAAGAAAGAGGGAGAAATTAGATCCTACATTATAGCTATAGATATTCAAAGAAAGTAATGTTTAAATTTGCGTTTTTGGAGGGAGTTTATATAGAATGATGATTGTATTTAAATTTGTTTAGGTTTTAAAAGTGTTTTAAGTTTTTTTTTCAATTAAGCCTGTACTCAGCTCTGGGAAGTCTAGGGGAGGGTTGGGGAGGTTGGGGAGGAGGGGGGTGAGGTAGGGTTGGGGGGGGTATGGGAAGGGGATTTGTTTTTGTAAAAATTTAAAAATTTTCAATAAAAAAAAAAAAAAAGCATGCCGGCTGGGGGGATTCTGGGAGTGAAAGTCCACGCCTCTTAAAGCATGCCGGCTGGGGGATTCTGGGAGTGGAAGTTCTCCCCTCTTAAAGTATGTTATTCAAAGCATCCATCTTTCCATCTATCTATCATCTATTTATCCATCATCCATCTGTCTCTGTGTCTGTCTGTTTGTCTGTCTGTCTGTATCTATCTATCTATCTATCTATCTATCTATCTATCTATCTATCTGTCCGTCTATCTTTCCATCCATCCATCCATCATCCATCTGTCTATCATCTCTCCATTTATCATCCACCTGTCTGTCTGTCTGTCTGTTTGTCTGTCTGTCTATCCATCCATCCATCCATCCATCATCCATCTATCTGTCTTTCTATCCATTTATCATCCATTGGTCTATCATCCATCTTCTGTCTGTCTGTTTGTCTGTCTGTCTGTCTGTTGAAGTCCACCCCTCTTAAAGCCTGCCAGTTGGGGGATTCTGGGAGTTGGTCCTCCCCTCTTAAAGCATGCCAGCTGGGGGATTCTGGGAGTGGAAGTCCAGGGGTCTGAAAGTTGCCAAGGTTGGGAAACCCTGGATGAAACGTGAGCAAAGCAGCTCCGTCTGCTCTAAAGGTCTAAAGCAGCGGTTCTCAACCTTTTTAATGCCGCGACCCCCAACCGGTCGTAAGTCGAGGACTACTCCACCGGTCGTAAGTCGAGGACTACTCCACTGGTGCAGCACCGTTTGCAGAATGGGACTTTTGGCGGGCTCAGCAGGGCAGAGACAGCCTGGACAATTCCTATTGGCTTTGGAAAGCCAATAGAATTAGACTCTATTCAAGAGAGTCTATTCTATTGGCTTTCAAAAGCCAATAGAAGAAAAGGGAGTAGCACAGCTAAGGAAAAGGGGGGGGGGGAAATGGCGGACTGCGTTGTTTGGCGACCCCCGTGAAATGGTCGTTCGACCCCAAATGGGGTCCCGACCCACCGGTGGAGAACCACTGGTCTAAACAGCTAAAGATAATTGAATTTAATTTGCTTGCAAATCTCTTCCCGACGGAGGCCGGCACTCACCGGCTGTGGCATCGGGCAGACTTCCCTGTTCTTCCGAGTCCTGATCGTCTCCCAGACAGGCGTCCGTCGCCCGCTCGGCCTGGGACAGCACACCTGGCTTGGAAATTGCATAGTCTGCGGGAGGAAGGGGAGAGAGAGGTCAGCCCGTGGGTCCAGGGCCAGCAGACAAGACTCGGGTTCAAAAGACGGCTCGGGGGGGGGGTCAGCTGTGGAAGAGAGGAAGCATAAGGTGTGCTAGGGGAAAGAAAATGACAGTGAGATGGGAGGGGGGAGGGAGAAAGAAAGAAAGAAAGAAAGAAAGAAAGAAAGAAAGAAAGAAAGAAAGAAAGAAAGAAAGAAAGAGGGAAAGATGGGTGGATGGAGAGAGAGAAATAGAGAAAGGAAGGGAAGAAAGAAAGAAAGAAAGAAAGAAAGAAAGAAAGAAAGAAAGAAAGAAGAAAATGAAGGAAGGAAAGAAGGGGGAGAGAGAAAGGGGAGAAAGGGAAAGAAGGAAGACAGAAAGAAAAGGGGAGAACGAGAATGAAAGGAAGGAAGGAAGGAAAAGCAGACGGAGATGAAGGGAAGAGAAGAGAGAAAGAAAGAGAAGGAAAAGTAAAGGAAGGAAGGAAGACAGAGAAAGAAGAGGGGAAGAAAGAAAGGGAGGAAGAAAGAAAGACAGACAGAAAGAAAAAGAATGAAAAGAAGGAAGGAAACAATGAGAAAAAGGGAAAGATGGAAGGATGGAGAAAGAAAAAGAAAGAAAGAATAAAGGGGGAAAAGAAAGAGAATGGAAGGGAGGAAGGAAACAGGAAAAAGGGAAAGATGGATGGATGGAGAGAGAGAGAGAGCAAAAGGAAGGAAGAAAGGAAACAATGAGCAAAAAGGGAAAGATGGATGGATGGATGGAGAGAGAAAATGAGGAAGGAAGGAAGAGAAGAGAGAGAGAAAGAAAGAAAGAGGGAGAAAGAAAAGGAAAGGAAGGAAAACATGAGAAAAAGGGAAAGATGGAGGGATGAAGAGAGAAAATGAGGAAGGAAGAGAAGAGAGAGAGAAAGAAAGAAAGAAAGAGGGAGAAAGAAAAAGAAAGGAAGGAAACAATGAGCAAAAAGGGAAAGATGGAGAGTAAAAAAGAGAAAGGAAACGGAGAGAGAAAGAAAGAGAAAGAAGAAAGGGGAAAAGAAAAAGAGAATGGAAGGAAAGAAGGAAACAGGAAAAAGGGAAAGGTGGATGGATGGAAGGAAAGAAGGAAGGAGAGGGAGAAAAGGAGGAAGGGAGGGAGGAAGGAAGAAAAAGAGGAGAGGGAGGGAGGAAAAAGCTGAGAAAATGTCTCCTTAATTCCAGGCTAATTCCACACACACACCCCTCCCGCCTCCCAGGTGGAGCTCAAGCTGCCCGCGCGGAGGATTTGGCGTGGGGGGGGGCGGCGGTGTGGGGAGGTGGGGAGGGTCCCCGGGTCCCCCTTACCCAAGGAGATCAAAGACTGCTGGTTGCCCTTCATCAGGTTCTTGTACAGCTCCTTCTGCCACTCTTCCAGCTTCTCCCATTCCTTCTCGTTGAAGTAGACCGACATGTCGTCGAAGGTCAACGGCACCTGCGGCGGAAAGCGAGGGCGCGCACGCTCAGCCGGGGAAGGGGAGGACGGACAGCGAAAACGGGGAAGGGGTTTTTTTCTCTCCCAGATCGCCCGCGTTGATCGTCCCGGAAGCGAAGACCATCAGGGGGAAGGGGGGGGCGAGGAGGAGGAGGAGGAGGGACTGCGGGATCCTTGATGCTCTCTGAGCTGGGTGGTTTCCTTGCAGACATTTCGTGACCCAACTAGGGAACATCTTCAGTGCTAGAAGGAAGTGGAGTTTGAAAGGAGGAGGAGGAGAAGGAGGACGAGGACGACGACGACGACGACAACAACAACAACAACAACTGTCGGGTCCTTGGTGCTCTCTGAGCTGGGTACTTTTCATGCAGACATTTCATGATCCAACTAGGGAACATCTTCAGTGCTACGAGGAAGTGGTTTGAAGAGGAGGGAGGAGGAAGGAAGGAAGGAAGGAAGGAAGGAAGGAAGGAAGGAAGGAAGGAAGGAAGGAATGATGGACTGTGGGGTCCCTGGTGCTCTCTGAGCTGGTTTCCTTGCAGACATCTTATCACCCAACTAGGGAACATCTTTAGTGCTAGAAAGAAGTAGAGTTTGAAGAGAGGAGGAGGAGGAGGAAGAGGAAAGGAAGAAGAGGAAGAGGAGGAGGTAGAGGAAGGACTGTGGCGTCCCTGGTGCTCTCTGACCTAGGCTGGTTTTTTTTTGCAGACGTCTCGTGACCCAACTAGGGAACATCATCAGTGCTAGAAGGGAGCAAACAGCCTAATCAAGGAGGCCCCCAAAAGACCCCCACCAACACCGACAGAGCAAACCACTGTAGATAAGCAGAGGTGAGACTTCAGTCCCGGGCGGGGCTTCGAACCATGCAGGCTTCAGACAGGAGCGGGGCTGCAGATTGGGGCGGGGCTGTGGACTGGGGCGGGGCTTCAGACCGGGGAGGGCTGCGTACCTATGCAGGGACTTGGCAGGCTGGGGACCAGTATCAGACTGGGGAGGGGCTGCGTATTGGGACGGGGCTATGGACTAGGGCAGGGCTTTGGACCAGGGCAGGGCTTCCGACTAGGGTCGGACTTCAAACCATGCAGGGCTTCGGACTAGGGACGGACTTCAAACCATGCAGGGCTTCAGGCAGGGGCAGTCTTCAGATTGGGTCAGGCTGGAGACTGAGGCGGGGCTGTAGATCGGGGTGGGGCTTCAGACAGGGGGCGGGGCTTCAGACCAGGGCGGGGCTTCGGACCAGGGAGGGCTGCGTACCCATGCAGGGACCAGTACAGGGCTGTGGACCGGTATCAGGCTGTGGCCCAATTCCAGGCTGTGAACCGTCGCCGTGCCGCAGCCCGGAACTCCAGATCATGGCTCGTCCCATTCAGAACCTACTTTCGGGGTCTCCCCCTTGGAGCCCGGCGGGAAGCGGAGGATCCAGAAGTTGCGGTTCTTGAGCAGGTTCTCCATGTTCTCCAGCCGCCGCTGCAGCAGGCTGTATTCCTGAATGAGGGTCCCCAGCGCGGCCCACTTGCTCTCCAGCTGCCCGCCGATCTCCACCGCCGTTTTCTCGCAATCCAGAATCTTCTTCTCGGCACTTCCAGTTCTGCCTTCCAGGTCCAACAAGCGGGCGGTGTGCGAATCCACCTTCTTCTCCATGGCTTGGAAGGAAGCCACCAAGGTCAGGGCGATCTCGGCCGCCTGGTCCTCCCGGTCAAAGAGTTGGTCGGGATCGGGGATCGGCGGCGGCGGAAGGAACGACGCGGCCGCTGCATCCCGTCGAGACGCCTGCTGAGAGAGGCACGGTCACGACGCCACACCGACGCCCCGTCGCTTGGACGCCGCCACGTCATCCCCAACCCCGCCGCTACACAAGACAGCTAGTCCTCGACTTACGACCGTTCGCTTTGTGACTGTTCCGGTTACCCACAATGACTTAGGACCATTTACAACAGCTCATTTACCGACTGTTTGATGTTACGCCACTAAAAAAAAGTGACTTTAGACGATTTTTCACACAAACGTTGCAGTGTCCACGGATTCACGTGATCAAAATTCGGATTCGTATTTATGATGGTTGCAACGTCCTCAGGGTCATGTGATAAAAATTTTGGATGCTCAGCAACCGATTCGTATTTATGACAGTCATAGCATCCTCAGGGTCATGTGATCAAAATTCGGACACTCAGCAACCGTCTCGTACTTATGATGGTTGCAGCATCCCGGGGTCATGTGATCAAAATTCAGACGTTCGGCAACCGACTCGTATTTATGACGGTCGCAGTGTACTGGGATCATGTGATCAAAGTTTGGACGCTCAGCAACTGACTCGTATTTATGACGGTTGCAGCATCTTGGGGTCATGTGATCAAAATTGAGATGCTCGACAACCGACTCGTATTTATGACGGTCGCAGCGTACTGGGATCATGTGATCAAAGTTCGGACGCTCAGCATCCGACTCGTATTTATGACGGTTGCAGCATCCCGGGGTCACATGTGCAAAATTTGGATGCTTGGCAACCGATTCGTATTGATGACTTACGACTGAGTCCTCATGCTTACGACCATCGTGGTATTTAAGGTTGCTGTCGTTAAACAGGGAAGACTAAACAATTATTATGTTGAGGAATCCATCTCGGCTTCGTAGGCAAAGGAAATTAATTTGAAATCTACATTCGTTTTCTTTCTTTTTTTTTTCTTTCTCTTTCCTTTTTCCCTGTCTCTTTTCCTTCCTTTTCTCCTTCCTTCCTTTCTTTTTTCTTCCTTCCTTCCTATCTTATCTTATCCTTCCCTCCCTTCTTTTCCTTTCCTACTCTTTCTTTTCCTTCCCTCCCTTCTTCCTTCCTTCATTTACTTCCTTCTTCCCTCTTCTCTTCTTTCTCTTTTCCTTTCTTCCTACTCCTTCCTTCCCTCCCCTTTTTCTTCTTTCTTTCCCTTCCTTTTTCTCTCCCTTCCCTTCCCTTTCCTTTCTTCCTTTCTTTTCCCTTCTTCCCTTTACTTCCTTCCCTCCTTTCTTCCTTCATTTACTTCCTTCTTCCCTCCCTGCCTTTCTTTCTCTTCCTTTTTTCCTCCTTCCTTCCTTCCCTTTCTTTTCTTCTTTCCAACTCATTCTTTTCCTTCCTTTTCTCCTTCCCTCCCTTCTTCCTTCATTTCCTTCCTTCTTCCCTCCCTTCCCTTCCTCTCCCTTCTTTCTTTTCCTTTCTTCCTTTTTTCCTTCCCTCCCTTCTTTTCCTTCTTTCCTACTCTTTCTTTTCCTTCCTTTTCTCCCTTTCTTCCATCCCTTTCCTTCCTTCATTTCCTTCTTCCCTCCCTTCCCTTCCTCTCCCTTCTTTCTCTTTTCCTTTCTTCCTCCTTTTTTCCCTTTTCTCCTTCCTTCCTTCCCCTTTCTTTTCCTTCTTTCCGACTTTCTTTTCCTTCCTTCCTTCCCTCCCTCCTTCGTTTACTTCCTTCTCCCCTCCCTTCCCTCTTTTCCTTCTTTCTCTTTTCCTTTCTTCCCACTTTCTTTTCCTTCCTTCCTTCCTTCCTTCCTTCCTTCCTTCCTTCCTTCCTTCCTTTTCTCCTCCTTCCCTTCCCTTCTTTCTTCTCTTCCTTCCTTCCCGCTGCTCAGGGGAACATTTGTTAAGCGAGTTTTGCCCCTTTGACGACTTTGTCCGCCCTCCCCCGTCGTTAAGTGAGTCGCAGCAGCTGTTCATTGGGTGGTGAAGCGAATCGGGGCTTCGTTGGACGGTCGCAAAAGGGGATCACGGAACCCCGGGACACAGCGACCGTGGTAACTACGACTCAGCGGCCGAGCGTTCTGAATGTGGATCGCGTGGCCCGGGGGGAGGCTGAGACGGTCGTTAAGCGTGACAAACCGTCGTACGTCCCTTTTTTTCCAGGGCGGTTGCAACTTCGGTCACTAAATGAACCGTCGTTAAGTCGAGGACTCCCTGTATTTTAAAGAGTTTTTTTCCCCAAGAAACCAAGGTTGTCCTCAGCTCACCCCAAAACATCCCTTTCCTTTCTTTTTTTCTTTCTTTCCTTCTTTCTTTCTTTCTTTTCTTTTCCCTTCCTTTTCTCTCTTCCTCCCTTCTTCCTTCATTTACTTCCTTCTTCCCTTCCTTACTCTTCCCTTTCTCTTTTCCTTCCTTCTTCCCTTCCTTTCCCTCGCCCTTCTCTTCCTTCCTTCCAACTTTTCCTTCCTTTCTTTTCTCCTTCCTTCCCTCCCTTTCTTTTTCTTCCTTCCTTTCCTTCCTTCTTCCCCCTTCCCTTCCTTTCCCTTCCCTCTTTACTTCCTTCCAACTTTCTTTTCCTTCCTTTTCTCCTTTTCTTCCTTCCTTCCTTTCCTTCTTTCTTCCCCCTTCCCTTCCGTTTCTTTTCCTTCCTTCCTTTCCTTCCTTCCTTTTCTCCTTCTTCCTTCCTCTTTTTCTTTCTTCCTTTTCCCCCTTCCCTTCCTTTTCTCCTTCTTCCTTCCTTCTTCCCCCTTCCCTTGCTTTCCTTTCCCTTTCTCGTTTCCTTCCTTTTTTCCTTCTTCCCTCCTTCTTCCCTCCTTCCCTTCCTTTTTTCCTTCTTCCTTCCTTCTTTCTTCCCCTTCTTCCTTTTCTCTTTCTTCCTTCCTTCTTCCCTCCTTCCCTTCCCTTTCTCTTTTCCTTCCTTCCTTCCTTCTTCCCCCCTTCCCTTCCATTTCTTTCTTTCTTTTCCTTCCTTCCTTCCTTCCTTCCTTCCTTCCTTCCTTCCCTTCTTCCTTCATTTACTTCCTTCTTCCCTCCCTTACTTTTCCCTTTCTCTTTTCCTTCCTTCCTTCTTCCCGCCCTTCCTTTCCTTTCCCTTCCCTTTCTATTTTCCTTCCTTCCAATTTTCTTTTCCTTCCTTCCTTTTCTTCTTCCTTCCTTCTTCTCCCTTCCCTTCCTTTCCTTTCCCTTTCTCGTTTCCTTCCTTCCTTTTCTCCTTCTTCCTTCTTCCTTCCTTCTTCCCTCCTTCCCTTCCTTTTCTCCTTCTTCCTTCTTCCTTCCTTCTTCCCTCCTTCCCTTCCTTTTCTCCTTCTTCCTTCCTTCCTTCTTCCCTCCTTCCCTTCCTTTTCTCCTTCTTCCTTCCTTTTTCCCTCCTTCCCTTCCTTTCCCTTCCCTTTCTCTTTTCATTCCTTCCAACTTTCTTTTCCTTCCTTCCTTTTCTCCTTTCCTTCCTTCCTTTCCTTCCTTCTTCCCCCCTTCCCTTCCATTTCTTTCTTTCTTTTCCTTCCTTCCTCCCTTCTCTCCCTTCTTCCTTCATTTACTTCCTTCTTCCCTCCCTTACTCTTCCCTTTCTCTTTTCCTTCCTTCCTTCCTTCTTCCCGCCCTTCCTTTCCTTTCCCTTCCCTTTCTCTTTTCCTTCCTTCCAACTTTCTTTTCCTTCCTTCTTTTTCTCCTTCCTTCCTTCTTCCCTTCCTTTCCTTTCCCTTGCCTTTCTCGTTTCCTTCCAACTTTTCCTTCCTTCCTTTTCTCCTTCCCTCCCTTTCCTTCTTCTTTTTCTTCCTTCCTTCATTTCCTTCCTTCTTCCCCCTTCCCTTCCCTTTGTATTTTCCTTCCTTCCAACTCTTTTCCTTCTTTCTTTTTCCCTTCCTTCCTTCCTCTTTTTCTTCCTTCCTTCCTTCTTCCCCCCTCCTTTTCCCTTTCTCTTTTCCTTCCTTCCAACTTTTTCCTTCCTTCCTTTTCTCCTTCTTCCTTCCTTTCTTTTTCTTTCTCCCTCCCTTCTTCCCCCTTCCCTTCCTTTCCTTTCCTTCCTTCCTTTTCTCCTTCCTTCCTTCCTTCTTCCCTTCCTTTCCCTTCCTTCCCACTCTTCCTTCCAGCGTCCACCTCTCCATTTCAGCCCAACATCTTGACTTTCGTAGCCCCCCAAACCCCCAATCTCCTCTCCGGCCAGCCGTGTCACCCCAATTCCAGGAAAAGGGGGGGGGGAACAAGAGAGAATTATCCCCCCCCCCAAAAAACCCAGCCTAGCCAGTCCCTCCTTCCCTCCTTCATGCATCCCCCCCCCTGCCCAAAGGAGCGGGGCAAAGGCCTGGCATAGGGACTGGCCCAGGATCCCCCCCTCCCCACCGAAGGGGAGGGGGGGTGTCATTAGTCACAGCTAGTCTCTGGGCCAGGCCCCGCAAGCAGCAAAGGCAGCAGTCCAGCCTGGGCACCAGGGGAGGGGGAGCCGAGGCCACCTCCCTACCCAAAGACCTGCCACAGGGCTCTCCCCCCCCCACAGCTTAACCTCTGGGCATTGCTTTGGGGGGACCATCTAGTCTCCCAGCCCGAGCCCTGAGGGAGGAGAAGGCAGCAGTCTAGTCTGGACACCAGTGCCAGGGTTAAAGGGGCAAATCCTGGCCTAGAGACTGGCACAGACACCCCCCCATCTTGATGGGGGAGGGTCTCAGTCCCAGCCAACCTCGGGGAGGGGGGGGGGATCGTCCAGCCTCCCTGCCAGGCCTCAAGAAGGGCGGAAGGCAGCAGTCCAGCCTGGGCCCCTGTGGGGGGGGGGGAAGCTTGGCACAGAGACTGGCATAGCCCCCCCCTAAATACCCCCCTCCCATCTTTGGGGAGGAGTCCTTAATCGCGGCCAGGCTCCCTCTGGACAGTCTCCCTGCCAGGCCCCAAGTAGGGCGGAAGGCAGCAGTCCAGCCTGGGCACCAGTGGGGGGGGGCAAACCTTGGCATAGAGACTGGCATAATCCCCCCCCATCTTTATTGGGAGGAGTCCTTAGTCCCAGCCAGGCTCTGGGGCGACCACCCCCTGTACAGTCTCCCTCCAAGGCCCCAAGAAGGACGGCAGGCAGCAGTCCAGCCTGGACACCGGTGGGCCGGGGGGGGGGAAGGCAAATCTTGGCGTTACAGACTGGCATATCCCCCCCCATCTTTATCCCCCCAACATTATGGGGGGGGGCTCCCTAGTCCCAACCAAACTCTGGGGCGACCCCCCCCCCGCCGTACAGTCTCCCTGCCAGGCCCCCAACAAGGGTGGCAGGCAGTAGTCCAGCCTGGGCATCCATGGGGGGGGGGCACACTCTGGCTTAGGGTCCCCCCCTGACATTATGGGGGGGGCTCCCTCGTCCCAGCCAGGCTCTGGGGTGACCCCCCCCGACCGCCGTACAGTCTCCCAACCAGGCGCCAAGAAGGGTGGCAGGCAGTAGTCCAGCCTGGGCACTAGTGTTCATATTAGTAAAGTTGGAAGGGACCTTGGAGGTCATCTAGTCCAACCCCCTGCTCGGGCAGGAAACCCTACACCATTTCGGACAAGTGGCTGTCCAGTCTCTTCTTGGGGCAAATCCTGGCATGGAGACTGGCATATCTCCGCCATCTTTATTGGGGGTGGGGCTCCCTCGTCCCAGCCAAACTCTGGGGCGACCCGCCCCGCCGTACAGTCTCCCTGCCAGACCCCAAATAGGGTGGAAGGCAGTAGTCTAGCCTGGGCACCAGTGGGGGGTGCAAGTAGGGGCACACCCTGGGCTGGCGTTCCCCCCAACATTATGGGGGGGCTCCCTAGTCCCAGCTAAGATCTGAGGCGACCCCTCCCCTGTACAGTCTCCCTGCCAGGCCTCAGGAAAGGCGGAAGGCAGCAGTCTAGCCTGGGCACCAGTGGGGGGGGGGTCAAACTCTGGCATATCCCCCCATCTTTATTGGTGGGGCTTGGACCCAGCCAGGCTGTGGGGTGACCCCCCCCATACAGTCTCCTTGCCGGGCCCCAGGAAGGGCGGAAGGCAGTAGTCTAGCCTGGGCACTAGTGGGGGGGTGCAAAGGGGGGCACACCCTGGGCTGGGGTTCCCCCCAACATTGTGGGGGAGGCTCCCTAGTCCCAACCAGGCTCTGGGGCGACCCCCCCTGTACAGTCTCCCTGCCAGGCCCCAGGAAGGGCGGAAGGCAGTAGTCTAGCCTGGGCACTAGCCGGGGGGGGGGGGCAAACCCTGGACTTGGGTTCCCCCCCAACATTATGGGGGGGGCTCCTTCGTCCCAGCCAGGCTCTGGGGCCCGCCCCCCCCCCGAACCGCCATACAGTCTCCCTGCCAGGCCCCAAGAAGGATGGCAGGCAGTAGTCCAGCCTGGGCACCAGTAAGGGGGGGGCACACCCTGGACTGGGGTGCCTCCCACATTATGGGGGGGGCTCCCTAGTCCCAGCCCCCCCTCCCCTCCCCACAGGACAGTCTCCAAGCGGTCAGCATGCAGCTGCAGCAGTCCAGCCTGGGCAGTGCCCCCAGCGGAGAGGGGGGGGGTGGCATCCCCAGCCTGGAACAGCCGGCTCTTCCTTCCTTCCACCCCCCCTCCCTCCGCCGCTCCTCCCGGCTCGAATCCCCGCGGCTCTTCCCGGTAACCCCCCCTCCTCCCTCCGCGGCCGCCTCTGACGGCTGTTCCCGTTACTCCCCTCCCCGCCCGCCCGGCTGGGCTCCCGCGGCTCTTCCCGCCGCCCCCCCTCCGTCGTCGAGGGGGGGGGCGGGCCCCAACCGGGTTGACAGGCCCCGTCAGCTCCTTCACCCCCCCCTCCCGCCGGTCCCATCGAGCGGCGCTCCCCCCTCCGCGAGGAGGACGCCCCCCCTCACCTGGGCCGGCGGCCCCCCCTCCATGGTCCTTTGTTGCCCCCCCCCGCAACGGGGCGCAGCGCCGCACAACGAGGTTCAGCCGGGCGAGGAGGCGGGAGGGGGAGGAGGAGGAGGGAGGAGGAGAAGACAGCGCCGCCGGGTCCCTGCGCCCGCCGGGTCTGCCTTAGCCGCGCCTGCGCGGAAGGGCTCGGCCGCTGCGCCAAGCGCCGGCGCTCTAGAGGCCGGCCTCGATTGGGAAGCGCCGCGCGGTCAGGCGCTTTGCGACCTTACGTTGCGTTTCGTTTTTATCACGCTCCGCCCCCCCCTTTTTTTTAATTCCCAAGGTTGGTCTTGTGTTTCTTGCCCGGGAAGCCGCCCCGCGAAGGAAGCGGGCGGGTGTAGAAATGGAATCCAGGCCTTTATAAAGAGGCATTGATGGATGGATGGATGAATTGATTGATGGATGAATTGATTGATGGATGGATGGACTGACCTGGGGAATTTTCACCTTGAAAGGGCACTAAGTGTTGAATCAGCCCTGAATTTAAATGTCAGAGCAGTCTACATTTCTCAAATAAATATTTTGATAGGAACTCAGCTGAATAATCAATGAATAATGAGGATAACATAAAAACAAAATGAAAGCAATATAAAAGGAAAGCAAATCATTTATAATCATAGTTCAATGAAGCAATTATTCAGTGGTATGCATATTCTTCATTTTATTTCCCCCCCAAAATATGATCAACCAGATTGAATCGTTTAATAAATGAATATTACGCATTCAATTTAACAGGAAAGGAGAGTATTCATTGAATTGTGCGTATTTAATCATTTAATTTAATGAATCAATAGTATGCATACAATCATAAATAATAAATAGTATTATTAAATAAATATGCACATTTAATGGTTTAATTTAATAAATATGCATACTTAATCATCAATAATCTAGTGTTAAATGAATAATACGCATATTTCATAATTTAAATTAATAAATAGGCATACTTAATCATCAATAATTTAGTATTAAATGAATAATATGCATTTCATAATTTAATAAATGTGCATACTTAATCATCAATAATCTAGTATTAAATGAATATACATATTTAATAATTTAATTTAATAAACGAATATGCATGCTTAATCATCAATAATCTAGTATTAAATGAATAATATGCATATTTAACAATTTAATCAATGAATATGCATACTTAGCCATCTCTAATATAGTATTAAATGAATATACATATTTAATAATTTACTTTAATAAACAAATATGCATGCCTAATCATCAATAATCTAGTATTAAATGAATAATATGCATATTTCACAATTTAATCAATGAATATGCATACTTAGCCATCTATAATGTAGTATTAAATTAATATACATATTTCATAATTTAATTTAATAAAACGAATATGCATACCTAGCCATCTATAATATCGTATGAAATGAATAATATGCATATTTCATAATTTAATTTAATCAATGAATATGCATACAATCAATAATATAGTATGAAATGAATAATATGCATATTTCATAATTTATTAAATGAATATGCATACAATGATCAATAATATAGTATTAAATGAATAGTATTCATATTTAATAATTTAATTTAATAAATGAATATGCATACTTAATCATAGGGTTTCCTCCCTAAGCAGGGGGTTAGACTGGATGACCTCCAAAGTCCCTTCCAACTTTACTATTATTATTATTATTATTATTATTATTATTATTATTATTATTATTATTGTTAGTAGTAGTAGTAGATTAGTATTAAATGAATAGTATGCATATTTAATAATTTAATTTAATGATCAATGAATATGCATTCATACGATGCATACCACTTAATTTATTATTACACTATCATATTATATGATATTGTTGTATAATAATATCATATAATAAATTATATATTTTATTGCGCCTTATTGCTCATTTATTATTGGTCATAATGCAACAATGTAATATAATAATATAATATAAATTATATAATAAATATATAGATGCAATGCACTTTATATAATCATGCAAATTAAAAATAGAAGATATTATCTTATTTTCGTCCAATTTAATGTATTGATGTTGTATTTGCATTCATGTTTGAACAGTATTCAATACCATTCTATTATATGTATTATATTGAATATATTATGAATATAATACAAGTATAATATTACATTGAATTTAAAAAGTTAAATTTAACTCTTTTATTCAGTCAGTAAATATTAGATTGGCACTCAATTAGTATTAAATTTGATAAATGTAGGGTGGGAAGCCAGCTGACGAGGGGGGGCTAATTGCTTTGAACCCCTTTCTCTTTGTCGAGGTGGAGCCGGAAGCGCCGGTGCGGTTTCACTGGAACCTGTCCTCTTAGGCGGAAAAGCGTAGTACAGCGAGGAAGGGCGACCTCTCCGGCCGTCGCCTGCAGCGCCGCCGCCGTTCGGAGGCGGAGTTGCAAGAGGGGAGGACTGCGCTTTTCCTATGGGCTGCAAATCCGCCAATAACTACTACGCCACCCTCGGCTTACAACCGTTCGTTTAGCGTCCGTTCAAAGGGACGGCGGCACTGAAACGCCTCACGACCGTTTTTTTCACCCTGACCACCCATGATCCCAATCAAAATTCAGATAGTTGGCCACTGATTCGCATTTATGACGGTCGCAGTGTCTTGGGGGGGGGGTGTCCCGTGATTCCCATTGGCGACCGCCTGACCAGCAAAGTCAACCAGGGAATCCCGATTCACTTGACAGCGTGAGTCACTTAATGACTCCAGCAATTCGCTTAAGGACCGTAGCATGGAAGGTCGTAAAACGAGGCAAAAGTCACTAAAGGCATGTCTCGCTTCAGAACAGAAAATTGGGGCTCATTTGTTGGTCGTTAAGTCGAGGACTTATCTGTACCTTCCACGCTATAGCACGAAAATCGATTCGCGTGTCCAAAATTGGACAATTTTAACCCAGTCACGCGTTCCTTAAGGATTTCATTGGATTTTATTGTTCAATGATCCATGAATTTGTTTTCCAGATTGTCCACGCAGCATATCCAAGTCCACATCTCTGGATATTCTTCCCTTCTGCTTTGTCAAAGACCGTTGCAGCTAAGACGTGTACGTTTAACCGAGGACAGCACGTTGCGGGTCCCTGTCCCTTGTGTGGCTCCACCTGATCTGGGTGGCAGGAATCCACACAACCACAAGGGAGCAACTTCCCGGCTCAGCTGCCTCGTCGTCGGTGGGAACTGACCTGCAACTTTGTCCGCCTCATAACCACGATTAATGCAGAGCAGATACGCTGCACTCAGCGCTGGAGGGTCTACAGCAGGGGTCCCCAACCTGTGGGCCACCACCCACCACGGGCTGTGGCTTATTGGCCAGATCGCATAAAGAGCTGGCCGGTTTGCGAATGTGCGTGCCCAAAACCCTTGTGCAAGCATCGCGTGCGTTTGCGGCGGCACTCGCACAACTGTTTCCACGAGCATCCCGGGCATTCGTGGACCCCCTTGTGTGAGCGTCGCGGGCGTTTGTGGGCCCACGTGCACTGAGAGTGTTGCAGGCGTCTGCGGCCCCGTTTGTGGCACTCACAGACCCAGCCGCACAATTGTTGCCGCAAGCGGCCCAGACAGTCGTGCCTCCCACTCGCTGGAGCGTTGCTGCAAGGATGGTGGGCATTCACAGCCTCACTCGCACGAGTGTGCACCAGAAGCGCGGCAGGCGTTCACGACTCCTTGCACAAGTGTCACGTGAGCGTCACAATTGCACAACTCTCACTGCAAACGTCGCCTGCGTTCACTGCAAACGTCGCCTGCGTTCGTGGCGCCACGCGCACAAGCGTCACCGCAAGGGTTGCAGGCATTCACTGCCCGCTCAATTGTTGTCATGTCATGGGCATTTGCACCCAACCTGTCCAAGCAGCCGGTGTTCGTATGCACGCATTCACCGCCAACAAAGCCGCCAATCCTGAAAGATTGAGGAACCGCGCTAAAAGATTTGTTTGTAATACAGTATTTGCAAGATCTAATCTTATTTAACTGTTTTATTTCATTTTCTTCATATAGCATAATTAGGAACCGACCCGCTCCTCCATAGAAACACTCTGGACAATGTACAACTATGTACAGTGCTGGGAGTCCTCACTTAGTGACTGTTCATTTAGTAGACCGTTCCGAGTTACAACCTCACTGAAAGGTGACTTCTGGCTGTTTTTCTCGCTTAAGGACCGTTGCGGTCTCCGCAGGGGCACGTAATCAAAGTTCAGAGGCTTGGCAATTCACTCGTATTTATGACGGTTGCCGTGTCCCGGGTCACGCGATCCCGGTACGACCTGCTGACAAGCAGACTCAAGGGGATAGCCTGGTCGTGTTGGGGATGGGGCAGCAAAACTCCCTTAACCGTTGTTTCGCTTAGCGACGGAAATTTGGGGCATAGGCCGAGGACTATCGGCACATGGCCCGTGCAATGAATCACTTTCACTGGAAATTAACAGGTGGCCCTGGATCGTTCGGGCCTGACACGAGGCAACTTTCAGATGGGTGGACTTCAACTCCCAGAATTCCCCAGCTCCCTCCCTCACGCAGAGAAAAGTCCAGCCGGGATGAAAACAGAGAATAAAATTTGACACACACCCCTCCCCAGAGTCAAGAGCCTCCTTGCAAGGGAGGGAGAAAAAAAATCAGGATCGTGCCGGCTGCCATTTTGAATTTTTTTGAACCCACCCTGCTCCTTGGTCCCAGCAAAGTTCCAGGAATCAATCAGGTCAGACTTCAGAGGAGAAAAGATTCGACAATCGTTTGTCTGGAATGGTCTAAGAGGGTTTCCCGCCTGAGCAGTGGGGTGGACTAGAAGACCTTCAACGTCCCTTCCCACTCGGCTATCCCCATGGGTCTTCAGGTTAGCAGATCCTGCCTTTTGCCTCCAGCTGTGGAGATCAAGGACAGGGCTGAGGATGGCCCCGTGGTTGGTTCAAAATGGCTGCCCAAACGCTTCCCGGGCTAGCACCCCTTCGTCTGGTTCTCCCCCGGGATCTGCTGCGTGATTACGGGGGATACGTCTCTTGTCCGGGTACAGCCTCTACGGCATCTGCCTGAACCCCCGCTCCGCCCACTTGGCCACGCCCGTCCCTCTGAGTGGGGTGATCCTCCAGCCAGATTGCCTCCCCCTCGTGCAGGCGCTGGTGTCCCACCAGGTGCTGCTTGCGAGTGAAGCTCTTCGGGCAGAGCGGGCACTGGTAGGGCCGCTCGCCCGTGTGCAGCCGCCCGTGGGTGGCCAGGTGCTCCTTACGGATGAATGTCTTCCCGCACTCCCCGCAGGCATAGGGCCGCTCCCCGGTGTGGATCATCTGGTGCCGCAAAAAATTCGAGTGGTGGTTGAACGTCCGGCCGCACTGCCCGCAGATATAGTAGCCCGGCTTTTTGGCGACCGCGTGGGTACGCTCGTGAAGGTGCAGGTTGATCTTCAGCCGGAACGTCTTCTTGCACTCGGCGCAAGTGTGCGGCCGCTCACCCGTGTGCCAGAGGCGGTGTTTGCTCAGGCTGGCCTGATGGGGGAACCAGCGTCCGCAATCCGGACAGGTGTACGCCCTGACCCCTGGCTGGGAACGTTGTGCGGGACCGTCCCCCGGGTCTGGGGAGACTCGGAGATGGGACTGCTGGTGCAAGGCGCACTGCTCCTCGTACAAGAAGCTCCGGCCACAGTCGGGACACACGTAGGGCGCTTCGCCGGGAAGTACCCCTTCCTGGACGACGATGGTGGTGAAATTTGCGACGTCTCCTCCCGTCTCGGTGGACTGTTGCAGTGCAGCTGTCCGGCTGTCCACCCGCATCAAGCTTTCCTCCGAGGAGGGCGACACACCCTCCTCGGATGACCCCGGTGAGGGGCTGAACTGACCCAGGTTTCCAGGCTCCGTCTCAGCTGGGGCGGATGTTGGCAAGAGGACGGCAGCTTCTAGGGATCAAGGATCAAAAAAACAAAGCATTTGGGACTGCCTTTGGAACTGTTGCCTGCGGGAAGGGATTCCCCTGCAAATTACCTGCTCTGTCTTGCGGGATGTCTTCCGCTTCACCAGGGTGTCCTCGGGGCTCGCCGCTTAAAGGGGCCCCACCTTCCATCGGGGACAACGAGTCAGGCTTGGAGGTAGTACAACCTGGGGGGGGAAGAAAGAGAGAGAGAGAAAGAGAGAGAGAGAGAGAGAGAGAGAGAGAGAGAGAGAGAGAGAAGGAAAGAGAAAGAAAGAGAAAGAGGGAAAGAGGAAAGAAAGAGAAGGAAAGAGAAAGAGAGAAAAAGAAAGAAGGAAAGAGAGAGAGACAGAAGGAAAGAGAAAGAGAAAAAGGGAGAGAAAGAGAAGGAAAGAGAAAGAGAGGAGAGAGAGAGAAAAGAGGACAGAGAAAGAGAAAGAGAAGGAAAGAAAAAGAAAGAGAAAGAGAAGGAAAGAGAGAGAGAAGGAAAGAGAAAGGGAGAGAAAGAAACAGAAAGAGAGAGGGAAAGACAGAAAGAAAGAGAAGGAAAGAGAAAGAGAGAGAGAGAGAAAGAGACAGAAGGAAAGAGAAAGAAAGAGAAAAAGAAAGAGAAGGAAAGAGAAGGAAAGAGAAAGAGAAAAAGAGAAAAGAGAGAGAGAGAGAGAAAAGAGAGGACAGAGAAAGAGAGAAGGAAACAGAAAGAAAGAGAGAAGGAAAGAGAGAGAGAGAAGGAAAGAGAAAGGGAGAGAAAGAAACAGAAAAAGAAAAAGAGAGAGGGAAAGAAAGAGAAGGAAAGAGAAAGAGAGAGAGAAAGAGGGGGGTCACGTGATCCCCTTTGGTGAACCTCCGACAAAGTCAAAGGGGAAGCCTCCTTTCTCCTCCTGACGCTCTTTTCCTCCTCCTTCCTCCTCTTCTCCTCTTTTCCCCTCCTCCTGTCTCTTCCTCCTCCTGACCCTCTTTTCTCTTCCTCCTCCTTCCTCTTCTCCTTTCTCCTCCTCCTCTCCTCCTCCCGATCTTCTTTCTTCTTCCCCCTTTCTCCTCCTGACCCTCTTTTCTCCTCCTCCTCCTGACCCTCTTTTTTCTTCCTCCTCCACCTTCCTCTTCTCCTCCTTTCTCCTCCTCCTCCTGATCTTTTCTCTCCTCCTCCTCTCCCCGTCTCCTCCTCCTGACCCTCTTTTCTCTTCCTCCTCCTTCCTCTTCTCCTCATTTCTCCTTTCTCCTCCTCCTCCTCCTGATCCTTTCTTCTTCCCCCTTTCTCCTCCTCCTGACCCTCTTTTCTCCTCCTCCTCCTGACCCTTTTTTCTTCCTCCTCCGCCTTCCTCTTCTCCTCCTTTCTCCTCCTCCTGACCTTTTCTCTTCCACTTTCTCTTCTCCTCCTCTCCTCCTCCTCTCCTCCTCCTGACCCTCTTTTCTCTTCCTCCTCCTTCCTCTTCTCCTCCTTTCTCCTCCTCCTCTCCTCCTCCTGATCTTCTTTCTTCTTCCCCCTTTCTCCTCCTGACCCTCTTTTCTCCGCCTCCTCCTGACCCTCTTTTTTCTTCCTCCTCCACCTTCCTCTTCTCCTCCTTTCTCCTCCTCCTCCTGACCTTTTCTCTTCCACTTTCTCTTCTCCTCCTCTCCTCCTCCTCTCCTCCTCCTGACCCTCTTTTCTCTTCCTCCTCCTTCCTCTTCTCCTTTCTCCTCCTCCTCTCCTCCTCCCGATCTTCTTTCTTCTTCCCCCTTTCTCCTCCTGACCCTCTTTTCTCCTCCTCCTCCTGACCCTCTTTTTTCTTCCTCCTCCACCTTCCTCTTCTCCTCCTTTCTCCTCCTCCTCCTGACCTTTTCTCTTCCACTTTCTCTTCTCCTCCTCTCCTCCTCCTCTCCTCCTCCTGACCCTCTTTTCTCTTCCTCCTCCTTCCTCTTCTCCTTTCTCCTCCTCCTCTCCTCCTCCCGATCTTCTTTCTTCTTCCCCCTTTCTCCTCCTGACCCTCTTTTCTCCTCCTCCTCCTGACCCTCTTTTTTCTTCCTCCTCCACCTTCCTCTTCTCCTTTCTCCTCCTCCTCCTGATCTTTTCTCTCCTCCTCTCCCCGTCTCCTCCTCCTGACCCTCTTTTCTCTTCCTCCTCCTTCCTCTTCTCCTCATTTCTCCTCCTCCTCTCCTCCTCCTCCTCCTCTTTCTTCTTCCCCCTTTCTCCTCCTCCTGACCTCTTTTTTCTTCCTCCTCCTCCCTTCTCTTCCTGACCCTCTTTTCTCCTTTCTCCTCTTCTCCTCCTCTTTTCTCCTCCTGTCTCCTCATCCTTTCTCCTCCTCCTCCTGACCTTTCCTCTTCCACTTTCTCTTCTCCTCCTCTCCTCCTCTCCTCTTCCTGTCTCCTCCTGTTCTCCTCCTCCTCCTGATCCTTTCTTCTTCCCCCTTTCTCCCATCTCCTCCTCCTGACCCGCTTTTCTCTTCCTCTTCCGCCTTCCTCTTCTCCTCCTCCTTTCTTCTCCTCCTCCTCCTGACCCTCTTTTCTCTTCCTCTTCCGCCTTCCTCTTCTCCTCCTCCTTTCTCCTCCTCCTCCTGACCCTCTTTTCTCCTCCTCCTCTTCCTCCTTTCTCCTCCTCCTCCTGACCCTCTTTTCTCTTCCGCCTTCCTCTTCTCCTCCTCCTTTCTCCTCCTCCTCATCCTGACCCTCTTTTCTCCTCCTCTTCCTCTTTTCTCCTCCTCCTCCCGACCCTCTTTTCTCTTCCTCTTCCGCCTTCCTCTTCTCCTCCTCCTTTCTCCTCCTCCTCCTGACCCTCTTTTCTCTTCCTCTTCCGCCCTCCTCTTCCTTTCTCCTCCTCCTCCTGACCCTCTTTTCTCCTCCTCCTCTTCCTCCTTTCTCCTCCTCCTCCCGACCCTCTTTTCTCTTCCTCTTCCGCCTTCCTCTTCTCCTCCTCCTTTCTCCTCCTCCTCCTTACCCTCTTTTCTCCTCCTCCTCTTCCTCCTTTCTCCTCCTCCTCCTGACCCTCTTTTCTCTTCCTCCTCCTTCCTCTTCTCCTTTCTCCTCCTCCTCCTCCTGATCCTTTCTTCTTCCCCCTTTCTCCTCCTCCTGACACTCTTTTCTCCTCCTCCTTCCTTCTCTTCCTGACCCTCTTTTCTCCTCCTCCTCTTCCTTTCTTCTCCTCCTCCTGACCCTCTTTTCTCTTCCGCCTTCCTCTTCTCCTCCTCCTTTCTCCTCCTCCTCCTCCTGACCCTCTTTTCTCCTCCTCCTCTTCCTCCTTTCTCCTCCTCCTCCTGACCCTCTTTTCTCTTCCTCTTCCGCCTTCCTCTTCTCCTCCTCCTCCTGACCCTCTTTTCTCCTCCTCCTCTTCCTCCTTTCTCCTCCTCCTCCTGACCCTCTTTTCTCTTCCTCCTCCTTCCTCTTCTCCTTTCTCCTCCTCCTCCTCCTGATCCTCTTTCTTCTTCCCCCTTTCTCCTCCTCCTGACCCTCTTTTCTTCTCCTCCTTCCTTCTCTTCCTGACCCTCTTTTCTCCTCCTCCTCTTCCTCCTCTCTTCTCCTCCTCCTGACCCTCTTTTCTCTTCCACCTTCCTCTTCTCCTTTCTCCTCCTCCTCCTCCTGACCCTCTTTTCTCCTCCTCTTCCTCCTTTCTCCTCCTCCTCCTGACCCTCTTTTCTCCTCTTCCTCCTCTCTCCTCCTCCTCCTGACCCTCTTTTCTCTTCCGCCTTCCTCTTTTCCTCCTCCTCCTTTCTCCTCCTCTGCCTGATCCTCCTTTTGCCCTCCTCCCCATCTCCCAAAACGTCCGGCCCAGCGTCCCTTTGCAGGTGCCATCAGATTCAGGCCCAGTTTATTCCCACCGCTTCCCAGAGTTGGCCTCCCCATCCCTCGCCCCCTTTCCCCAAACCCCTCTTTACCCCTTGAGACCAAGGACTCCTCCGTCTTCTGGCGCTCCTTGGGCCCCGAGTTCAAGTCCTCCCATTCCTGTTCGGAACAGTAGACCGAGACGTTGCCAAAGTTCACCGGGACCTGGAAACAAACAGAAGCCGGGAGACCCCAGATCAGGCGGGGAGGGCATGGGCCCCAAAACGCGTCCCGCTCCTGGGACCTCACACCCCATTTCTTAGTGTACACACACACACACACACACACACACACACACACACACACACACACACACACACACGCACCGCTGGTGTGGTGCCCACAGTTGGCAGGGAACCGAATCAAAGCCAGTCAAAACCCTGTCTGGTTTTGCAGGCAGGCTGGACGTAGAGCTTGTAATAATATGTATGATGGCTAGAAGGGCTATTCCTGTTTTTTTATGGTTTTACAATGTTTTTAATTAAATATATATTTTTAAAAGTGTGAACTGCCCAGTCTGGTTTGCTAAGATGGGCGGCTAGATGGATGATCAATGGATAGAAAGACAGACAGACAGATAGATAGATGGATGATAGATGGATGGATAGGTAGGTAGGTAGGTAGGTAGATAGACAGACAGACAGACGATAAAGACAGATAGACAGATGATAGACAGACAGATGGATGATAGATAGATAGACAGACTGAGACAGACAGACAGACAGATGATAGACAGATAGATAGATGATAGACAGACGGATGATATAGATAGATAGATAGATAGATAGATAGATAGATAGATAGATAGATAGATAGATAGATAGACAGAAGACAGACGGACAGAGACAGACAGACAGATGATAAAGACAGACAGATAGATGATAGAAGACGGATGATAGATAGATAGATAGATAGATAGATAGATAGATAGATAGATAGATAGATAGATAGATAGATAGATAGATAGATAGATAGATAGACAGACAGATGATAAAGACAGATAGATGATAGACAGACGGATGAGATAGATAGGTAGATAGATAGATTGATAGATAGACAGACAGACAGACAGACAGATGATAAAGACAGATAGATGATAGACAGACGGATGATATAGATAGATAGATAGATAGATAGATAGATAGATAGATAGATAGATAGACAGACAGACACAGACAGACAGATGATAAAGACAGATAGACAGATGATAGACAGACAGATGGATGATAGATAGATAGACAGACAAACTGAGACAGACAGACAGACAGACAGATAGATGATAAAGACAGATAATTCTGTAGTAAACTTACTACAGTTGATTCATAATTATGGCTTGGTTTCGGGTTTCAAGATTAATGTAAATAAGACTAAAATTTTACCTAAAAATATGACTAGTCAGGAGAAGCAGATTTTGGCTAACTTGACGGGTTTTGAGATTGTTAACAAGGTAAAATATTTGGGGGTGATGTTGTCGGTTTCTAATGTAAAATTATTTAAAAACAATTATGAAAGGTTGTGGGTCAGGGTACAGAAGGACTTGAAGAATTGGGAAAAGTTGCAATTATCCCTCATGGGAAGAATTGCAGTGATAAAAATGAATATTCTACCCAAGTTTCTTTTTTTGTTTCAAATGTTACCAATTTTGAAAAATGAGATTAACTTAAATGAGTGGCAGAAGGGTCTTAATAAATTTATTTGGGCAGGGAAAAAGCCAAGGGTTAAGTTCAAAATTATGCAAGACTTCCGTGAGAGGGGTGGACTTAAGGTACCAAATTTGAAATTATATTATGATGCGGTGGTCTTAACATTAATTAGTGATTGGGTAAATTTGACAAATCCTGAAATACTTCACTTAGAGGGATGGGATTTACTTTATGGGTGGCATGCCTATTTAATATTTAATAAAAAAATGGATTGGGCTTTTAAATCTCATATCTTAAGAATTTCTTTACTTAGGACTTGGAGAAAATATTATAAAAGTGATTTTAAAGTACCATTATGGGCTATACCTTGGCATGCGATAGAAGGAATAAAAAGAGGGGTTAAAATGGATATAGTGTCTTATAGACAGTTACTTAAATGGGATGGACAAAACTGGCAATTAAAATCACGGGAAGACTTAGTACAAGAAAACTTTACTTATTCTTGGTTCCAATATAGGCAATTACTAGATAGATGGAAGATGGATTGTAAGGTGGGTTTTCTTAGAGAAGATGAAAATCTTATTAAGCAAGTGAAGGATCAAAGACAAACCCACATTAAGAGAATTTATGGGGTCTTAGTTGAATTGGATTCAGAAACGGAACTAATTAAAGATTGTATGATTAGATGGGCGCAGAATTTTGGTGAGCCAGTTTCATTGGACACCTGGGAAATTATTTGGGTGAGAAATGTCAAATTTACTCAAGCACAGAACTTAAGGGAGAATTTCTATAAAATGTTTTATAGATGGCACCTTGATCCACAAAAAATGTCTTATATGTACCCTGACGTGCAACCTAAATGTTGGAGATGTGGTTACAAGGAGGCTTCCTATTATCATATTTGGTGGTCATGCAGAGAGATACAAGCATTTTGGATCAAAATATGGTGGAATATCCAGAGAATCTTTAGAAGGAGGGTAAAATTTACTCCGCAATTATTTTTGTTAGGTATTGTCACAGATTGTGATACAAAGGAGGTTCTATTGATGTTAAATTTGATTACAGCCGCTAGGCTGTTAGTAGGACAATATTGGAAGAAGGAATCTTTGCCTACATTGCAGGAATGGTTTCTTAAAGTAGCTTATCTGGCGGAAATGGCAAAGATTTCAGCTTTCTTAAAGCAACAATCGCAAGAGAAGTTTTTGGCTGTTTGGGACAAATGGATAAAATTTATACAATTTAGATTGGGTATACAAAAATATTATATAGCTTTTTCATAAGTTTTATTTTCATATATGTTATAGATATTTTTTTATATATATAAATATAAAGTTTTTAATTTAATTTTTATTTTTATTTTATTATTTTAAGCCTATATTCTGCTCTGGGAAGCTCAGGGGGGGGAAGGGAGGGTTTTTGGGAGGGGTGGGGGTTTTTTTTTTATATATGTATTGTTTAGTTTTCTTTTTTTGTATATGTTGTCTTTTGTTTTGTATTGTTTTTGTTCTTTTGTAAAATTTATAAAACTTTTAATAAAAAAAAAAAAAAGATAGATAGATAGATGATAGACAGACGGATTAGATAGATAGATAGATAGATAGATAGATAGATAGATAGATAGATAGATAGATAGACAGACAGACAGACAGACAGACAGAGACAGACAGATGATAAAGACAGACAGATAGATGATAGAAGACGGATGATAGATAGATAGATAGATAGATAGATAGATAGATAGATAGATAGATAGATAGATAGATAGATAGATAGATAGATAGACAGACAGATGATAAAGACAGATAGATGATAGACAGACGGATGAGATAGATAGGTAGATAGATAGATCGATAGATAGACAGACAGACAGACAGACAGACAGATGATAAAGACAGATAGATAGATGATAGACAGACGGATGATATAGATAGATAGATAGATAGATAGATAGATAGATAGATAGATAGATAGATAGACAGACAGACAGACACAGACAGACAGATGATAAAGACAGATAGACAGATGATAGACAGACAGATGGATGATAGATAGATAGACAGACAAACTGAGACAGACAGATAGATGATAAAGAGATAGATAGATGATAGACAGACGGATGATATAGATAGATAGATAGATAGATAGATAGATAGATAGATAGATAGATAGATAGATAGATAGATATGGATGGATGGATGGATAGATAGATAGATAGATAGATAGATAGATAGATAGATGGATGGATGGATGGATAGATAGATAGATAGATATGTATGATAGATAGATAGACAGACAGACAGACAGACAGACAGAAGTTGGATGATAGACCAATGGATGATAAATGGATAGAAAGACAGATAGACAGATAATAGATAGACAGATGGATGATAGATGGATGCATGGATAAATAGATAAATAGATAGGCAGATAAATAGACTGATGGATGATAAATGGATAGAAAGACAGATAGACAGATAATAGATAGACAGATGGATGATAGATGGATGCATGGATAAATAGATAAATAGATAGACAGACAAATAGACCAATGGATGATAAATGGATAGAAAGACAGATAGACAGATAATAGATAGACAGATGGATGATAGATGGATGCATGGATAAATAGATAAATAGATAGGCAGACAAATAGACCGATGGATGATAAATGGATAGAAAGACAGATGACAGACAGAAGGATCATAGATGGATAGATGGATAGACAGAGACAGACAGACACAGATGGAGATAAATGGAAACATGGATGCTTTAAATAACATACTTTAAGAGGGGAGGACTTCCACTCCCAGAATCCCCCAGCCACCATGATTCAAGGTGGATGAACTACAAGTCCCAGAATTCCCTCGCCGGTTTACTACATAAGGAATTCTGGGAGTTGAAGTCCACCCATGCCGGCATGGGAATTCTGGGAGTTGAAGTCCACCCATGCCGGCACGGGAATTCTGGGAGTTGAAGCCCGCCCCTCTTCAAACGGCCACGTTCAGTGACATTGATCTAGCAAGGTCAGTTTGTATACACGGCTACGTTCACACGATGCCTTAACCCCCAGCTAGGAAGACCACCGTTCATATACGATGCTCTTCCCCGGCCTCGTGCGAGGACCAAGTGCGAAACCCGCCTAGCCCCCCCAAACGGCCTGCCTCGAGTTGCCCGCCCAGCCCCCCGCCGAGCTCAAGCCCAGATCAAGCCAGGATTGATTGATTCCCACCTGGGAGGCCTCTCCGCGGGCGCCCGGCGGGAAGTTGAGCACCCAGCAGCTGTAGTTCTTCAACAGCTCCTCCATGTGGTCCAGCCTCTTGTGAAGCTGCCCGTAGGCCTGGATCAGCCTCCCCAGGGCATCCAGGTGAGGGCCGAAGTCGGTCACGTGCTTCTCCGTCCCGGAGATCTTCCGCTCGGCCAGGTCGGCCCGCCGTTCCAGCCTCCGGAGCTGTCCCGTGTGAACGTCCACCTTCCTTTCCACCGCCTGCAGGGCCGCCAGCACCGTCCAAAGGGAGACCTCGGGCGCTTGGCGGCGCGACGCTGTCTCGCATCCTGGCTTGGGAAGGGTCCAGAAAAGCCCCGGAGGGGGCGGGAGGACAGCTCGGTCCCAGGGCAACATCTGGGTTGGGGGGAGAAGAGAGAGGGGGGGGGTAGAAACAGGGAATGGAAGGCAAGCTGGTCAACACCCCATCCTGGGTTGTGTGCATGCGCTCGAGTTAGATGTTTTAGAGCAGGGGGGTCTTCAACCTAGGCCCTTTTCTGACTGGTGGGACTTCAATTCCCAGAATTCCTCAGCCGGGATGCTTGAAATTTACAGGGGGCTTCAACCTGGGCCCTTTTCTGACTGGTGGGACTTCAGTTCCCAGAATTCCTCAGCCGGGATGCTTGAAATTTACAGGGGGCTTCAACCTGGGCCCTTTTCTGACTGGTGGGACTTCAATTCCCAGAATTCCTCAGCCGGGATGCTTGAAATTTACAGGGGGCTTCAACCTGGGCCCTTTTCTGACTGGTGGGACTTCAATTCCCAGAATTCCTCAGCCGGGATGCTTGAAATTTACAGGGGGCTTCAACCTGGGCCCTTTTCTGACTGGTGGGACTTCAATTCCCAGAATTCCTCAGCCGGGATGCTTGAAATTTACAGGGGGCTTCAACCTGGGCCCTTGTATGAATGGTGGACTTCAATTCCCAGAATTCCTCAGCCGGGAGGCTCTACGACAGGGGTCTTCACACTGGGCCCTTTTGGGACTGGTGGACTTCGACTCCCAGAATCCCTCAGCCAGGCAGTGCCTGGCTGAGGAATTCTGGGAGTCAAAGTCCACCAGTCCTAAAAGGGCCACGTTTGAAGACCCCTGTCTTAAATCTAACAAGCAAAATGGAGGCTGGCTGAGGAATTCTGGGAGTTGAAGTCTACCAGTCCTAAAAGGGCCACGTTTGAAGACCCCTGTCTTAAATCTAACAAACAAAATGGAGGCTGGCTGAGGAATTCTGGGAGTTGAAGTCCACCAGTCCTAAAAGGGCCACGTTTGAAGACCCCGTTTTGGGGTTTGATGGCTATTAAGGGGGTTTGACTCTTTTTTCTGGTTTTCAAAGCTTTTGAAGATTGTAATTGTAATTTTTTTTAAAAAAAAAAAATCTCAACTGCCCAGTGTTGTTTGCTAAGGTGGGTGGCTGTAGAAATTAGATAGATAGATAGATAGATAGATAGATAGATAGATAGATAGATAGATAGATAGATGATGGATAGATAGATAGATATAGTCATAGATAGATAGATAGAGAGAGGATAGATAGATAGATAGATAGATAGATAGATAGATAGATAGATAGATAGATATAGTCATAGATAGATAGATAGAGAGAGGATAGATAGATAGATAGATAGATAGATAGATAGATAGATAGATAATAGATGGATAAATAGATAGATATAGTCAGATAGATAGATCTGAGAAATATGAGAGAGAGAGAATAGATGGATAGATAGATAGATAGATATAGAGAGAGAATAGATAGATAGATAGATAGATAGATAGATAGATAGATAGATAGATAGATAGATAGATAGATAGATAGAGAATAGATGGATAGATATAGTCAGATAGATAGAGAGAGAGAGAGAGAGGATAGATAGATAATAGATGGATAGATAGATAAATAGATAGTCAGATAGATAGATAGAGAGAGAGAGAGAATAGATGGATAGATAGATAGATATAGTCAGATAGATAGATAGATAGATAGATAGATAGATAGATAGATAGATATAGTCAGATAGATAGATAGATAGATAGATAGATATAGTCAGATAGATAGATAGATAGATAGATAGATAGATAGATAGATAGATAGATAGATATAGTAGGTTGCCGAGCGTCTGAATTTTGATCGCGTGACCCCGGGGCCTGCTGCCACGGTCGTTAAGTGTGAAAAAAGTCCTGAGACCCTTTTTGTAACTTCAAACTGTCCCTTACCGAACGGCCATCAGGTTGAGGACCCCCATATTAGGCCGTACGATAAGTTTCAGCGTCCCGGGAAGACGGGCTCTCCTTTTTTGCGATATTCCCGACAGGCTGTGTCTGCCCTACCACCAGGTCATTCAGAGCCTGTGAGGAAAAGAAACAAACCGTTGTGGCAAAAATCGCCCCGTCACAATTGTGTGAAACGCAACCATTTTGTGCGCAAGGGCGAGAAAAAAAAAGCCCTCCCTGGATTCAGGGGTCCCCGAGGGTCCGAATGCCTCTACGGTCCCCCCCCCTCTTCCTTTCGAAGGGTGATTCCCCCAAACCGCCAATCAGAAACCATGACAAACCCACGGTCTCCTACAAACCACAATTTGTGGTTTAGCAGGGGGCACAAACTCCGATGCTTACAAAACCCCAAGACAAACCCACTAGCAGGCCCACTGCTGTTGACAAACCACGGTTTGCGATTTAGAAGGGGGTGCAAACTCAGCAAACAGAACAGAACAGAAGAACAGAGTTGGAAGGGACCTTGGAGGTCATCTAGCCCAACCCTGCCCCCCCTGCGCAAGCAGGAGACCCTCCCTCTGCCATTTCTGACAGATTGCGGTCCAGTCTCTTCTTGAAAGATTCCAGCTTCCAACTTCTGAACCACGACAAACCCACTGGCAAACCCACTTCCGCTCACAAACCACAAATCATGGTTTAGCAGGGGAGGCAAATGCAGATTTTTTTTTAAAAAAAGCACGACAAACCCATTAGCAAAGCCCCGCTTCCGCTTACAAACCTCCGATTCGTGTTTTAGCAGGGGCTGCCACAAACCACAAGCCGATTCCGGCTTACAAACCGCGCGTCGTGGCTTAGCGGTGGGCATGCGCGCATCAGCAGACATTGAAAAAAACAACCACCCCAAACCCACTAGCAAACTCACAAATCGTAGTTCAGCAGGGGGTGCAAACTCAGACCTTTCAAAAAAAAAAAGCACAACAAACCCACTTCTGCTCACAAACCACAAATGGTGGTTTAGCAGGGGGCACGTGCAGATGTTTAAAAAAAAAGCATTACAAACCCGTCAGCAAAACCCTGCTTCGGCGTACAAACCTCCGATTCGTGCTTTGGCAGGGGCTGCACCCTGACAAACCCACTTCTGCTCATAAACACGAATCGCAGCTTAGCAGTGGGCACGCGCGCACGCATCAGAAGACATTTTGGAAAAAAAAAAGCCACTCCAAACCAACTAGGACAGTGGTTCTCAACCTGTGGGACGGGACCCCATTTGGGGTCGAACGACCATTTCACGGGGGTCGCCAAACAACGCAGTCCGCCATTTTTTTCCCCCTTTTTCTTAGCTATGCTCCTCCCTTTTGTTCTATTGGCTTTTGAAATAGAGTCTAATTTTGAATAGAGTCTAATTCTATTGGCTTTCCAAAGCCAATAGGAATGATCCAGGCTGTCTCTGCCCTGCTGAGCCCGCTAAAAGTCCCGTTCTGCAAACGCTGCTGCACCCGTTGAGTAGTCCTCGACTTACGACCGGTTGAGTAGTCCTCGACTTACGACCAGTTGGGGGTCGCGGCATTAAAAAGGTTGAGAACCACTGAACTAGGAAATCGTGGCTCAGCAGGGGGTGCAAACTCAGACCTTTTTTCCCCGGAAAAAGCGCAACAAACCCACTTCCGCTCACAAACCACGAATCGTGGTTTAGCACGGATGGGGGGGGTGAGGGCCAATTCCGCAGACTCGCCCAGCTGCGGAAAGTAACCCAACAAACGTCGAAAGTTACTAAGTAGCAAATGGGAGGGGAAAAAAAAAATCAGAAGGTCCCCTTGACGGACAGCTGGGGGGAAAGCGGGAGCGTTTGCACCCCGCCCCCTTCCCCGGGGTCTTTTTCTCTTGGGGAAGGGGCGGCTGAGGTGGGAGGGGGGGCGATGGGCATCCTAGCGTAGCTCCTGGGCGCCTGCAGAGCGCCCGAAAGGCTTCCGAAGAAAGGAAAAAAAAAAAAAAAGGAAAAAGCTGGGAAAGGGCCCTTGCAAATCTCTCCGGACCGGGAGGGCGAAAGGAGAAGGTCCCCAACCTACTCCGTGGCGCGGAATACCTGAGCCGCTGGTTCCCACGGCGCTGCCATGGCGTTTTCCCGGGATCTGGGGAGGGGGGGCTGGGCGGGGGGGCTGCAGAGGAGGGGCGGCGGCCCGCTGGGGGGGGTGGGGGGGTTTCAAGAGGAAGGGGAGGAGCCGCGCACCCGCAGCAGCGGGCAGAGCGGCCGAACCCCCCCCTCCCCTCCCCAGCTCCGGCTAGGAGCGCGCCTGGGTGTTTGGCAAGCTGCGGAGAATTGGCGGAGGGTGGGAATTCTCTGCTTATTTGGGGGGGGGGGGTGTCTGGGGGCTTTTGTGGGGAGGGGGCTCGGCCGGAAAAGCTGAGCGAGGGAAGAAGGGGGCAGACCCGGGAAGGAAGGAGGGAAGGAAGGAAGGAAGGGAGTAGGGGAGAGAGAGAATAAGGAAGGAAGTGAGGTATAAGAAAGGAAGGAAGAGGGGAGAGAAGGAGAGAAAGAGAGGAAGGAAATGTGTGGAGAGGAAAAAAGGAAGGAAGGAAGGGAGTAGGGGAGGGAGAGAATAATAAGGAAGGGAGGTATAAGAAAGGAAGGAAGAGGGGAGAGAAGGAGAGAGGGAGAGGAAGGAAATGTGTGGAGAGGAAAAAAGGAAGAAAGGAAGGGAGTAGGGGAGGGAGAGAATAATAAGGAAGGGAGGTATAAGAAAGGAAGGAAGAGAGGAGAAAAGGAGAGAGAGAGAGGAAGGAAATGTGTGGAGAGGAAGGAAGGAAGGAAGGAAGGAAGGAAGGAAGGAAGGGAGTAGGGGAGGGAGAGAATAATAAGGAAGGGAGGTATAAGAAAGGAAGGAAGAGAGGAGAAAAGGAGAGAGAGAGAGGAAGGAAATGTGTGGAGAGGAAGGAAGGAAGGAAGGAAGGGAGTAGGGAAGGGAGAGAATAATAAGGAAGGGAGGTATAAGAAAGGAAGGAAGAGGGGAGAGAAGGAGAGAGAGAGAGGAAGGAAATGTGTGGAGAGGAAGGAAGGAAGGAAGGAAGGGAGTAGGGGAGGGAGAGAATAATAAGGAAGGGCGGTATAAGAAAGGAAGGAAGAGGGGAGAGAAGGAGAGAGAGGAAGGAAATGTGTGGAGAGGAAGGAAGGAAGGAAGGAAGGAAGGGAGTAGGGGAGGGAGAGAATAATAAGGAAGGGCGGTATAAGAAAGGAAGGAAGAGGGGAGAGAAGGAGAGAGAGGAAGGAAATGTGTGGAGAGGAAAAAAGGAAGGAAGGAAGGAAAGAAAGGAGTAGGGGAGGGAGAGAATAATAAGGAAGGAAGGGAGGTATAAGAAAGGAAGGAAGAGGGGAGAGAAGGAGAGAGGGAGAGGAAGAAAGTGTGGAGAGGAAAAAAGGAAGGAAGGAAGGAAGGGGAGACCGGGCCGAGTCGGGACGCGCGTGGAAAGCGTCCCCCCCCCCTGTCCCCCCCCCCGTGTGCCCCTCTGAGTTTGGGGCGGTGGAGGGGGGGGTTATTGTCCCAGCTGGGGAACGTCATCCGTGGAGGGAGGAAGGGTCCCTCTTACTTTTGGCACTCTTGCATACAAACCCCCTCCCGGGCCGGATGGTGTCCCCTAGTTGGGTCATGAGACGCGGCGGGGGGGGGGAGGAAAGCCCCACCCACCCCCAGCTCAGAGAGCACCAAGGAGCCCCACGGTCTGGTTTTTTTTTTCCCTCCTCCGTCTCCTCCCCTTTTGCTCACCCCCTTTCCTCTTCCTCCTCCTCCTCCTCCACTCCTTCCTTCTCTTCCTCCCCCTCCTCCCCCCTCCTGTTCCTCCCCCTTTCTCTTCCTCCTCTCCATTTCTTCCCCCCTCCTGTTCCTCCTCCCTTTCCTTCACTTCCTCCTCCCCTTCCTCCCTTTTTCCTCCTCCTCCCCCTCCTGTTCCTCCCCACCTCTTCTCCCCTTTTCCTCTCCCTCCTCGCCTCTTCCTCCCCCTCCCCTTTTCCTCCCCCTCCCCATTTCCTCCTCCCCTCCCCTTTTCCTCCTCCCCTTTTCCTCTTCCTCCTCCTCTCCTCTTCCTCCCCCCTTTTCCTCCTCCTCCCCATTTCGTCCTTCCCCCTCTTCCTCCCCCTCCCCTTCTCTTCCTCCCCATTTCCTACTCCCTCCTCTTCCTCCCCTTTTCCTCTTCCTCCTCTCCTCTTCCCCCTTTCCTCCTCCTCCCCATTTCTTCCCCCTCCCCTTTTCCTCCTCCTCCTTCTCTTCCTCCCCATTTCCTACTCCCCCTCTTCCTCCTCCCCTTTTCCTCTTCCTCCTCCTCTCCTCTTCCTCCCCCCTTTTCCTCCTCCTCCCCATTTCCTCCTTCCCCCTCCTCCCCTTCTCTTCCTCCCCATTTCCTACTCCCTTCTCTTCCTCCTCCCCTTTTCCTCTTCCTCCTCTCCTCTTCCCCCCTTTTCCTCTTCCTCCTCTCCTCTTCCCCCCTTTTCCTCCTCCTCCCCATTTCCTCCCCCTCCCCTTCCTCCCTATTTCCTACTCCCCCTCCTCTTCCTCCTCCCCTTTTCTTCTTCCTCTTCCTCTCTTCCTCCTCCCCTCCCCTCCTCCCTCCTGTTCCCCTTTTCTTCCTCCTCCTCCCCCCCCTCTTCAAACTTCATTCCCTTCTAGCCCTGATGACGTTCCCTAGTTGAGTCACGAAACGTCTGCAAGGAAACCACCCACTCAGGGTCCTTCCTTCCTCCTCCTTCTCCTCCCTTCTAGCCCTGATGATGTTCCTTAGTTGGGTCACAAAATGTCTGCAAGGAAAGCACCCAGCTCAGAGTCCTCCCTCCCTCCCTCCCTCCCTTCCTTCCTTCCAGCACTGATGATGGGGAGGTCTGGGAAGTAACTCCCCCACCCCCAGATGGCCAGCCGAGGCCAGTCCTCAAGAGTCGGAGGGAGGCTGCCGCAAGCAGGGGCTGGACTAGATGATCTCCGGAGTGCCCTCGAAGGCAAATCCACCGGCGTTCCTGCTCGGCCCAGGACAGCCTGTGAATTGGCACATCCTCGCCCAAAGCCTCTTTCCGAGGTGCGTTCCCACCGCATCTCGAACCCAGGACCCTTAACGGGCCAGCCGGGGGGCCCCCGGGGGAACCGAGGGCCACGCCGGGCTGCTTTGGTTTCCCCGCCCCAAACGTAGCGGGCTTGAGTGGGTGGGAGGGCTTCGACCCCCCCCCTTTCCCCAGAATGCTTTGGATTTGCCCAAACTGACAATTAAAAGGATGTTCGGATGGTAGCCAGAAGTTTAAGGGGGGGGGGCGCGTGGGGAATTGTGGGCATTACGTGGGAGGGGGTCAGAGGGCAGGTTTGAGCCCCTCCCGGAATACACCTAGTCCCCTAGTTACGACCCCAAAATTTCGGTTGCCGACGGAAGTATTTGTGGAGTGAGCTTCGCCCCGTTTGACGACGTTGCTTCCCACCGCCGTTAAGCGAATCTCTGCCTTTGTGAAGTTTGTCCCGCAGTCGTTAAGCGAATCTGGCTTTTCCCCCCTCCCCCTTTGCTTGTCGAAAGGCCACAAAAGGGACCAATTTTCCACGCTTAACGACGGCTGCTGCATCCCCCCGTTGTTACATGACCCGTATTTGCGATGATCGCGGTGTCCCGGAGGTTGCGGGATGACGTGAGCGTACCGTCGGAAAGAAGAGTCGGTGACCCGGTCGGTTGTGTGAATCCTGATCATGTGACCCTGGGAAGAAGGCGGTCGGGGTCGCACATGTGAAAAATCGAGGGGTGACTATTTTTCAGCGGTTGTAAACTTTCAACGGTCACTAAAACATACTGTCGTAAGTTGAGACGTATCAATGCAGAACGGTTACCAACCTCCCCAAATCGGTGGCAGTTAGAACTTCAGAACTGGAATACAAGTACATTTGGGGTGGGTGTAGGTTTATTGTAAGTTTGAATGATTGCTATGTGAATAGTCACACGCTGAGGACTAGTGTGCTGACACGGCCTGGCCCTGTCTCATATCTTGCCGTAAAAGGGGAGGCGATAGATATCCATGGCCTAGGACCCCAAGAGTTAGTGATTCAGAGGGGAAAATTGGGATCAAGAGCTAACCTAGCATTTGTCAATCTGGGCAACGTGAAAAAGTCCCAGAATTCTCCAGGAGGCATGCTTGAACAGGATAGGACTTTAACTCCCAGAATCCCCCAGCCGGCATGCTTTAAGAGGGGTGGACTTCAAGTCCCAGAATCCCCTGGACAAGATGCTTTAAGATGGGTGGACAGCAATTCCCACAATCCCCCAGGCTTTAAGAGGAGTGGACTTCGACTCCCAGAATTCCCCAGCCGGCATGCTTTAAGAGGGGTGGACATCAGTTCCCAGAATCCCCCAGCCGGAAGGCTTTAAGAGGAGTGGGCTTCAACTCCCAGAATCCCCTAGCCAGCCATGCTGGCTGGGGAATTCTGGGACTTGAAGTCCACCTGTCTTAGTTGCCCAGGGTGACACACACTCTGCTAATCCTTGCTGCCGTGTTAATATGGATGCACAGGAGGGTCACCAAACATTCACGAGGACCCGGATTCGAATCCTACCTGATCTTTTCGATTGAAGAAGAATCCCTAATATTTGCAGCCACCGGATGTTCGCTTACCTGCTAGGTAGGATGGTTCAACTCCGGGAAAACTCCATTTTCTTCCAAAAAGGACCCAACCGGGTGGGATTCTCCAGGCCAGGAAAACCACACACCCTCCATAAACGGAAGGGAACAGAGAGCGCGCGAACGATCGTGCTTCTGTTGCAGAAACCAGCCGCGCCAATTCAGACTCCTGTGTTGTGTGTCAACACGTCCCGAAGTCCGTGGTGCCTGGATTTGAACGCGGATCCGGCAGAAACCACGGTTAACCCAACCCAGATGCCATTGGGGGGGGTCTTGCTTTCCCACCCGGGGGCGTGACTGCGGTCCAAACCAGCGGAATTTTAGGAAGCCACATTCGGAAGTGGATTCCGTCTGCCATTTTCACCAGAGAAAGAACCTCGCGTTACGACGGGAACGGAAGCGGCCCGTCGTGGTTGTGTAACTCCTGATGTTTGTAAAATTAGGTCGTTAACGTGAGAGCTGGGCCAATTTTGAGATCTTTTTTTTTTTTTTTTGAGGTGGTCGTTAAAGTGACGGCGGTGATCGTTAAGCGACGGCTGTAGTTGCAAAACAACGGTGATCGTTTAAAAACCACTACCGTCGTTAAGTGAAAAATCCAAGGGGGGGGTTTTTTCGGAAAACCATCGATAAAAAGAGGTCGCGTGACAGTTGGAAATGATCATAGACACAACTCGGGTGCTAAATGTCCCAAATTTGGTCGTGTGATCACCCAGGGGGGGGGAGGTTACCATGGAAACTTTGAACACAGGTTACAAGTCACCCACTGAGAGAGTCGTTAAATGAATTTTGCACCATCGTAACTACGAGTCCGTTGCTAAGTTGCCAATTTTGATGACATGACCTCGGAGAGGCTGTAAGGGTGAAAAAGTCGTAAGTCACTTTTTTTGAACGGTCACTAAATGCACTGTTAAGTCGAGGACTAGCTGTAAGCCCCGGATAGGTCCGGCGGAACTTCGAACAGTCACTAAGTGATCGGTCGTAAATAGAGGACTACTTGTATAGGATGGGAAGCGTCAGGATAGCTGGTCTGAGACCTGCTCTCTCCACGCTCAGGAGCGGTCCAACCACCCTACCCCAAACCCACAGACGAAAAAGACACCAGGGGAGACACACTGAACTGACATGTTTTGCCAAAGAAAGTGATACAAAAACCAACAATCACCGGCAGCCACAGACCAAACAGCGGACGTCACACAGAAGAAAAGCTGGTTTCTCACAGTCACCTCGGCCGACACTGAGTTCAACAACATGGCAATCCATAGCTAACTCAACCGATATTTACAAAGGTACCTTGAAAGAAAAAAAGAAAGAAAGAAAATAACCGACACCACCACAACGATGGAGGGCAGATCTCTGTGCGTGAACCGGGGAGCCAGGCAACACAAATCCTGCTGGGGACATCACACTGTGAAACCACGCGACGCAAGAGCTGGGCGTCCGAGCGGAGGGGCCAGGACCACTGGCCGAAGTTGTTCTCGCTCGGACACGCGCCCTCGGGAGAGAACCAAATACGGTTTTTCGGAATTAAAACGGAGGAGGACAGACACACCGACTAAGAACAAGGACCTGGGTAACGGGCGCAGGTGGGTGTTTCCAGTTCCACCGAGGTGTAGGAGGACCGGGACCCCCATCCTGAGCGAGCAGGACTGAAGGACCCAGAGATCCATTTGCTCCTCGCCACGGCCCACCGCCGTCTTGCCAACTTCTTCAGCGCGCGGTGCCATCAGGAGTACGTCGATACGGGTGCGTGTAGAGTACACGCCGCAAGGAGGACTCGTACGGCAAGTGGACGGGGCAAAGAAATGTGTGGAACTGGGGGTGGGGGGGCTGGAGAGAGCAACAGGGGGGGATTTGCTGGCCCTGTCTTCCCTCTCCCGACTAGGCATGCAAGGAGGGGCAGGGTGGGTGGGCTACAAGACCTTTGCAGCCCACTCGAGTGCAACCAACGCCCGACCTCCTTGAACGGGAGCAGGACACAGCTTACGTGTCGGCATCCAACAGGTGTGCCCAATGCAGGACAGAAGAGCAATTGATGCTCCTGTCCTCCCCCCCCCCCAAGTATTCATTTCCCCACCACCGCCCCGATGGGGCACCCCCCCAAAGGCTGGAGCGTCCCTTTCAGCTGGGCGCAAGCATCGCTACGGCTGCGGAGGCTTCAGGCCCATCAGCCCCGTCTGTGTTCCCAGCACCAGGTGGCGCACGGTGGGGGTGCGGGCGTGGATTTTCTGGTGGCAGTTCAGCGACTCCTTGTAGCGGAAGTTCTTCCCGCAGGTGGCGCACTGGTAGGGCGTCTCGCCCGTGTGGACGCGCCAGTGTTTCAGCAGGTGGTCCCGCCGGATGAAGCTTTTCCCGCACTCCGTGCACTGATACGGCCGCTCGCCTGTGTGGATCCGCTGGTGGCGCACGGCTTTGGAGAGGTCCCGGAAGTCCTTGCCGCAGTAGGTGCAGGTCAGCGGCCCGTCGCCTTTCCCGGCGTGGAGCTTCTGATGGAGGAGGAGGCTGACCTCCAGCTTGAAGCTCTCCTTGCACTGGGTGCACGTGTACGGACGCTCCACCATGTGGTTTCCGGGCCGTTTCACCACGCCGGGTTTCGCGGTTGGGCTCCTTTGTGGCTCGGGGCGCTTGTGCACTTTGGGACGGGCAGCAGTTGGGGCCCTCTGGATGAGCTTAGCCTCCGGGCTTCCGGGAGGTTCTGGCACCAGGTACGCCCTGCTTCCACCGTGGGTCTCCTGGTGGCTGGCGAAGAGCTGCCGGTCTACAAATCCTTCTCCGCATTCGCAGCAGATAAAGGGGCCGGTGTCAGCTTCCGCAGCTGAAGTGGCCGAGTCCTCGTTTTGTGACTCGGGCACCCCCTGCCCCGACTGCCGGAGGAGCTTTTTCGGCAGGGTGAGGGACAGAGATTGGCTCTCGCACAGCAGCTCCTCTCCAGGACCCTGGAAAACGTCCGTCCACTTGCGGGGGAACAAGCTGTCCGCCTCATCCTCCAGCAACTGAGGGGCACCTGGAGAAAGAAAAAGCCACAGGTAACTGAGGAAGGACACACCCAGCAGGCCGGCCCATAGAGGTAAACCCTACTCTCCTTTTTTTCTGCACATCCCACGCTGCCGTCTCCTGCTCGGACCCTCGTCATACGAGCCGAGAGATCGGCCAGGGTAGCGTTCCTGGCAGCAGGGAGAGGGGATGGTTCCGTACGAGGGACGGGCAACTGCGCAAATGCACGGACAGCTCCATTGGCGCGCACACTGTAGACGGGCGCCTACCGCGCGCGCCAATGGAGCGTGCGGGCACGCGCTCCCCTGCTGCTCGGGCGAGTCAAGAGGTGCGTGCACGTTCACTCGCCTGCCGTTTCCGTGGCCGAGTTGCAAACACCTCACGGCCCGCTAGTAGAGATTGCGGACGCCTAGGCCAGGGGCCCTCCGACTCCAAATTGGGGTCCTTCCTTCCTGATCCCTTGTATATATCCCCATATATTTTCCCAGAAGGGACAAATCGCGTCAAACGAGACACGGTAAATGGCCGCCGTGCCCGGTGAAAGAGAGCGCCGGGCGCGGATTGGTGAACCACCGAGTCCGAATCCCTCCTGTCACTACTCACTAAACTCATTGTCAGAACTTCCATTTGACAATCGTTCCGTATCAGTCTGCCATGGAGCCTGGGGGGGGGGGGGAAGGTGGCTAGTCCTCAAGGCCGTTTTTCTTGGGAGACGAATGCAGCCGCAAAACAGCCTACACCAGGGGTGTCAAAACTGCCCGGATGCGTCGTGGGGGAAAAGTCGCGATACGTCGCGACACGTCACGTGATGTTGCGCGTTCGACCCACCCCTGGCCTACACGGAGAATGACAGGTTCAAAAAACCATCTCTTTTAAAACTGATTGGACAACGGAGGGGAAACCAACTACGGGAAGCGTCTGAGAGGGAAAAGTTACACCTAAGGATTTGGCGCGCCAACCTCGGTTCCGGCTTTGCTTTACGGTCACCCGCTTGACCTTTAGAACACGGTACTTGAGAAGAGTATCGTGTTCTAAAGGTCAAGTGGATTACCGTAAAGCAAAGCCGGAACCGAGTCAAGGATCGTTCTTGCTTAAAGGATCAAGTTGAGGCAGGACTGACACTCAAAGTAACCTAGCGCCGCCTGGGATATCCCGGACGAACCCCCTTGAGGTGTCTCACCGTCCTCTGTCAATGTCGCTGTGGCATCACAAGCAACGCACCCCCGTCGAATGACGGGGGGAAAAGAGACACTGGGGCCGATCCTGGTTTCCAGATTCCCGAGCACAGCTGGGCACCAGCCTTCCCCGCGAACATTCCCGACTGGGTTCCCAAACCCTTAACGGGTCCCCAGCCCCTCCCGCCTTCCCTGGTGTCCCGTCTACTCTCTTACCCATGGCGCAGTCCCCAGGGATTTCTCTGGCCTCTACGCCCCCCGTGCTTTTGACGAGAGACAGATCATCTGGCTCGATCCAGGAAGTCCCGTGGAGAGCCGAAACAAGCGATCCTGTGGCACGGGAGAGAAAAACCAGGATCGTCACCACCGGATCCCCACATTCTAACTCTTTTTCTGCCATTTCCCCCTTCTCTGCGTTGCGCTAGCCAAATCAGTGTTCTTCAAACGCGGGTGACGGCAAAGTGGGCGGACTTCAACTCCCAGAAGTACCCAGTCAGCATGCTTTCCGTTGCGTCAGTGGTTCTCAACCTTTTTAATGCCGTGCCCCCCTCCACCGGTCGTAAGTCGAGGACTACTCAACCGGTCGTAAGTCGAGGACTACTCAACTGGTGCAGCACCGTTTGCAGAATGGGACTTTTGGCGGGCTCAGCAGGGCAGAGACAGCCTGGACAATTCCTATTGGCTCTTGAAAGCCAATAGAATTAGACTCTATTCAAGAGAGTCTATTCTATTGGCTTTCAAAAGCCAATAGAATAAAAGGGAGTAGCACAGCTAAGGAAAAGGGGGGGGGGGAAAATGGCGGACTGCGTTGTTTGGCGACCCCCGTGAAATGGTCGTTCGACCCCAAATGGGGTCCCGACCCCACAGGTTGAGAACCACTGCATTGCGTGGACTTCATGCTGGTGGGGGAATTCTGGGAATTGAAGTCCTTCCCTCTTAAAGCATGCTCACTGGGGGATTCTGGGAGTGGAAGTCCACCTCTCTTAAAGCATGCCGGCTTGGGGATTCTGGGAGTTGAAGTCCACCTCTCTTAAAGCATGCCGGTTGGGGGATTCTGGGAGCTGAAGTCCACTCTTCTTAAATTTGTCAGGGTTCGCCGACACCGCTCAAGAGAAACCCTATTAAATCCCCACGTCGGCTTCATTCACACAACATCCTACTACCTCCTCCCCCAAATCCAGGGCAGTTGGAAAAACTACACTAAGAGCTTAGGATGAAATTGGAAATTGACAAAGGGTCTCCAGCTCTGGATGCCAAATTCCAGCAGCTGAAAACCCCTCGACAAACGAATTTTGAAGCCTTTGAAAAAAATCGTCACAACTTCTCGAACCCACAAAACAGGAGGGAGGGGAAGACCGGAGGGGAAAATGGCCACACAACTCACCTGCCCTGTCCCCCAAGTCGGACTCTTCGTGGCGTTCCCCTTCTCTGCCGTCGGCCTGCTCCGAAGCCTCTCCTTGCTCAATCCGGGAGAGGAGATCTGGTTTGGAGACGGCTGCGTCTACGGAGGACAAGACAGCATCAAAGTACGGGTATTCATCGACTTACAAGCGCTTGTTTAGCGACCATTCCACGTTACGACGTCGCCGAAGGGACTTGACGACTTTTCGCACACATATGACCAGTTGCAGCATCCCCGGGGTCAGGTGATCAAAAAAAAAATAGCACGCTCGGCCGTTGACTTTGTTTCTCGTCACCAAAGGTTTCTTTCTCGTCGGCAACGGATTCGTATTTTTGACGGTAACAGTGTCCCGCGATTTCCCCCTTTTTTGCGACGAGAAACAAAGCCGACGAGAATTCCCTATTAGTAACTTAAGCGGTTCGCTGAACCACCGTGGTAAGACAGGTCACGAAACGGGAGAAAATTCACCTCACAGCGGTCTCGTTTAGCCGCAAAAATCTGGGCCACAATTGTGATCGTACGTCAAGGACGACCTGTATACCGGAAAACTCGCTTGGGGTTCGGAAGGCGTCAGAATGAGGATGGTGATCTAATGGCGCCCGAAGGTGGACCCTTCCCACCCTGGACCAGCCGGGACACCCGTTGCTTATTTCGGGGCGAAGCCACACAACCGTCTGGCGATGCGACGACAGAGCCACAAAACCACCGAGCCGCACTGAAATCGCCTGTCAGGTTTCTCTCCGGGAGTCCCGCGGCTGATCGATGGCGGCCCAGTCCTGACGCCAGCCCGCTCTTACCGACGGAGACCACCGCCTGGTAGTTGTGCTTCATGATGTGACGATACAGGTCCTTTTGGCTTTCGTCCAGGCCCCTCCACTCTTGCTCCGAGAAACTGCAGGAGGCGTCGTCAAACTGCAACGGGACCTGCAACGGGGCGACAACTCGGGGTCGTAAACAATGTAGACCACAACCGTTTCCAGTTTTGCGGACCGGCGGGGCGGAGGGAGAGGGCATGGTACCAGCGGTGTGTGCACGCACACAGCTCATTTATACAAATGGCGTGCACGTACGTGCGCGTAGCTCATTTGCACAAGTGGCATGCACATGCGCGCATGTAGCTCCTTTATACAAGCGGCGTGCATGTACGTGCGCGCAGCTCATTTGCACCAGCGGCGTGCATGCCCGTGCACGTAGCTCATTTGCACCAGCGGCGTGCATGCCCGCGCACGTAGCTCATTTATACAAGCGGCGTGCATCCGCATGCGTGCAGCTCATTTACACAAGCGGCATGCACATGGGCTTGCGTTGCGCTCAAGTGGAGTGCGCGCCGCTCACACGCTGCACGTCAAAATAAGGCGTGCGTCTGCGCACGCTCGCTGGCCGCTTCCGTGGCCCGGTTGCAAACTCCTCACGGCCTATTAGTGGGCTGCAGCCCACCGGTTGGGGACCCCTGATTTAGATGAGAGGATAGAAGGGGAACTCGTCAAATTTGCAGACGATACCACGCTGGCAGGAACAGCCAACCCTCCAGAAGATAGGCTAAGCGCCCAGAAGGATCTGGAGAGACTTGAACCCGGGGCCCTACCTAACAAAACGAAATTCGACGTACATAAAACTGTTTTACACTTAAAGAAGAAAAACGGAATTTACTGGTAAACAATAAGTGAAACCGGCCTCAACAGTAGCAACTGCGAGAGGGACCTAGTGGACAATCAATTAAATAGAAGCCGGCTGGGGGATTCTGGGAGTTGAAGTCCTCCCCTCTTAAAGCAGGCCGGCTAGGGGATTCTGGGAGTTGAAGTCCTCCTGTCTTAAAGCAGGCCGGCTGGGGGATTCTGGGAGTGGAAGCCTACCCGTCTTAAAGCAGGCCAGCTGGGGGATTCTGGGAGTGGAAGTTCACCCCTCTTAAAGTAGGCCAGCTGGGGGATTCTGGGAGTTGGTCCTCCCGTCTTAAAGCAGGCCGGCTGGTGGATTCTGGGAGTTGAAGTCCTCCCCTCTTAAACCATGCCAGGTGGGGGATTCTGGGAGTTGAAGTCCACCCCTCTGAAAGCATGGTGGCTGGGGAATTCTGGGAGTGGAAGTACACCCCTCTTAAAGCATGGAGGCTGGGGGATTCTGGGAGTGGATGTCCTCACCTCTTAAAGCATGCCGGCTGGGGGATTCTGGGAGATGAAGTCCTCCCCTCTTAAAGCATGCTGGCTGGGGGATTCTGGGAGTTGAAGTCCTCCCGTCTTAAAGCATGCCAGCTGGGGGCTTCTGGGAGTTGAAGTCCTCCCGTCTTAAAACAGGCTGGCTGGGGGATTCTGGGAGTGGAAGTTCACCCCTCTTAAAGCATGCCGGCTGGGGAATTCTGGGAGTTGAAGTCCTCCCCTCTTAAAGCATGCCGGGTGGGGAATTCTGGGAGTTGAAGTCCTCCCCTCTTAAAGCAGGCCGGCTGGGGGATTCTGGGAGTGGAAGCCCAGCCTTCTTCAAGCACGTTGAATGGGGGATTCTGGGAGACGACGTCCAGCCTCTTAACGCTTTCCGGTTTGGGAATTCTGGGAGCCGCAGCCTCAATTTGCCAACACCGCTCTACGAAACACCCGTGTTGCCCCTCCTTCACACGACGCCAACGCCTCAACTCCCTTTCTGCCCGTCCGGCAAAAACCCAGCCCATCGCCCCGGCAGGCTAGCCCGGCCGGTGGATCCCCCCCCCGCCGCCTCGTCTCACCTTCGGCGTCTCCCCCTTGGCGCCCGGCGGGAAACGCAGGATCCAGAAGTTGCGGTTCTGCAGCAGGTTCTCCATGTTCTCCAGCCGGCGCTGCAGCTGCCCGTACTCCTGGATCAGGGTGCCCAGCGCGGCCCACTTGCTCTCCAGCTGGTTGCCGAACTCAACGGCCGTCTTTTCGCAGCCGTCCAGCTTGGCTTCGGCCCGGCCCACCCGGCCTTCCAGGCCGAGGAGCTGCGCCGCGTAGGCGTCCACTTTGGCGTCCACCGCTTGGATCTCCGCCACGACGGTCAGGGAAAGCTCGGCCGCCTCGGGCAGGACGTCGGCCGCGGGGTTTGGCGCGGGGAGGCCGAGGGGCTGGACGGAGGCCGGGGGGGGGAGGTCCATGTCCCACGGAAGGCCCTGCTGTCGAGGCAGACACACAGACACACACACAGAGCAACGGGTCACGCAGTCCTCGGCGTAACGACCGTTTGTCGCGCGACTTTGCCCAGCCCGTAGCGGAAGGGGGGGGGCGCGAAGATCCCGAAGGTCTGCTCATTTTCCCCGGAACGCTCAACCTTGGACGGGACTAGAACTCACCGTCGCCCGGTGATTGGGCCAAAGTCAACCAGCTGGCTTTGGTGCCTTAAGGCGGGACGGGAACTCACTGTCTCCTGGTGATTGGCTTAAAGTCACCCAGCTGGCTTTCATGCCTAAGGCGGGACTAGAACTCACCGTCACCTGGTGATTGGCTCAAAGTTACCCAGCTGGCTTTCGTGCCTTAAGGCGGGACTAGAACTCACCGTCGCCCAGTGATTGGCTCAAAGTCACCCAGCTGGCTTTCATGCCTTAAGGCGGGACTAGAACTCACCGTCACCTGGTGATTGGCTCAAAGTTACCCAGCTGGCTTTCGTGCCTTAAGGCAGGACTAGAATTCACCGTCGCCTGGTGATTGGGCCAGAGTCACCCAGCTGGCTTTCATGCCTTAAGGCGGGACTAGAACTCACCGTCGCCCAGGTGATTGGCTCAAAGTTACCCAGCTGGCTTTTGTGCTTTAAGGCAGGACTAGAATTCACCGTCACCTGGTGATTGGACCAAAGTCACCCGGCTACTTTTCCATGCCAAGGCAGAACTAGAACTCCCGTCTCCCTGCTTCTGATCTTTCCACCCAACAGCCTCTCTACTGCAAGAGACACAAAAGCTCGATTTTTTTCCAGCAAACACACAACTTTTCAAGCAGCCTCCCTCCTTCCTCTCCTATTTAGCCTCCTCCAGCACCGGGTTCAAATTCCTCCCCCAGAAAATGTCGGGGCAATCTTCTGGGGAGGCCCCTGGAGCCCATCTCTTGCCCAGCCCAGCCAGCAAACCCAGATCCCAAGCTAGAGGTGGGTGTACCTTGCAGGAGCCCCCATCCCCACCACTGGGACAGTGGAAAGGGCACCACAAGGAGATCCCTTCCCACCAAGGGGGCAATCCAAACCTGGGAGGGGTCCAGACCCGAACAAGGCCAGCCCGGCCCCGCCCACCCACTGCCAAACCTTGAGGTGGGTCGATCTTGCAGGGCTTCCCCCCATCACCCCCTCCATAACCATCACTGGGCAGATGGAAAGGGAACCACGAGGAGATCCCTTCAGAGGAAGGAGGCAAATCCAGATTTCCCCCCTCCCCTCAGTCCAGGCCAGTCCAGTAACCAAATAGTGAGGTGGAAAATTTTTGCAGGAACCTTCCCCCCCCTCCCACCGGCAATCAACATCACTGGTCGGGTGGAAAGGGCACCACAAGGCGATCCCGTCCCCGGAAAGTCAGCCTCGCAAGGGGCCAATCCACGCTTGGGAGGGGTCGTTACCACCCAGATCTAAACTGGGAAAAGGACCTCCACTCCCATCATTCCACTGGGCAGGTGGAAAGGGAACCTTACTGGGCAGGTGGAAAGGGCACCACGAGGTAATCCCTTCCCAGCCAAGTCAACCTCGCAAGGCTGGGGGAGGCATCTAAAGCTTAGGAGGGGTCCAGACCCAACCCAGCCACCCAACCTTGAAATGGGCAGGAACCCCTCCACCCATCATCATCCCTGGGCAGGGGGAAAGGGCACCACGAGGTGATCTCTTCCAAGCACCAGAGCCTGGCAAGGGGGCAATGCAAGCGCCAGACCCCGCAGACCAGAGCAGCCCACCCACCCAACTTTGAGGTGGGCAAATCTTGCAGGACCCCCTCCGCCCATCCCCATCGCTGGGCCACTGGAAAGGGCACCACCAGGCGATCCCTTCCCAGCCAAGTCAGCCTTCCAAGGGCCCAATCTAAGCTTGGGAGGGCTCCAGACCCACCAATACAGGCCAGCCCACTTGAGGTGGGCAAATCTTGCAGGAATTCCCCCACCCACGCAATCGCCATCATTGGGAGGTGGAAAGGGCACCACGAGGCGATCCCTTCCCAGCAAGCCAGGCTCACGAGCGGGGGGCAATCCAAGTTTGGGAGGGGTCCAGCCCCCCCTCCAAACCGAACCCAGCCCCAGACTTTGAGATGGGCAGGTCTTGCAGGATCAGCCCTTCACCATCGCTGGGCAGGTGAAAAGGGCACCACCAGGCGATCCCTTCCCAGCCAAGTCAGCCTGGCAAGTGGGGGGGGGAGCAATCCAAGCTTGGGAGGCACCCGCACCTACCCACCCACCCACCGCCCCCCCACCGCCGTCCCTGGGCAGGTGGAAAGGGCACCACGAGGAGATCCCTTCCCAGCCAATGAGCCTCGCCAAGGGGAGAGGGCCATCATCACGAGGAGAAACCATCAAAGGGGCAATCCACACACACACACACACACACACACACACACACACACACACACACACACACACACACTCCAACCACCCAATCCAGTGCCAGCCCAGCAAGCAAACCTTGAGATACCCACCCACCCACCACCCCCAATCGCCGTCCCTGGGAAGGTGGAAAGGGCACCACGAGGAGAACCGTCCCCTTCAAAGGGGCAATCCAGACACACACACACACACACACACACACACACACACACACACACACATACACACACACACACACACACACACACACACTCCAACCACCCAATCCAGTGCCAGCCCAGCAAGCAAATCTTGAGATACCCACCCACCCACCGCCCCCAATCGCCGTCTCTGGACAGGTGGAAAGGGCACCACGAGAAGAACCCTCCCCTTCAAAGGGGCAATCCAGACACACACACACACACACACACACAAACAGAAACACCCCAACCACCCAATCCAGTGCCAGCCCAGCAAACAAACCTTGAGACACCTTCCCCCCGCAGCCACCCAACCACCGCCCCCCCCATCGCCGTCCCTGGGCCGGTAGAAAGGGCACCACGAGGAGAACCCTCCAAATCAAAGGGGCAATCCAGACACACACACACACACACACACACACACACACACACACACCCCAACCACCCAATCCAGTGCCAGCCCAGCAAGCAAACCTTGAGACACCCTACCCCCCGCACCCACCGCCCCCCCCTCGCCGTCCCTGGGCCGGTGGAAAGGGCACCACGAGGCGATCCCTTCCCAGCCAATGAGCCTGGCCGAGGGGAGGGGGCCATCGCAGCTGGGGAGGGGGTCTAGCCCCCTCCCAAGGTGGGTGGGGGGGATCGACCTCTCCCAGCTAGAAGACCCCCCCTCCCCTCCTCCCTCCCTCCCTCCCTCCCCAGCCCCGCCCGGACTGCGGCAAGCCCCCCCCCCGCCTCCTCCCCACTCACCTGGGCGGGGCTCCACTCGGCCATGGCCCGGCTGGGCTGGGCTGGGCAACGGCGGGAGAAGCGGAGCGAGGCGGGGACGGAGCGGCCGGTCGGTCCGTCGGTCGGTCCGGAGCGAGGCGGGGTTTGATGGGTTGGTGGGCGGCTGGGTGGGGGGGGGGGCTCCGCTGCGGTCCGGTCCAGGAAGCGACGGGGGCTCCGCGCAGGAGCCGCAGCGCCGCCTCGGCCTGCAGCGACGCCGCCTGGCCGGAGGTCGCCACTGCAGCCGCTCTCCGATCCCTCCCCCATCCAGGCTGAGATTGGGGGGGGGGGTCTGGACCCCCTCCCAAAGAGGGGAGGGGTCTTCTAGGTGGGAGGGGGCGATCCCTCCCCCATCCAGGCTCAGTTGGGGGGGGGAGTCTGGACCCCCTCCCAAAGAGGGGAGGGGTCTCCTAGGTGGGAGGGGGGGCGATCCCTCCCCATCCAGGCTGAGTTTGGGGGGTCTGGACCCCCTCCCAAAGAGGGGAGGGGTCTCCTAGGTGGGAGGGGGGCGATCCCTCCCCATCCAGGCTGAGTTTGGGGGGTCTGGACCCGCTCCCAAAGAGGGGAGGGGTCTTCTAGGTGGGAGGGGGGGCGATCCCTCCCCATCCAGGCTGAGTTTGGGGGGTCTGGACCCGCTCCCAAAGAGGGGAGGGGTCTCCTAGGTGGGAGGGGGTGAGGTCCCACCCCCATCCAGGCTGAGTTTGGGGGGGGGTCCTGACTCTCTCCCAAAGAGGGGAAGGGGGTCTTCTATGTTGGAGGGGGGCGATCCCTCCCCATCCAGGCTGAGTTTAGGGGGGGTCTGGACCCCCTCCCAAAGAGGGGAGGGGTCTCCTAGATGGGAGGGGGGAGGTCCCTCCCCATCCAGGCTGAGTTTGGGTGGGTCTGGACCCCCTCCCAAAGTGGGGAGGGGTCTCCTAGATGGGAGGGGGCGATCCCTCCCCATCCAGGCTGAGTTTGGGGGGGTCCGGACCCCCTCCCAAAGAGGGGAGGGGTCTCCTAGATGGGAGGGGACGATCCCTCCCCATCCAGGCTGGGTTTGGGGGGGGGTCTGGACCCCCTCCCAAAGAGGGGAGGTGTCTCCTAAATGGGAGGGGGGCGATCCCATCCCATCCAGGCTGAGTTTGGGGGGGTCTGTACCCCCTCCCAAAGAGGGGAGGGGTCTCCTAGGTGGGAGGGGGGGCGATCCCTCCCCATCCAGGCTGAGTTTGGGGGGGTCTGGACCCCCTCCCAAAGAGGGGAGGGGTCTCCTAGGTGGGAGGGGGGAGGTCCCTCCCCCATCCAGGCTGAGTTTGGGGGGTCTGGACCCCCTCCCAAAGAGGGGAGGGGTCTCCTAGATGGGAGGGGGAGGTCCCTCCCCCATCCAGGCTGAGATTGGGGGGTCTGGACCCCCTCCCAAAGAGGGGAGGGGTCTCCTAGATGGGAGGGGGGGAGATCCCTCCCCCATCCAGGCTGAGTTTGGGGGGTCTGGACACCCTCCCAAAGAGGGGAGGGGTCTCCTAGATGGGAGGGGGGAGGTGCCTCCCCCATCCAGGCTGGGTTTGGGGGGTCTGGACCCCCTCCCAAAGAGGGGAGGGGTCTTCTAGGTGGGAGGGGGCGATCTCTCCCCATCCAGGCTGAGTTTGGGGGGTCTGCCCCCCCCTCCCAAGGAGGGGAGGGGGTCTTCTAGCTGGGGCGATCCCTCCTCACCCAGGCTGGCTTTGGGGGGTGGGTCTTCTACCTGGGAGCTTGGATTACAGGGCTGACTTTGCCGGGATGGGATCTCCTCGTGGTCTCCTTTCCATCCCAACTGGGTTTGGGGGATGGGTCGGGAGCCCTCCCGCCCTTGGATTTTGCCTTGGAGGGCCCGCAGGATCCGCCCACCTCGAGGTTTGGTGGGCGAGGTTGGCTTAGATCTCCTCGTGGTGCCCTTTCCGTCAACCCGACTTTCCTCCTCTTCCTCCCCCCGCCTCCCAAAAAAATATCGGATCAGGAGTTGCACAGACAGCCGGTCTCCTACCTCGCAGGGTTGTGGGTTGGATGGCTGGAGAATTGAGCCAGGGAGGGGCCGGCAGGGGCCTACCGGAGGGGGAGAGGCGGGAGGGGAGGAGGGAGAAGGGAGAGGGAGGGAGAAGGGGGGGCAACAAGTCTGAGGGGTGGCTAGTCCTGGTGGAGGGGTCAAATTGGGGACCCTGAGACCCTCCAGTTCGGAGGGGATTCTTGAGGGAGAAGGGTAATAATAATAATGATGATGATGATGATGATGATCCTGGAGGTCATCTAGTCCAACCCCCTGCTCAAGGAGGAGGAGATCCTGACAGAATCATATTGGAAGGGACCTGGGACGTCATCCAGTCCAACCCCTGCTCAAGAAGGAGATCCTGACGGAATCATACTGGAAGGGACCCTGGGAGGTCATCCAGTCCAACCCCCCTGCTTAGGCAGGTCAGTGAGAGGGAGGGAGGGAGGGAGAAGGGAGCAGTAGGTCTGGGGGTGGCTAGTCCTGGTGGGAGGGGGGCGAATTGGAGACCCTGAGACCCTCCAGACGGGAGGGGATTCTTGAGGGGGAAGGATAATAATGATGATGATGATGATGATGATGATGATGATGATCCTGGAGGTCATCTAGTCCAACCCCCTTGCTCAAGGAGGAGATCCTGACGGAATCATATTGGAAGGCACCCTGGGAGGTCATCTAGTCCAACCCCCTGCTCAAGGAGGGGATTCTGACGGAATCATATTGGAAGGGACCCTGGGAGGTCATCTAGTCTAACCCCCTGCTCAAGGAGGAGATCCTTACAGAATCATGTTGGAAGGCACCCTGGGAGGTCATCTAGCCCAACCCCCTGCTCAAGGAGGAGATCCTGACGGAATCATATTGAAAGGGACCTTGGAGGTCATCCAGTCCAACCCCCTTAGTCTGGCAAGTCGGTGGGAGGGAGGGAGGAAGGGAGGGAGGGAGAAGGGGGCAGTAGGTCCTGTTGGGGGAGGGCGGATTGGGGACCCTTAGACCCTCCAGAGGGGAGGGGATTTTGAGGGGGAAGGGTAATAATGATGATGATGATGATCCTGGAGGTCATCTAGTCCAACCCCCTGCTCAAGGAGGAGGAGATCCTGACGGAATCATATTGGAAGGGACCTGGGAGTCATCTAGTCCAACCCCCTGCTCAAGGAGGAGGAGATCCTGACGGAATCATATTGGAAGGCACCCTGGGAGGTCATCTAGTCCAACCCCCTGCTCGAGGAGATTCTGACGGAATCATGTTGGAAGGGAGCCTGGGAGGTCATCTAGTCTAACCCCCTGCTCAAGGAGGGGATCCTGACGGAATCATATTGAAAGGGACCTTGGAGGTCATCCAGTCCAGCCCCCTGCTCAAGAAGGAGATCCTGACGGAATCATATTGGAAGGGACCTTGCGAGGTCATGTAGCTCAACCCCCTGCTCAAGGAGGAGATCCTGTCGGAATCATATTGGAAGGGACCCTGGGAGGTCATCCAGTCCAACCCCCCTGCTCAGGAAGGTCCGAGGGAGGGAGGGAGGGAGGGAGGGAGAAGGGGGAGTAGGTGCTGTTGGGGGAGGGCGGATTGGGGACCCTGAGACCCTCCAGAGGGGAGGGAGAGGAAGGGAAGAAGGGAGGAGGGAAGAAAGTTAGGAGGGAGGGGGCAGGGAAGGAGCAGGGGACACCCTCCCCTCCCCTCCTCCTCCCTCCCCTTCTCCTTTCCCCCCTCCCAACCCCATGGCTATTCCAGACCCCCCCCCCCGCTTCCCCGCCCTGCATGGAAGAGAGAGAGAGAGACCCTCGTGCAAAGCCGCTGGAACTCCCCGCCACCTGAGCCGAACATCGGGAGTTCCGTCCGTTGCAGCTGCGAACGAAGAACGGAACGACCCCTCCCCTCAACCTCCCCCCTCCCCTTAACGGCCAGTGCAGGAGCTCCGGAGCCCGGACGGGGCAGATCGAGCGGGGTAGGGGGGGGTCTCTCCCCACTCCCCCCACTAAACCCCGCACCCCCCCCCCATTTCCAGGCAGTTGGTATGATCCGGGAGACCCTTGCCTGTCTGTCTGCCCCTTTTTGGGTGGATGGGGGGGTCTTCAGGGATGAAGTGTTGCCCCCTCCCCACCACCAGCCCTGGGACCCCTCCGGGCATTTGAAAAGGGGGAGCAGAGCAAAGGCTCTGCTTGTGTGTGTGTGTGTGTGTGTCTGTGTGTGTGTGTCTGTGTGTGTGTGTGTAGCCCCTCCCACTGGAGCTGGAGCAGACCCTCCCCCCCAGGAATTGGGTGGGAGGGGGGTCCCTCCGGCCTCTCTTCCCCCCCCCGTCCATTCAAGGGTGCAAAGAATAATGAGGAGGGGGTCTTTCCACCGGCCCCCCACTTTTTCCCTTTCTTCCCCCTTTGGAGAGAGTTTAGAGACCTCGAAAGAGGAGGGGACTTCAACTCCCAGAGTTCCTCAGCTCGTCGCGGAAGCCCGGATTTGGACTCCCAGAATTCCGGATGGGGGATTCTGGGAGTGGAAGTCCTCCCCTCTTAAAGCAGACTGGCTGGGGGATTCTGGGAGTTGAAGTCCTCCCAAAGAATGCCAGCTGGGGGATTCTGGGAGTGGAAGTCCTCCCCTTTTAAACCCTGCTGGCTGGGGGATTCTGGGAGTGGAAGTCCTCCCCTCTTAAAGCAGGCTGGATGGGGGATTCTGGGAGTGGAAGTCCTCCCCTCTTAAAGCAGGCTGGCTGGGGGATTCTGGGAGTTGAAATCCTCCCAAAGAATGCCAGCTGGGGGATTCTGGGAGTGGAAGTCCTCTCCTCTTAAAGCAGGCTGGATGGGGGATTCTGGGAGTGGAAGTCCCCCCCTCTTAAAGCAGGCCGGCTGGGGGATTCTGGGAGTGGAAGTCTCCCCTCTTAAAGCATGGGTGACTAGGGGATTCTGGGAGTTGAAGTCCTCCCCTGTTAAAGGAGGCCAGCTGGGGGATTCTGGGAGTTGAAGCCCTCCCTTCTTCAAGCATGGCTGACTGGGGGATTCTGGGAGTTGAAGCCCATCCCGCTGAAAGATGGTGATTGGGGGATTCTGGGAGTGGAAGTCCTCCCTTCTTCAAGCATGGCTGACTGGGGGATTCTGGGAGTTGAAGCCCATCCCGCTGAAAGATGGTGATTGGGGGATTCTGGGAGTGGAAGTCCTCCCCTCTTCAAGCATGGCTGACTGGGGGATTCTGGGAGTTGAAGCCCATCCCGCTGAAAGCATGCTGACTGGGGGATTCTGGGAGTGGAAGTCCTCCCCTCTTAAAGCAGGCCGGATGGGGGATTCTGGGAGTTGAACTCCTCCCCTCTTAAAGCATGGCTGACTGGGGGATTCTGGGAGTTGAACTCCTCCCCTCTTAAAGCAGGCCGGCTGGGGGATTCTGGGAGTTGAAACCCACCCCTTTAAAGCATGCTGAATGGGGGATTCTGGGAGTGGAAGTCCTCCCCTCTTCAGGTGGCGGCCCTTCCACCAGACCTCCCCAACCTCTTCTCCCTTTGCATCCTGCCCCCCTCCTTATTGCGGCCTCCAGCCCACAAACACACCTTGCCCTCCCTGCCACACACACACACAAACAGACACACAGACAGAAAAATTTCCAGCTGCCAGGAACAGGGTTTTTTTTTTTTTTTTCCCTTGGCCCCTCCTAAACTGGGGTGGCGCTGCCGGGTTTCTTTCGTCAAGGCACCATTGTTTGCCTGCCCGGCCTACTGGCGGGCGCCCCGTCCAATCTCGGGCAGGGAGAGATGCTGGAGAAGCGGGCAGAACCAATGGGAGGAGGCGATGTAGCCGGGCAGAGGCTGGGCAGGGCCAAGGGAGGGGGGGGGGGCTGGGACAGGCCTGGGAAAGGGGGGGGGAGGAGGAGGCGAGCCTCGCCATGGCCTGTCTGCCCCGGGCTTCGGGGTGAGGCCTATGGACCAGTTTGGGGGTCGACCTGCCCGCCAGGTGATGCTCCAGCATCCTTTCTCCTCCTGCATCCCTGCCGCAGCATCCACAGACGGTACCCGCCAGCCTTGCTGAGCATCCAGCCGGACAGGTGGGAGGACCAAGCCAGGCCAGCAGACCACAAAACCCCTCTTCCCCAGCCAGGTGAGGGGTGGGGGGGGGGCGTCAGGTGAGATCTCAGCCACAAGGGGGGGGGAGGGAGCGTGGGACGAGGAAGGAGCATGGACAGAGGGCTTTCCTGCCCTCCTGTCTTTGCATCTGGCCGATTGGGAGAGGGAAGGGGGAGGGAAGTGGGTGGGTGGGTAGATTCCAGTCTGAAATGATAGGGGAGGGACGGTCTCCGGCTTGAGCAGGGGGGCTGGACTAGAGGACCTCCGAGGTCCCTTTCCACTCTGTCATGCTATGATTCTGTAAGGGTCTCCGGCTTGAGCAGGGGGCTGGACTAGAGGACCTCCGAGGTCCCTTTCCACTCTGTCATGCTATGATTCTGTAAGGGTCTCCGGCTTGAGCAGGGGGCTGGACTAGAGGACCTCCGAGGTCCCTTCCCACTCTGTCATGCTATGATTCTGTAAGGGTCTCCGGCTTGAGCAGGGGGCTGGACTAGAGGACCTCCGAGGTCCCTTCCCACTCTTCTCCCGTTGTTGGGGGGGAGGGGAAGGGGCCGCCCAGTGGGCCGGGCCACAAGGCCACTTGGATGGAAGGCATTTAAATCCTTTCCCTCCATAACTTCAATTCCCAGAATCCCCCAGCTGGCATGCTTTAAGAATGGAGGACTTCCACTCCCAGAATCCCCTAGCCAGCAGGGTTTAAAAGGGCAGGACTTCCACTCCCAGAATCCCCCAGCTGGCATGCTTTACAAGGGGAGGACTTCAACTCCCAGAATCCACCAGCCAGCTGTGCTTTCAGAGGGGGGGACATCGACTCCCAGAATCCCCTAGCCGGCGTGCTTTAAAAGGGGAGGACTTCAACTCCCAGAATCCCCTAGCCTCCATGCTATAAGAGGGGGTGGACTTCAACTCCCAGAATCCCCCAGCCGGCCTGCTTTAAGAGGGGGGGATTTCCACTCCCAGAATCCCCCAGCCGGCAAGCTTTAAAGGGGGAGGACTTCAACTCCCAGAATCCCCCAGCCAGCATGTATTAAGAGGGGGGGCTTCAAATCCCAGAATCCCCCAGCCGACATGGTTTAAGGGGGGGGGCCTTCAACTCCCAGAATCCCTCAGCCGACATGGTTTAAGAGGGGGGGCCTTCAACTCCCAGAATCTCCCAGCCGGCATGCTTTAAGAATGGAGGACTTCCACTCCCAGAATCCCCCAGCCTCCATTCTTTAAGAGGGGGGGACTTCCACTCCCAGAATTCCATGCTGGTTGGGGAACCCTGAGAATCAATGTCCCCTCATCTTAACGTTGCTCAGCTTGACAAACTCTGCTCTCAGGAGCTTTTTGCTCATTTTTTTCCCTTCTGAACTTTCAACGGTCGCTAAACAAATCGTCGTAAGCCGGGGACTAACTACTACTGGTGTCAATTGTATAATGTGTATTGGTACAATGCCCAGAGTCACTCAGGCAGGGTGGTGCCTAAACATGATAAACAAACAAACAAACAAATAAAGTTAGTCCTTTATTTAGCAACCCGACGTTACGACCGCATGGAAAACGAAGTGGCTTACGACCAGTTTTTCACATTTAACAACCGTTGCCGCTGCTCCGTGGTCCCACGATCAAAATTCGGATGCTGGGCAGCTGACTCACGTCTACGACGGTCGCAGCGTCCCCCGGGGAGGTGCCACGTGCTCAAAATTCAGACGCTCGGCAACCGACTCCTATTTACGACGGTCGCAGCGTCTCACGGTCACGTGATCCAAATTCAGATGCTCAGCAACCGACTCGTATTTACGACGGTCGCAGTGTCCCAGAGTCACGTGATCAAAATTCGGACGCTTGTCCACGGACTCGTATTTACGACTGTCACAGTGTCCCAGAGTCACATGTTCAAAATTCAGACGCTTGGCAACTGACTCATATTTACGACAGTCGTAGTGTCCCGCGGTCACGTGTTCAAAATTCAGACGCTTGTCCACCGACTCGTTTTTACGACGGTCGCAGTGTCCCAGAATCACGTGCTCAAAATTTAGACGCTTGGCAACCGACTCGTATTTACGACGGTTGCAGCGTCCCATGGTCACGTGATCAAAATTCAGACGCTTGTCCACCGACTTGTATTTATGACGGTCGCAGTGTCCCAGAGTCACGTGTTCAAAATTCAGACGCTTGGCAACTGACTCATATTTACGACAGTCGTAGTGTCCCGCGGTCACGTGATGAAAATTTAGACGCTTGGCAACTGACTCATATTTACGACAGTTGCAGCGTCCCGCGGTCACGTGCTCCCAATTCAGACGCTTGTCCACCGACTCGTATTTACGACGGTCGCAGTGTCCCAGAGTCACGTGTTCAAAATTCAGACGCTTGGCAACTGACTCATATTTACGATAGTCGTAGTGTCCCGCGGTCACGTGATGAAAATTTAGACGCTTGGCAACCGACTCGTATTTACGACAGTTGCAGCGTCCCGCGGTCACGTGCTCCCAATTCAGACGCTTGTCCACCGACTCGTATTTACGACGGTCGCAGTGTCCCAGAGTCATGTGCTCAAAATTCAGACGCTTGGCAACCGACTCGTATTTACGACAGTCGTAGTGTCCCGCGGTCACGTGATCAAAATTTAGACGCTTGGCAACCGACTCGTATTTACGACGGTCGCAGTGTCCCAGAGTCACGTGATCAAAATTCAGACGCTTGTCCACCGACTCGTTTTTACGACGGTCGCAGTGTCCCAGAATCACGTGCTCAAAATTTAGACGCTTGGCAACCGACTCGTATTTACGACGGTCGCAGCGTACCCGGGGTCACGTGCTCCCAATTCAAAGGAGGCAAAACTCACGAAACCAGTGCCTCCCTTAGCGACCGACGTTTGGGGGGAGGGGGGGGTCGATGCTGGTCGTTAAGCCGAGGACTCCCTGTTTAGTGACATTGATAGAAGACTCGTCCCAGACTCCCAGGAATGGGGGGGCTCCAGAGCTGAGCGGGTCTTTCTTCCGTCCCCTGCAGGTTTGGCTGGCCTCTGAGTACCCCCCGGCATCCTGGCTCAGGACCCCGCGAGCGAAGAGCTGGGTGATGCGTCTGCCGAGCCGCTGAGGATGATGAAGGAGATGGAGGACGAGCAGGAGAACTGCAGCTATCAGGGACCTGGTGGGTCTCCAGCTGATTTTGGGGGGGGGGGGAACTCTGAAAATTTTTCCTTTCTTTCTTTTTTTTGGGGGGGGACCATGGCAGTTTGTCCCGAGACAGACAATGGCCTGTTCGAAAAGAGACGGGCCGGGTGGAGAATCGCGGTTTAATTTGAATAGAATACGGGAAGTTCACGATGGAATGGGGAGGGGGGCTTGGTGCTCTCTGAGCTGGGTGGTTTTCCTTGCAGACGTCTCAGGACCTAGCTAGGGAACGTCATCAGTGCTGGAAGGAAGGAAGGAAGGAAGGAAGGAAGGAGAGGAGGAGGGAGGGAGGGAGGGAGGGAGGAAGGAAGGAAGGAAGGAAGGAAGGGAGGGAGGGAGGGAGGGAGGAAGGGAGGAAGGGAGGAAGGGGAAAGGACTGTGTGGTCCTTGGTGCTCTCTGGGTGGTTTTCCTTGCAGACGTTTCATAACCCAACTAGGGAACGTCATCAGTGCTGGAAGGAAGGAAGGAAGGAAGGAAGGAAGGAAGGAAGGAAGGAAGGAAGGAAGGAAGGGGAGGAGGAGGAGGAGGAGGAGGAGGAGGAACTGTGGAGTCCTTGGTGCTCTCTGAGCTGGGTGGTTTTCCTTGCAGACCTTTCAGGACCCAACTAGGGAACGTCATCAGTGCTAGAAGGAAGGTGGGAATTATGGAGAGGAGGAGGAGGAGGAGGGAAGGAGAAGGAGGAAGAGAGGAAGGAGAGGGGGAGGAGGAGAAGGGGAAAGAGAGAGAAAAGGAGAGGGAGGAGAGGAGGAAGGACTGTGGGGTCCTGGATGCTCTCTGAGCTCGGTGGTTTTCCTTGCAGACGTCTCAGGACCCAACTAGGGAACATCATTGGGGCTAGAAGGGAGGAAGAGGAGGAGGGGGGGAGGAGGAGGAGGAGGACGACGACGATGACGACGACTGCGGGATCCTTGATGCTGAGTTGGGTGGTTTCGTTGTAGACATTTTATGACCCAACTGGGTAACATCATCAGTGCTAGAAGAGAATGGATTTTTCAGGGAGGAGGAGGAGGAGGAAGAAGAAAAGAGGAGGAGGAGGAGGAGGAGGAGGAGGAGGAGGAGGAAGAAGAAAATGACTGTGGGATCCTTGGGGCTCTCTTAGCTGGGCGGTGACCTTGCAGACGTTTCTTTACCAAACTAGTTAACACCATCAGGCTTTGCCTTCTTGACTCTTGGAAGGACAGTATCGAATTAACCTTGCTCTGCTTTTTTTTTTTTGCCTCCCCCCCCCCCTGCAGAAGAGAGCTGGCAGCCCACCATTATCAAACAAGAGGAAGAGGAGGAGGAAGAGGGACTGGAGGCGCAGCTGAGCCGGCTGGCGGCCGCCAGCGCTTCGAAATGTACCACCAACGGGCTCCACCAGATCGTCCAAAAGCTGAGCGGCGCCGAGCCCCTGCAGCTGGTGGGACCCGGGGCCACCAGCGAGGAGGTCGTGCTCCTGGACTACAGGGTGAACCCTTTAATTCGGGCCTGCAGACCCCCCCTGGGGGAGACGTCCCACTGGTGCCTGGAATGCGGGAAGAACTTCGGCCAGAAATCCGAGCTGGAAGCCCACCAGGCCAAGCACCACGCCGGGCAGAACTCCTACATCTGCGGCGACTGCGGGCGCAGCTTCATGGAGCACATGGCACTGGCGGCCGGGCAGGGGGGCTGTGCCGCCGGACACCCTTTCGCCCCTTCCGGCAGCCGGAGGAAGGGGCCGGCCCTGAGCAACGAAGCCGGGGTGCAACGCAAGGAGCGTAAAGAACTCTCTCTGCAGGAGAAGGTCCGTGTGCTGGAGATGCTGGAAGGGCCCAAGGTCTCGCAGAGCGAACTGGCCAAGCGGTTCGGGGTGTCCCAGCCCCAAATTTGCCGCATCATCAAGAACAAGGAGCGCATCCTGGCCGAGTGGGGTAAAAACCCCAACCCGGCTCGCAAACGCAAGTTGGAAGACAGAGCTCCGCCCGGCGGTGACCGAACGTTCCTGCAGTGGTTCGAACGCAACTGCGGACACCCGTTCCCGGCGGACGGCAGACTTTGGCAAGAGAAAATTGCCTTCGGAGGGGGAGAAGCCGGCTTGGAGACCACCCTTCCGTGGCCGAACGGCTCCCCGGCCAAGCCCAAAATAAGCCCCCGGAGGGCCCTTCCGGAGAAATGGAACCGGGAAGTGCTGGAAGAGGATGACGACGAAGACGAAAGTCGCTGGGAAAGTACGACGCTGCCATGTATCCTCAGCCACTACGATCTTCCCAACGTCTACGCTTGCGGGGAGACGGGGATGCTGTTTCGGGCCACCCCCGACGATCTGGCGTCCCGGACCGGCGGTGAAGGCCAGGACCAGCTGACCATCTTGCTGTGCGCCAACATGGACGGCTCGGATAAGAGAGACGTACTGATCGTGGGCAAGGCTGCCCGTCCGTTTGCCGGCCTTCGGGGCTTGTCTTCCGCCACCTACCGAGTTCAAAACCGGGCCTGGATGACCCCGGCCATCTTTTCCGAGTGGCTGCAGAAGTTCAATGAGGAGGTGAAGCAGCAGGAGAGGCGCGTGGCCCTTTTCGTGACGCAGTGCGCCGCCCACCCCTACGCCGAGCTCTCCAACGTCCAGATGGTCTTCATGCCGCCTCACGTCGCCTGGCTGCCTCCCCTGGAGCAAGGGGTGGTCCAGAATTTCAAGTGCCACTATCGGAGAAGGATGTTGACCCACCTCTTGGTCAAGGACCATGGCAGAGCCTCCAGCCCCTCCACCGGCCAGCTCTCCCACTTCCTCAGCCTCCTGGATGCCGTCCACCTGGTGGTCCAAGCCTGGTCCGAGGTCTGCCCTCAAACCATCGCCAACTCTTTCAAAGCGGCCGGCTTCAGCGCGAACCCCCGTCTACTTACACCGCCGTTGGAAGTGGTCCGAGCCCTGGGCTGCAAGGATCAAGATCAATTTGAGCAGTTCGTTTTGATGGACGAAGGGCTGGAGTGCTTCGGAGAACAGGACGGCGTGGACCCGACCAGGGAGACCCCTCGAGAGCAAGAACCCAACTCGGCGAGAGGAGGACGGGAGGAGGAGGAAGAGGAGGAGGAGAAGGAGGAGGAATCGGCCCTCTTCTCCTGCCCCTCCAAGCCGGACGTCGTGGACAGCTTGGCGAAGCTGCGGTGCTACCTGGAGTGCCACGCCGTGTCGCCCAACATCTTCCAGACCTTCTACCAGCTGGAGGATCTCATCCACGCCCTGGCGCTCTCCGACATGCAGTTAGCCAAAGGGAGATCTTGCCAAGATTGACTCTCAACGTAGCCCTGGAACCAGTGGACCATTCCGGATCCCTGAAACCGGATGTCCAGGAATCCACTGACGTGCGGTTTGTTTTTTGGGGGGGGAGGGTCTTCTGGACACCCTGTACAGTCTCCAAGTAGTTTTGGCAACGTAGCATCGAGTGAGAATCCTGCCGTTTTCCTCCTGAGAATTAGAAGCATGCAGAGAAGAACTACAGAGTAGCCGTAAGACACGAGCGAGGGAAAACGTTTTGTGGACCTAGCTGTCCACAAATTCTTCTCCCGGGGAATCTGGGGAGGGAGCAATGGGCAACTCGGCTTCCTTTTGACCCCTGGCCCGACTTTTGCTTACACGCCACGTTGTGTGTATGTGTCCAATTGTGACTTTTAAACCACGGCTTTGCCTGGGGAAGCCCTCTCCGCTAGCGGTTGAGTACAGGTTTAGGAAAAGTGGGAAGGCCGCCGCGGATTGCCGCGTGTGGACAAGTGAAAGCCCTGGGGGTTCCCAGGGGGAGGGGCCGAACAATGCCACACCCACACAGGCAATCGAGGGGAATCGGTCCCGTGCGACGGGTGCAAAGGACAGCCTCGGCATCCCACCCGCGCGCGGGGCGAGGGGCCTTGTCCTCTGACTTGTACGGGACACCGTAGATCAGTAGGAGACGTAATATCGGTCCCTTGGCCTGTACGGGAACGTACATCTATCTATAGAGGATCGACGATGTTGGGTGGACCACGGAGAAGGCTTAACGGTTGGGGAAAGAGGACCTTAGGGGTCATGGCGCCCGAACAGGGGCTCTTCTTCTGGCATCCTGACGGACGCCGTGACCAGACTTAGCACTCTTCCCCAAGAGGAACCCACAGCAGGATTGGGGCGACAAAAACATGACAATAAAGGTTATCTTATCTGAGTGGTTGTGGGGCATCCGGGGAAGTTGGCCCACTTCCCTGAGAATTTCTGCAGGACCTCAACCTCCTGGGGCGGGTCTTCCATTTCAAGCCCTCCTTGGTCACCAACCGTGGAGCAGACCACCCCCTCGTCGGAGAAGACCACGGCGTGAAGCCCAGAAGCTACGTCGGGGACAACAGCAACTTGGAGAGAGAAAGTTTTAGAGTTTCCCAGAATCCCCCTGGTTTTTGCAGAATAAGAGGGAGGGATGTAGGAGGCTGTTTAGACCCCCCCCTCCCCTGGGCTTGCTCTGAAGGACTTCTCTGACAGGATGCCAATAAAGTGTTCAAAGGCCGATGTTTGTCGTGGGTTTGTTATGGAGATCCGTGTGTTGCTTTGCCCAGGTAGACACAAGGACAGCATCACATTCTGCCTCAGAGTAATAATGGCGGGACTTCTGGGGCATCCTCAGTGGTGCGTTGTTTGCTTCACAGCCTCATGACTACCACACAAAAGATTTTTTTATCTATCTATATCTGTACCGACATCTATCATCTCTCTCTTGTCCATCCATCAAATTGATCATCATCCATCCATATCTATGTCATCCATTAATCTCTATTATGTCTGTCTGTCTATAGCTATCTACCTACCTATCTATATCTATCTATCTATCTATCTATCTATCTATCTATCTATCTATCTATCTATCTATCTATCTATCTATCTCTACATCTGTTGTCTAATTTATCATCTGTCTGTCTATATATGTATATCTATATCTGTTGTTTGTATATTATCTATATCTATCTCTGTCGTCTAATTTATCATCTATATCAGTGGTTCTCAACCTGTGGGTCGGGACCCCATTTAGGGGCGAACGACCATTTCACGGTCGCCAAACAACACAGTCCGCCATTTTTTTCCCCTTTTCCTTAGCTGGGCTACTCCCTTTTATTCTATTGGCTTTTGAAAGCCAATAGAATAGACTCTCTTGAATAGAGTCTAATTCTATTGGCTTTCAAAAGCCAATAGGAATTGTCCAGGCTGTCTTTGCCCTGCTGAGCCCGCCAAAAGTCCCATTCTGCAAACGGTGCTGCACTAGTTGAGTAGTCCTCGACTTACGACCGGTTGAGTAGTCCTCGACTTACGACTGGTTGGGGTCACGGCATTAAAAAGGTTGAGAACCATTGATCTATAGTGTAGGACTTCCACTCCCAGAACCCCCCAGCCAGCATCCGTTAAGATCTATGGACTTCAATTCCCAGAATCCCCCAGCCAGCGTCCATTGAGATGTTTGGACTTCAACTCCCAGAATTCCCCAGCTAGCATACGTTAACATGGGTGGATTTTAACTCCCAGAATTCCCCAGCCAGCATGCGTTAAGAGTTTCCTACCTGAGCAGGGGGTTGGACTAGAAGACCTCTAAGGTCCCTTCCAACTCTATTATGGTTATTGTGTAGACTTCAACTCCCAGAATTTGACGCTGGCTGGGGAATTCTGGGAGTTGAAGTCCACCTGTCTTAAAGTTGCAAAGGTCGAGGAACGCAGTTTCCACAGCACTGTGAGTAACGAACACGTACAAAATCCAGCTATTATTCATATATGCAGATTCTTTTGTTAATGAGCAATATTGATTAATTAGATTAATAGATTAATATTTTGTTTCATCAACGGAGCAACTGGTAGAAGATTGCCGGGTCGCCAAACAATGCAGTCCGCCATTTTTTCCCCCTTTTCCTTAGCTGTGCTACTCCCTTTTCTTCTATTGGCTTTTGAAAGCCAATAGAATAGACTCTCTTGAATAGAGTCTAATTCTATTGGCTTTCAAAAGCCAGTAGGAATTGTCCAGGCTGTCTCTGCCCTGCTGAGCCCGCCAAAAGTCCCATTCTGCAAACGGTGCTGCACTAGTTGAGTAGTCCTCGACTTACGACCGGTTGAGTAGTCCTCGACTTACGACTGGTTGGGGTCACGGCATTAAAAAGGTTGAGAACCATTGATCTATATCATCTATCTATCTATCTATCTATCTATCTATCTATCTATCTATCTATCTATCTATCTATCTAATCCATCTATTGTCTAATAATTTATCTGTCTATATCTATCGATATCATCTATATCTCTCTCTCTATCAACATCTGTTGTCTAATTTATCATCTATGTCTGTCTGTCTATATCTATCTATCTATCTAATCCATCTATTGTCTAATTTTTCTGTCTATATCTATGTATATCATCTATCTCTATATCTGTCTATATCATCTATCTTATATAATCTCTCATCTATATCATCTATCTCTAACTATCTTATATCATCTATATCATCAATTGATCATCTCTATATCTTATACTATCATCTATCTGTGTCTGTCTGTCTATCTCTGTCTAATCCATCTATTGTCTAATTTGTGTCTTTATCTATCTATCTATCTATCTATCTATCTATCTATCTATCTATCTATCTATCTATCTATCTATCTATCTATCTATCTCATATCTATCTCATCTATATCATTAATCAATCAATCTAGCTATCTTATCAATCTATATCTTCATTCTATCATCTCTTACCTATCATGTCAATCTATCATCTATCTAGCATATCACCTAATCATCTATTTATCCATCCATCTACATATATATCTATGTATCTGATATCCATTTATATCTTATTATGTATCTATTCACTCCATAATCCCTTCGTCAATTTATCTATCTAGCCATCCATCCAATCATTTCCCCCTTCCCTCCCTCTATCCATCCAATCCTCCATCTACATCCATTCATCAGCTATACATCTGTGCACAGCTGTGTGACTAACTTCACACCCGCAGCGATTCCACGGTGGGAAGAACGATAGCGAAATGGGGCAAAACCCCCTTTAACGACCGCTAAATTTGGGGCCGAATTGCCGCCGTTAAGTCGAGGACGACCTGTAGTATAATTTTCAACGGGTGACAGAGTTGAGGTTTTTCTTTTGTTCCAGACAAATAGGGAAAAAAATGGGTTCCGAACAGAAGTTGACCAAAATTTATTGTCTCCAAACTGTTTTTTTTTTTTTAATCAAAAAGACTCTCGCAGTTTGCTTTCTGTGTGCATAACGACACCCTACTAGACAGGGTTTCTCAACCTTGACAATTTTTAAGACACGTGGACTTCAACTCCCAGAATTCCCCAGCTAGCATGCGTTAAGATGTGAGGACTTCAACTCCCAGAATTCCCCAGCCAGCATGCATTAAGATCTGTGGACTTCAACTCCCAGAATTCCCCAGCCAGCATTCTTTAAGAGTGTAGGACTTCCACTCCCAGAACCCCCCAGCCAGCATCCGTTAAGATCTATGGACTTCAATTCCCAGAATCCCCCAGCCAGCGTCCATTGAGATGTTTGGACTTCAACTCCCAGAATTCCCCAGCTAGCATACGTTAACATGGGTGGATTTTAACTCCCAGAATTCCCCAGCCAGCATGCGTTAAGAGTTTCCTACCTGAGCAGGGGGTTGGACTAGAAGACCTCTAAGGTCCCTTCCAACTCTATTATGGTTATTGTGTAGACTTCAACTCCCAGAATTTGACGCTGGCTGGGGAATTCTGGGAGTTGAAGTCCACCTGTCGTTGCAAAGGTCGAGGAACGCAGTTTCTACAGCACTGTGAGTAACGAACACGTACAAAATCCAGCTACTATTCATATATGCAGATTCTTTTGTTAATGAGCAATATTGATTAATTAGATTAATAGATTAATATTTTGTTTCATCAACGGAGCAACTGATAGAAGATTGCCGGGCCCTGAATCAGGGATTTCCCCAATCTGTTGTGAATTCTATACTTATACATGCCTGGCATGAAGGACTTAGCCTGGAATCTTAAAGAGCCGGAAGGAAGCCAGAGGTCATCTAGTCCAACCCCTGCCCTGGTTGCAGGACCCTAGTGCTGTCTCTCTGCCAGATGCATGGGGAAGCTTTGAAAGCTGCCGAGGGCCGTCAGCTCGGAGAGTTCGAAGCCGTCTTTCTCAACCTTTGCACCTTTTCAGACTCCCAGAATTCCATGCTGGCTGGGGAATTCTGGGAGTCGAAGTCCGCACAGCTTCAAAGGGCTACGGTGGAGAAGCGCTTCTTTAAAGCCGAGTTCCCCAACCTTTCGGGATTGGCGGCCCAGTGGGGGCAAGGGGCAGGCATGTAAGTGAGGCCGAGAGCAGCGGTGACATTCGCACCAGGTTCCCGGCACTCGTATGAGGAGGGCGGCGAGTCCCCATGACACTTTAAGCGGGGACGCCAAGTGCCCACGGCGCTCAAGCAAGCGGGGCCCCAAGTGCCCACGACACTTGCGCCGCAGCCCGCAGGTTGGGGACCCCTGTATCAAAGAGACAAATCGATAGAGAAGCGTACTCTCTAGCATGCCCAGTCTCTATGGCCTTTTGCAACCAGGACCCTCAATGGCAACAGCAGGGGAAACCAGAACCAGAGCAGTGATAAACTCAGGTTAAGCACTGTCACTAAACGAATTTTTGTAAGCTGAGGACGAGCTCTAGACTAGACTTGTATTTATGATGGCTGTGGCTTCCCGGGGTCACGTGATCAAAATTCAGACGCTTGGCAACCGACTCGTATTGATAACGGTCGCAGCGTCCCGGGGTTACATGATCAAAATTCAGACACTTGGCAACCGACTCGTATTGACGACGGTCTCAGCGTCCCGAGGTTGTGATCAAAATCCAGACACTTCGCAATCGACTCGTTATTTATGATGGTCGCAGCGTCCCAGGCTCATGTGATCAAAATTCAGACGCTTGGCAACTGCCTCGTAATTATGACGGTTGCTCACATGACCCTGGGACACTGGGAACCCGGATTCATTTAACAATCATTGTTACTAATTTGAGAATTGCAGTGAGTCACTGCAAGAAAGGTCGTAAAATGGGGCAATGTTCAGTTAATGTTTCACTTTTTAATAACCGAAATTGGGGTCAAGGACGACCGTGTATTTGTGAGATTTGATGCCTTTCCCACTTGTCAAAGCAAGCCGGAAAACTGTCACAAAATCCCCGCTACTTATTCAAAGCGGGAAAGTTACAAATTCTTGACATACTATTCCAATCCAATGTAATACATACAGATGGTCCATGACTTACGACTCACAACATGTGTCTACGTGACCATCGCAACATCTTCAGGGATCACAATTTGGGCACCAGGCTACCGGCCAGCATTTAAGACGACTGCAGCCCCTGGGGTCACGCAATTCCAAGTTGTGACCTTTTGTGCGAATTTTGAGCCAGAAATATCCGGATTCACTGAACGACTATACTGATTGGCTTAATGACTGGACTCGCTTCACGACGGCAGTGATTCGCTGAAGGACCGCCGTAAAAAGGGTGGTAAAGTCGGGTCTGGCTCCACTTCCCACTTATGATGGAAATTGGGGTCTCAATTTGAGGTGGCAAATCTTACGCCGTAAATCGAGGAGTGCCTTTACCAACTGTTTCTCGGGGAGAATCCTAAAACCTCAGGACGCTTTACATCTTCTCCCTGCCATCTATTTGAGGGTGGAAAACAAATAAATAAGATGGGCTTGTGTGTTAGAAAACACACACACAGATACACATACACGAGACAAACACACCCAACACAAGAGCCGAGCCAGCGGGTGATTTTTTTTTTAATCCCCATTTATTAGCTTTAATCTAGGTCGTAAAAAGGGTGCAGGACAAATAACAAGCACTGGCCTATCCGAGCATCAAGAGTCACAGGTACGTTTGAGGATATTCCCAGCAGCCCTTGGGGCTCCAAAGGGAGTCCCGGTTCAAACGGCGGAGTGCCGCTTCGCCTGAAACGGTTGCCGATTCGAGTCCGAAATCGGGTGTGCAAGGCAGGAGGAGAGGGGGAGCAGAGGTGCTGGGAGATGGGGTCCTCCTCCTATTTTCCCAACCTCCCCCTCTCCGCCAGATTTGCATGGAAATCATGGTTAGACGCCCAAGCCAGGATGGCGGCATCAAGGATAACAGGGCAGCCAGCCTCGTTCTGGACGAGAGAATGAGGCAGTTTCTGAAGACCGACGAGAGATCAAGGTCCTTTTTCTACCCTCCCTCACTAAGGGGGTTGTCCCAATTGAGGCAGTGGAGTCCGAACTTATTCAATTCACAGCCATGTTTCTGTTGCCACGCATCTGCCATGTAGTGCAGGGGTCACCCTCGGGAGATACGGGCGCCGTGCATCCCAGATGTGCGGCCTGGCGGGCTCAAGGAAGCCGAGGAACGGGCATGCAAGAGGACTCGCGAGAACCAGGGTTGCGAGAATGCTAAGTAACCTCACACCCTTATTTTCAGAGGAGGGGGCTTCCAGGGCACTGAACTGGAACTCGGTTCCTGGGGAAACATAACCACTTCCAGAAAGCTAGTTATGACCCCAGGCGCAGCGACGCCGCCGAGTTTCTCCTGCTTGCACAATCCTGGCGCGAGCTGAGACTTCCTCACCAGGACGAGGAATTCGGGGAACAAAATACGAAACATCTCCCCCCCCCCCGAATCAAGCAGGAGCATGATCATCTTCCGAATGCTGCCGTAAACCTATCCTCTGACAATGTGGGGGTGGGGGAGGAACGATCCCCCTCGATCTCGTGTCCCGACGTTCGGCTCGCCTCGCCATCTCGAGCGCCTTGAGGGCGCTGCCAGCTGCCCGTTCTCGAACGAGCGGACAAAATCCGTCCTCGGGCGCGAGGTCGGCGCAGCGAGGTGCACGCACAGGGGTAAACCAGGATCATTCGCCGCAATGTCCTCGGAAGTCTCCGGATGTGCGACCGAGCATCCGTCACACAGTCCTCGGAGGTCTCCGGGCGTGCGACCGGCCTGCAGGAAGATACGGGGGGCACTGCCTCTCCAACCACGGTGATGTGGCGCCAACCATCGGCGAGCCGAGCCCCGGGAACCTTCTGGGATGAGAGCGGCGTCACAAGGGATAAATAGAACTTTATTTAAATAAACATATCTCAACATCTTTGTACAAATTACAAGTCCCCAGGTCCAGAATCCTAGGTGCCAAAGTTGGCCGACGGGCCCTTCAGGAGATCCACCAGGATGTCCAAGAGCTGGCTGTGTTGGTGGTGGAGGTCCCCTGGAATGGCCGCCATCTCGTAACAGAGGCAGGTCTCCACCATCCGGGAGAGCGCCACCCGGAAGTCGCGAAGGAGTCGTATGGTGTACGAGTCGCCTTCCAGCACCAGCAGGTCGCTGTCGACCAAGGAAATGGTGGCCCGCCAGCCGTCGTCTTGGGAAGAAAGGACAAACAGAGGTGAAGCGGCTTGAGGACAATTCTTGAGGACAATTCTTACACCGTATATGCCGGCGTATTAGGCGACCCGGCGTATAAGACGACCCCCGTCTTTATTGCCGAGCTGCATTCCTAGAACGCCGTCTTATACGCCGGAAACTACCAGTATTTACGGCGTACAAGACGACTCGGCATATAAGACGACCCCCGTCTTTGGTGCCAAGTTTAGCGCTTCCGGAAGTCGTCTTATACGCCGGCATATATGGTACATTAATTGATTTTTTTTTGTTAAAAAACGTATCGACGTACGACAGCTCTTTTAGCGACTGTCCCAAGTTAGAACGGAACTGGAAAAAGGGATTTAGGAACCGTTTTTCACACTTACAACCGATGCAGCGTCCCCAGGATCATGTGATCAAACTTCAGATGCTTGGCAACCGACTCGTATTTATGACGGTCGCAGTGTCCCGGGATCAAAATTCAGACGCTTGGCAACCGACTCGTATTTATGACGGTCGCAATGTCCCGGGATCAAAATTCAGACACTTGTTGCCGACTCGTATTTACGGTTGCTGACTCATATTTATGACGGTCAGAATGTCCCAGGATTATGTGATTCAAATGCTTGGCAACTGACTCACATTTATGACGGTTGCAGGATGACATAATCTAACTTCAGATGCTTGGCAACCGACTCGTATTTATGACGGTCGCAGTGTCCCAGGATCAAAATTCAGACGCTTGGCAACCGACTCGTATTTATGACGGTCGCAATGTTCCGGGATCAAAATTCAGACACTTGTTGCCGACTCGTATTTACAGTTGCCGACTCGTATTTATGACAGTTGCAGCATCCTAGGATGACAGACGCTTGGCAACCGACTCGTATTTGAGACGGTCGGAATGTCCCAGGATTATGTGATTCAAATTCAAACGCTTGGCAAACGACTCACATTTATGATGGTTGCAGTGTGCCGGAGGTCACGCGATCCCTTTTCGCGTCCTTCTAACAAGCAACGTCAACGGGGGATCACTTCACCACTGTGTTACTAAGTTGACAACCGCAGTGATTCACTTAAAAACCGTGGGAAGGTCGTAAAATGGGGCAAAACTGACTTAACAAAAGCACTTTCTGACACACATGGGCAGCTGGCGGGAGCCTGCAAAGCGTGAACCGTGTCTAATGGAATGTAAAGGTAGTCCTTGACGTACGCCACAGCCCCAAATTCCCGTTGCTTGTTCGAGACATTTGTTAAGCGAGCTTTTCCCCGTTTTACGACCGTTCTTGCCAGTTATTAAGCACATCCCTGCGGTGAAGTGAGTCAAATGGTGGCTACAATGAATCCAGCTTCCCTGTCAAAGATCCCAAAAGGGATCACGTGACCCCGGGACAGTGCGACCGTCGTAAATGTTAGCCATTTGCCAAGCGTCTAAATTTTGATCTCGTGACCAACGGTTGTTGAGGGTGAAAAACAGTCACAAGTCACGTTTTTTTTCAGTACCATTTGTAACTTCAGTCAGTAAACAAACTGTTGTAAGTGGAGGAGTACCTGTAGGTAGGAAAGACCAAGAAACATTCTTTGGGGGACAGAGAAGGGAAGAGAATCAACTGTCTGTGACGGGGAGGGGTGAGGCCAGGGGTTCCCAACATATTGGCCACTGGGCTGTGTGAAAGCTCGCCAATGCGGACGTATGCGCGTGCACGCACAGCCCCAACTTGCCGAAGCGTTGACGTGAGCGTCGCGGGCATTTGTGGCCCCATTTTCACGAGCGTCCTTGTGACTGTGGCGAGTGTTTGTGGTCCCAGTTTCCTGAGCATCACCGCAAGCGTTCATGGCCTCGCTCACGTGAGCAATGGGTGTTCGTGCCCGTGTGAGCACATGTATTCAACCCCCCTCTCCACAAAACAATCCCTTCTTAACCCCCGTCCCCCACATGCTCTGGGCCACAAACCCCCAAAAGGTTGGGACGCTCTGTTTTAGGCAACAGCGCGGGACATTAGCCAAGAGACAGGGAATCCGATTCCTCACCCCGCACGTAGACATCCGTATCGGTCATCAGCAGCACCGCCAGCGGATGTACTTGCGAGGAGTCGCGCACGAAGACGCCGCCGTTGGACTTGACTGCCATGAAGTAGGTCAGCCAACGGCTGTACAGCTTGGAGGACTCCCTGCGGAGGAGAAAGCGAGGGATATCGCATGCGCCGGCTCATGCCTATGCAGCGAACCAATTGGCGCCCCGGGAGGGACCGGCTCTCCTACCTGTTGATGGTGGATTTGTGCAAAAGGACGGTCCCCGCTTTGGTCCGGTAGGTATAGCTGTTCGGTTTGAACTTGCCCTGTCTGGTCACCTTCCCTTGCCGGACCTGCGAGAAAAAAAAGAACATAGAGTGACGGCGGTTCAATAATACGATACTGACAGCTGTCTTCCGTGGGAACTAATCAACGGGAGAAGCAATCTGGCATTACGGAGACATTTCCTGACAGTGAGGACAATTAACCAGTGAAACGGCTTGTCACGGGGAGTTGTGGGTGCATGAACACTGGCGGTTTCTAAGAAGAGACTGGACAGTCACTTGTCTGATATGCTATAGGGTCTCCTGCTTGAGCAGGGGGATGGACTAGATGACCTCCAAGGTCCCTTGCAGCCCTATAAGGCAGGAAGGCAGGAAAAAGAGTAGGATAGATGGATACAAGGGAGGGATGGAGAGAGGGAGGGAAGACAGGAAGAAGGAAACGAGACAGGAAGGAAGGAAGGGGGATAGGAAGGATGGAAGAAAGGATGGATGGATGGATGGATGGAAGGAAGGAAGGAAGGGGGATAGGAAGGATGGAAGATTGGAAGGAACGAAGGAAGGAAGGAGAGGAAAAGGAGTAGGAAGGATGGAAGAAAGGATGGATGGATGGATGGATGGAAGAAAGGAAAGAAGGAAGGAAGAGGGATAGGAAGGATGGAAGAAGGGATGGATGGATGGTTGGAAGATTGGAAGGAACGAAGGAAGGAAGGAGAGGAAAAGGAGTGGGAAGGATGGAAGAAAGGGTGGATGGATGGAAGGAAGGAAGGAAAAAGGGAAAGATGGATGGATGGAGAGAGAGAAATAGAGGAAGGAAGGGAAGAAAGAAAGAAAGAAAGAAAGGAAAGAAAGAAGAAAATGAAGGAAGGGGGGAGAGAAAGGGGAGAAAGGGAAGAAAGGAAGGAAGGAAGGAAAATCAGATGGAGATGAAGGGAAGGGAAGAGAGAAAGAAAGAGAAAGAAAAGTAAAGGAAGGAAGGAAGGAAGACAGAGAAAGAAGAGGGGAAGAAAGAAAGGGAGGAAGAAAGAAAGAAAGAAAAAGAAAGAAAAAGAATGAAAGGAAGGCAAATGAGAAAAAGGGAAAGATGGAAGGATGGATAAAGAGAAAAAGAAGAAGAGAAAATGGACAGCCACTTGTCTGAAACGGTATAGGGCAGTGGTGGCGAGCCTTATGGCACGCGTGCCAGAGGTGGCACTCGGAGCCCTCTCTGTGGGCACGCGCGCCACACCCCGGAGATGGCAACTGTCCCTCTTCAACCAGCCGCCCGCAAACTCGCCCAGGTCCCACGTGGCCGGATGCATCCCAACATGGCTGGTTTCCCTCCCCCCTGTCGCAGCCCTCCTGGTCTCGCATGCTCTCCGTTTCCCGGGCACGACCCACTGCATCGCCTCTTCAGCTGTCCGCCGTCTGTCCAGCTCAGAGGCGGCGTCTCTGAACTGCTGGTGGCAGGCTGCGGCGCCCGAGTGCGCTGCTCGAAAGGCCGGCAGGCTGCGGCTGCTGACGGACACTGTCGGCCCCCATGCGCTCGCTGGCCTCCGTGCGCGGGGGCCGATGGTGCCCTGCCTCACCTCGCCTCACCCCGCAGGACGAGCCTCCCGCCCGCTGGCCCAACTGCCAGAGACCCCCTGGATCTCCCCGAACCCTCTCCGTGAGCAACATCAAGGTGACCACGCCCACCCTGGCCACACCCCTCCAGTCGGCCACGCCCACCCAATGGGCCACGCCCGCCCGGCACCCAGCGATAAATAAGTGGGTTTGGGGGTCGCGGTTTGGGCACTCGGTCTCTTTACAACAGCGGAACTCAACCTTTCTAATGCCGCGACCCCGTAGTACAGTTCCCCATGTTGTGGTGACCCCCAACCCCTTATACATCAGCGGGTGCCTGGGGGCGTGGCCAAAGAAAAGGGGGAAAAATATGGCAGACAGCCTTGTTTGGCAACCCCCGTGAAGTGGTCGATCGACCCCAAATGGGGTCCCGACCCACAGGTGGAGAACCGCTGCTTTAAAAGGTTCGCCCTCACTGGGATAGGGTCTCCTGCTGGAGCAGGGGGTTGGACTAGATGACCTCCGAGGCCCCCTCCAGCTCTGTTCTGATTGATAAAAAGAACTCCTGCCATCCCTATTTCCCAACATTCCTCGGGAGCTCCTAAGGCAGCCTGCGAGATACAGCATCTCCCTCTGAGGTGCTGGACTCTCTGGCAGGCAGAGGTAGGGATGAGAATCGACAGCGAGCGTCCACATTCGGGGTCGCTAACTCATAGGGCAAGCGCCTAGGACAGAAAAATAAGGAACCCCCCCCCCCTACCGCTTCTCGCACTGAGGACGTTCCCTAGTTGGGTCACGAAACGTCTGCAAGGAAACCACCCAGCTTGGAGAGCGCCAAGAGGCCCAGAAGTGTCCCACAGCCTCTCTCTCTCTTTCACACACACACACACACACACACACACCTGGATGAGGTTGGGGTACAGCCCGGCCATCAGGACCCCCTTCACCAGCTCCTCCTCCTCGCTGTACTGGTTGCACACTGAGGACGGCAAGAGGCAATCCGAAGGCGTCGGGACCAGGTAGGCTTCGTAGAGGTTTTCGGAAAACTGCTTCACCAGGCCTGCGGGAGGGGCAGAGAGAGTGGACTTCAACTCCCAGAATTCCCCAGCGAGCGTTATCGTCAATACAGGCTGGTTGCCAAAGGCAAGGGGAAGTCCTCGAATAACAACCGTTTGCTTAGTGACCGTTCAAAGTTGGAACGGCCCTCAACCGGTTTTTCGGACCGTTTTTTCACACTAACGAGTGTGCTAGCGTGCCCAGAATCCTATGATCAAAATCCAGACTGACGAGTGTGCTAGCATGCCCAGAATCCCGTGACCAAAATCCAGAAACTTGGCAACCGACTCGTATTTACAATGGTCGCAGCATCCATTCAGACGCTTGGAAACTGACTCGTATTTATGACGGTCACAGTGTCCCGGGTCCGTTGTAAACAAAATTCAGATGCTTGGCAACCGACTCATATTTACGACGGTTGCAGTGTCCCGGGGGACATTGTGATCCCCGTTGTCGACTTTCTGAAATCAACGGGGCAAGTCGGATTCACATAGCAACCGTGGGACTAATTTAACCACCAGTGACTCACTTAATGACGGGGGCAAGAAAGGTCGTAAAATGGGGCAAAACCCCCTGAACAACTGTCTCGCTTAGCAGCAGAAACGTGGGGCTCAATTTTGGTCATGAAGCCGAGGATTAGCTCTAGCCAGATTTTGATGACACGACAGTCGTAAGGGCGAGGACTTGTCGTAAGTCACTTTTGTCCGCCTCCTTAAGAATTGCTTCTTTTTCTCTCTCTCTCTCTCCCTCTGTTCTTTTTCCCAAGATAAATGAGGGTCAGCTGTATTTATTAAGTAATCAAATTTATACAGCGTCCCACCTTAAGGAAAGCGACTTCCGGTAGATTACAACGGATCGGGCGAAACAGTGAATAAACGAGACATTCGTTAGTTAACGTGGTTAGATCATCGTTATTAAAAATGAATTTAAAATGATAAAAGGGAAGCTTACAAAACGGGGAAAAAAGGAGAACAGACGGAGGGGCGGTGACGCCGCTCCGAGGATCGGGCTGCTCACCGTTGATAAAGCGCAAACTCGGGGCGTAGAGCGAGTAATCCTGCAGGTAGTCATCGCGCGCGCGGCTGTCTCTGCGCCGGAGGATGTCTTCCCAGCCTGCCACAGCCCGCACGAACGCCAGGTGGTCGCTACCGCTCTCTCGACTCAGGACGGCCTTGGCCTAAGGGGGGAACCGTTGCAAAAAAAGACAGAATAAAGGGATCTCGGAGGTCTTCTAGTCCATCCTTTTGGGACTGACTGACGCCCACAGTGATCACAAGTGTGTATGACGGTCACAGTTACCCTCGCAGGAGTGGGGCTGCAAACGCCTGTGAAATCCATGGCAATGCTTGCGAGAGGGGGCCCACGAGCACCCACAACTTGTTCTAGAAGGGTCACAAATGCCCACGATGGTTGTGGCGATGCTCGTATGAAAGGGGCCGTGAATGCCCAGGACACCCGTGGCGATGCTCGTGCGAGAGGGGCCGTGAACGCCCACAACGCTCGCGTGAGTGTGGACACAAACATCTGCGACAGTCCCGCGACTGGGGCCAGAAACATCCGTGATGCTAGTGATGATGCTCAAGCGAGTGGGGCCACAAACGCACGACACTCATGGAAACACTCGCACGAGTGGGGCCGTGAACACCCACAAAACTCGTGCTAGTGGAGCTGCAAACACCAATGAAGGTCACAGCGACGCTCATACGAGTGGGATTGCAAATGCCCGTGATGTGGCAATGCTCGCGTGAGTCGGGACACGAACATCCACGACGCTCGCACAAATGGTTGTACGAGTGAGACCATGAACAGCTACGATGCTCGTGCAAGTAGGGTCCCAAACATCCACGATGGTCCCGTGAGTGGGGGCACAATCGTTTGTGATGCTCGTGCAAGCGGGGCTGCGAACGCCCAGGACGCTCACACAAGTGGTGCCACAAATGTCTCTCAAGCTTGCGACGACACTCGCGCGAGCGAAGCGGCGAACACGAAGTGGGGCTCTGCGCACCTGGGCACATCAGCCAGCCTCGCGCTCGACCTGGTGGCCGGTAGGAGGTAGTGGGTTGTGACCCACGGATCGGGGACCCCTGTTGTAGTTCAACTGCAGGATGGTGGGGGAGACGCATCCAGTTCGGTCGCCGGCCTCGCCCGAGACAAGAAGCCTGTGGGGTCCTCACCTTGTCCACCTCCGTACGATTCTGCAGGCTACTGCTGAAGGGGTCCCGGGTGAGGCAGGAGACGATGAGGAGGAGCGGCTGGATGCAGCGATAGATGGATGCCAGCACGATGGCCTTGGCCAGCCGGGGGTCAGTGGAGATCTGGGCCAGGCGCTTGCCCAGCGTGGTCAAAGCCTCTCGGTGGTCCAGCACGCCTGGAAGGGACTCGGTGTGAGCGAACGGAGAGGTGGAAAGAGAACAGACATCCGTCGGCCGTTTGAACCCCAGAACTCACCGATCTCCTGCAGTAGGATGACGGCCTCGTCCACCGCTTTGATGTCGGGGCTGTCCAGGGCTTTGGAGAGGAACTCGACGGCCTGCAAGCCAAAAAACCAGGGGCAATTCAATTCCCTTCGGAGCAGAGCTGGAAGGGACCTCGGAGGTCATCCAGTCCCACCTTCTGCTCAAGCAGGAGACCATTTCAGACGAGCGGCTGTCCAGCATCTTTTGAAGAGCCTCCAGGGATGGGGCAACCTCCACCGGATGTCATCCCATGATTCTGTAAGGGTCTCCTTACAGACTGGATCAGGGCTTTTCAACTGGTGGCATGCGTACCACTTGTGGTCCGTTAATAAGTGGCAGGTGGTCCGCAGCCCTGCCTAGCCAAGTGTAGTGGGGGAGGGAAAGAGCCAGCGCAGGCAAGGACCTACTGTGAGAGAGTCCTCTGGAGCTGCAGAGTGGCTGGGGCGAGGCAAAGGCCCCAGGCTCACCCTCCCGCATGAGAAAGGAGGAGGGGGGCGGAGACAGGAGAGGCTATAAAAGGAGGCAGTTTGGGCGGAGAGGGAGAGAGAGAAAAAAGAAGCAGCCTTGGGAGGAGGTGGAGTCAGCTCTAGCTGAACCGAAAGAGGAGGGTGAAGGGGGGAGAGATCAAGCAGGCCAGCCATGAGCCGATCTACAACTTCTGTGGCAGCCACCTGTGCTGGCAGCAACAAACAGGCAGGAAATGCAGCAGGGGAGGGGCTGCCCTCCACGAGGAATGAAAAAAGGTAGCATCAGCTGGAGGTGAGACACGGCGGGAGGGAGATGGGAGAGTGGAAGGATCCTTATGTGCTTTTGTGACTTTGAAGTGCTGGGATTTGTGCAATGTGGGCGTTGTGTTCTTAAGGAGTGTTTGGCAATTTCTATTTGGCCGATGTCTCCTGTTAGTTTCTATTGCTCTGCCATTGTCAGCTGTAAGTTTTGCTGCAAGGGATTTTGAAGTATTTTTCTCCTGAATGGATTTTGCCTGTAGCATTCCTTTACTTAGGAATGGAGCCATTTGGGGAGGCTGCCTTAGCCGGCAGCCAATACTTACTACATTTTTTTTCCCCCCTTGCTTAAGTGCCGGCTGCCCTCCTTAACTTTCCTTTCTAGCCAGCAGCTAATTCTTAAAGGGGAATGCGCCTTTTTAAGTTCGTTCACTCAGCAGCTTGTCTTTTCGGTCTCTGGAGGCTTTTCCTTGTTTGATGAATATATGGAAGAGGGAAAATATGGGGGGGGCATGAAAAAGAGGGAGGGAGGGAAGGAAGTCCCGCCTTAGCACTTGGCCACCAGCAGCTCTGCCATTGGCTTTGCTTGTCAAAAAGGTTGCAGAAGGGGATCCCATGAGCCTGGGACATTGTGACCATCATAAATATGAATCGGCTGCCAAGCATCCAAATATAAATCACGTGAGCCTGGGCACGCTGCAATGGTCGTTAAGTGTGGAAAATGGTCATTAAGTCATTTCAGTGCAATTGTCCCTTTGAACAGGTTTTTTGGTTGGTTTTTTTTGGGTCATCAGGTTTTTGACACCTTGCTAGGTGGCACTCGAATATCGCCATCGCCTAAAAGTGGTACAGTCGGTGAAAAGGTTAAAAAGCCCTGGACTAGATGATCTCCAAAGTCCCTTCCAATTCTGTGATTCCATGATTCTGTATGGGTCTCCTGCTTGAGCAGGGGGTTGGACTGGATGACCTCCGAGGTCCCTTCCAACTCTGTCGTCCTATGATTCTGTGTCTCCTGCTTGAGCAGGGGGTTGGGCTAGATGACCTCCGAGATCCCTTCCAACACGATTCTGTCAGGGTCACCTGTTTGAGCAGGGGGTTGGGCTAGATGACCTCCGAGATCCCTTCCAATATGATTCTGTAAGGGTCTCCTGCTTGAGCAGGGGGTCAGGCTAGATGACCTCCGAGATCCCTTCCAATATGATTCTGTAAGGGTCTCCTGCTTGAGCAGGGGGTCAGGCTAGATGACCTCCGAGGTCCCTTCCAACACGATTCTGTCAGGGTCTCCTGTTTGAGCAGGGGGTTGGGCTAGATGACCTCTGAGATCCCTTCCAATATGATTCGGTCAGGGACTCCTGCTTCAGCAGGGGGTCGGTCTAGATGACCTCCGAGGTCCCTTCCAACACGATTCTGTCAGGGTCTCCTTCTTGAGCAAAGGGTCGGGCTAGATGACCTCCGAGGTCCCTTCCCACACGATTCTCTCAGGGTCTCCTGCCTGAGCAGGGGGGTTGGACTGGATGACCTCCCAGGGTCTCTTCCAACTCTTAGTCTTCTGTAAGGGTCTCCTGCTTGAGCAAGAGGGTCAGACTAGATGACCTCCCGGGTCCCTCCCACCTCTTGTCCGCCTATAATCCCGTTCAGGCTTTCGTGCTTCGAGCCGGCGCTAGGAAGGTAACGCCTGGCGTTGAGCGACTCTAAAAGATCAGAAACCCCCCCCATCCCCCTCTTGCGCCATTCCCCCATTCCGCGGTCTCGGCCGACAGCTCACCGTCTTCTCCGGCTGGTGGATCTTGGTTTGTACCACCAGGTTCTCCAGCGGCGTGCGTAGGATCTCGGGCACCTGGTAGGTGGGCATGCGGTCCAGGCGGCTGCGCGGGAAGAGGTGGTAGGCGAAGCCCGACTGGCAACGTCCGGCTCGGCCGCGACGTTGGATGACGTTCGACTTGGACACCCAGACGGTCTCCAAGCACGAAACCTGGGCGAAGGGGAAGACGGAAGGAAAACGAAATCGACCCGGAACGAAGGAAGAAGCGAGGACGGTTAACCAGGGGAACTGCTGGCCACCAGACGGGATGAGTGCTCCATCACCGGAAGGGTTTTTTTTTTTTTTTTAAAAAGGAAGAGACGGGATATCTGTTTTGTCTCCCGCTCGAGCAGGGGGTTGGACTGGAAGACCTCCCGGGTCCCTTCCCGCTTTATTCGGAGTGAGCGTTTGTTTCCGGGGTTGGCTTCAGACAATCAAGCACCTTTTGGGCCTTAAACGGAATCCTAACCCGTAAACCTAACCCTAGCCATAGCATTAACCCTAATCCTAAGCTTAAACCTAACGCTAGCCCCAGTCCTAATGCATAACCTTAACCGAAGCCCTAGCCCTAGTCCGAACCTCAAACCTAATCTTAGTCCTGGCCTCAGCCCGAATTCATAACCGTAACCCTAACCCTCACCCTAGTCCTAATTCTAACCATAATGTTAAACCTTAAACCTAACCCTACTCTTATCTCTAACCCTAACCTTAAACTGAAACCTAACTCTAACCCTAGTCCTAACTCTGACCCTAACCCTAGTCTTAACCGTAATCTTAAACCTAACCCTAACCTGAAACTTCTCTAACTTTAACCCTAACCCTACTCTTATCTCTAACCCTAACCCGAAACCTAACCCTAGCTCTAAACCGTAACCCTAAACCCTATTCCTAACCTTAAACCTAATCTTAACCTTAAACCTAACCCTAACACTAATCCTAACCTTAAACCTAAACGGAACCGTACTCTTATCTCTCACCCTAATCCTAACCTGAAATCTAACTCTAACCTTAAACCGTAACCCTAGTCCTAACTCTAACCCTAACCTTAAACCGAACCCTACTCTTATCTCTAACCCTAATCCTAACCTAAAATCTAACTGTAACCTTAAACCCTAACCCTAGTCCTAACTCCAACCCTAACCTTAAACCTAACCTTAACCCTAACTCTAAACTTAAACCTAACCCTAACCAGTCTTTTTCCTAACCCGAATCCCAACCCTAACTCTTAAACCTAATCCTAACTGTAGTCCTAACTCTAACCTTAAACCTAACCCTAGTCCTAACCCTAACTCTAACCCGAAACCTAACCTTAGTCCTATCTTTAACCCTAACCTTAAACCTAACCCTAGTCCTACCTCTAACCCCAACCCTAACCTTAAACCTAACCCTAACCGTAGTCTTTTCTCTAACCCGAATCCTAACCCTAACCTTAAATCTAATCCTAACTCTAACCTTAAACCTAACCCTAACCTTAAACCTAACCCTAGTCTTAACTCTAACCCGAAACCTAACCTTAGTCCTATCTTTAACCCTAACCTTAAACCTAACCCTAGTCCTACCTCTAACCCCAACCCTAACCTTAAACCTAACCCTAACCGTAGTCTTTTCTCTAACCCGAATCCTAACCCTAACCTTAAATCTAATCCTAACTCTAACCTTAAACCTAACCCTAACCTTAAACCTAACCCTAGTCTTAACTCTAACCCGAAACCTAACCTTAGTCCTATCTCTAACCCTAACCTTAAACCTAACCCTAGTCCTAACTCTAACCCCAACCCTAACCCTAACCTTAGTGCTAACACTAACCCTAACCTTAAACCAAATCCTAACCCTGGCTTAACTCCAGCCCTAATGTTCACCCTAGCCCCAACCCGTACCCTTAAATCTAACCCTAAACCTAACTTTAAACCTAACCCTAACCCTCATCCTAACCCTAACCGGAGACCTCACAAGCAGGAGGAAGCAAGCTAGTTGGCCCTCTCCCCCACCCTCCCGGGGCTCTCCGAAAAAAGCCAGGAAGTCACCCAGAGAAGGAGCCCGCCCCCCGCATCCTTAACCCCGGTTCTTCAGGCCCAAACCTTGGTCTTCAGATCGTAGCGCTCCTCCTTGTGGGTCCCGCTGTCCACCACGTGGACGATGTCGTTGATGGTGATGGAGGTTTCGGCGATGTTGGTGGCCAGGACGATTTTCCGGACCCCGGCGGGGGGCCGGGGGAAGATGCTCTGCTGGTCCATCATGGGGATGTTGGAATGGACTAAACGGGGGCGGGTGAGAGAGGAAGCAGAGGAAGAAGAGGAAGGCAAATCTCAGCATTTCGGCTTCTCCTCTTCCCCCGCCTTCTCCGGACCGGCGTCGTGGCGCTCGCCATTTCAACCAGGGGAAAAAAAACACACCCGTTTCCGGATAGGCGTCATGGCGCTCGCCAACGTTTCGACCAGAAAAAAAAAAGAAACGCCCGTTTCCGGATAGGCGTCGTGACATTTGCCAACTTTTCGACCGGAAAAAAAACACCCGTTTCCGGATAGGCATCGTGACATTCGCCAACTTTTGACATTTGCCAACTTTTCGACCAAAAACACCCCGCCCGTTTCCAGATAGGCGTCGTGGCGCTTGCCAACGTTTCGACCGGAAAAAAAAAACGCCTGTTTCCGGATAGGCGTTGTGAGATTTGCCAACTTTTCGACCGGAAAAAAAACGCCTGTTTCCGGATAGGTGTCGTGACATTCGCCAACTTTTTGACCGGAAAAAGAAACGCCCATTTCTGGATAGGTGTGGTGGCACTCGCCGTTTCGACCCCCCCCAAAAACCCCCCCGCCCGTTTCCGGATAGGCGGCGTGACATTTGCCAACTTTTCGACCCCCCAAAAAACGCCCTTTTCCAGATAGGCGTCGTGGCACTCGCCAACGTTTCGACCGGAAAAAAAAACACCCGTTTCCGGATAGGCGCCGTGACATTCGCCAACTTTTCGACCGGAAAAAGAAACGCTCGCCGTTTCGACCGAAAAAAAAAACCCCGCCCGTTTCCGGATAGGCGTCGTGACATTTGCCAACTTTTCGATGCCCCCAAAAACGCCGTTTCGACCGGAAAAAAACCCCGCCCATTTTCGGATAGGCGTCGTGACATTCGCCAACTTTTCGACCGGAAAAAAAACGCCCGTTTCCGGATAGGTATCGTGGCGCTCGCCATTTCGACCGGAAAAAAAAACCCCGCCCGTTTCCGGATAGGCGTCGTGACGTTCGCCAACTTTTCAACCGGAAAAAGAAACGCCCGTTTCTGGATAGAACGGCCGAAATCGTTTCCCGCCGGCCTCGGCTCCCGCCCCGGCGAGCAACGGAGCGCGTATTATTTTCACCTGGTAAGATAAGGTATCGGCTGTTGTGGGACCCGAGGATTTCCAAGAGACGCTGCTGGACCCCTTTAATCTCCTGCCAGCCGGGAAGGAAACAGAGGATGCCGCCTGGAAGGAGAGAGAGAGAGAGGGAAAAAAGAGGGGACGTCCCGTTTCATAAAAGTGGGATTTGGGGGGGGGGGAGAGACAGGAGGTGAGAAGCAGTCTTCCTGTATTTGAGGGTGCTGCCCCAAAGAGAGCGGGAGGAAAAGAAGGGAGGGAGGAATGACCAGAGGGGGAAGAAGGGAAGGAGGAAGGAAAAAAAGAGGGAGGGAGGCAGGAAGGAAGGAAAAGAGGGACGAAGGAAGAAAAAGGGGAGGGAGGGAGGGAGGAAGGAAAAGAAGGAAAAAAGAGGGGAGGGAGACAGGAAGAAAGGAAGGAAAAGTGGGGAGGTAGAGAGGCAGGAAGGAAAAAAAGAGGGGAGGGAGGGAGACAGGAAGGAAGGAAGGAAAAGAGGGACGAAGGAAGTAAAAGGGGGGAGGGAGGGAGGGAGGAAAGAGGAAGGAAAAGAGGGGAGGGAGGGAGACAGGAAGAAAGGAAGGGAGGAAGAAAAAGAGGGGAGGAAGAGAGGGAAAAGGAAAAAAGAGGGGAAGGAGGGAAAGAGGGAGGAAGGGAGGAAGGAAAAAAAGAGGGGAGAGAGGGAGACAGGAAGGAAGGAAAAGAGGGACGAAGGAAGAAAAAGAGAGGGAGGGAGGGAGGAAATCCAAGCCCGCCGGTTTATCAAAATGGCTGACTGAGGAATCATGGGAGTTGAAGTCTGCCAGTCAGGAAAGGGCCATGTTGGAAGACCCCGTCTTAAAGCATCCAGGCTGAGGCATTCTGGGAGTTGAAGTCCACCAGTCATCAAAGGGGCCAAGTTGGAAGACCCCTGAGAGTCTGGATCCAAACCCGCAGTTTCATCAAAATGGCCGACTGAGGAATTCTGGGAGTTGAAGTCTCACAAGTCATAAAAGGGCCAAGTTGGAAGACCCCTGAGAGCCTGGATCCAAGGCCACAGTTCATCAAAATGGCCGACTGGGGCATTCTGGGAGTTGAAGTCCACCAGTCAGAAAAGGGCCAAGTTGGAAGGCCCCTGAGAGTCTGGATCCAAGGCCGCAGTTTCATCAAAATGGCCGACTGAGGCATTCTGGGAGTTGAAGTCCACCAGTCATCAAAGAGCCAAGTTGGAAGGCCCCTGAGAGTCTGGATCCAAAGCCGCAGTTTCATCAAAATGGCCGACTGAGGCATTCTGGGAGTTGAAGTCCACCAGTCAGAAAAGGGCCAAGTTTGAAGACCCCTGAGAGTCTGGATCCAAGCCCCCAGGTTCATCAAAATGGCCGACTGAGGCATTCTGGGAGTTGAAGTCCACCAGTCATCAAAGAGCCAAGTTGGAAGGCCCCTGAGAGTCTGGATCCAAAACCGCAGTTTCATCAAAATGGCCGACTGAGGCATTCTGGGAGTTGAAGTCCACCAGTCAGAAAAGGGCCAAGTTGGAAGGCCCCTGAGAGTCTGGATCCAAGCCCGCAGTTTCATCAAAATGGCCGACTGAGGCATTCTGGGAGTTGAAGTCCGCCTGTCACAAAAAGGCCTGGTTCCAAGACCCCCGGGCTGAATTAACCGTCATCGGTTCATTCCCCCACCCCAAAGCAAAGTGAGCCTCCACCCCGCCCCCCCGCAAAACCCGGTTGGATCCACTTCTACGGCCAACCCAACGAGCTTGAGCGGCACGTGGGGGGGGGGAAGAGACAGAGGGACTCCCACCCACCTGGTTCTCCGTGGGCATCGATCTGAAGGATCAGGTCGGCGATCAGCTCAAGATCCAGGACACACTCGTCGTCCGATTGCTGGGGGGGGGGGGGAGGTGTGGAGTGGGGAGAAGAGAGAGAGAGAGACAGTGACGGAGCAGGTAATCCTCGACTTACGACCACGACGGAGCTCAAAAGTTCCCGCTGCTAAGCGAGACACGGGTTACAGGAGTTTTGATCCGGTTCATCTCCGTCTTTTATTTTGATCTCTCGATCCTTAGCCGTTTCACCGTTATCCATCCATCCATCCATCTCTATTGGTCTCCCCCGTCTCTTTATTTCGATCTATCCCTATCTATTATCTACCCACCTACCTATCCATCCATCCATCCATCTTGATTTATCTCCGTCTGTCTTTATTTTGATCTCTATCCCTATCGATCTATTACCTACCCACCCATCTCTATTTATCTCCATATCTTTATTTCGATCTATCCCTATTTATCCATTATCTACCCATCCATCTCTATTCATCTATCTTTATTTTGATCTCTATCCCTATCTATTTATCCATTATTTACCCTTCCTCCATCCATCCATCTCTGTCTTTATTTTGATCTCTCTATCCCTATTTGTCCGTTATCTACCCATCCATCCATCCATGTCTATTTATCTCCGTCTGCCTTTATTTTGATCTCTCTATCCCTCTATTTGTCCATTATCTACCCTTCCTCCATCCATCCATAACTATTTATCTCCATGTCTTTAGTTTGATCTCTATCCCTCTATTTATCCATTATCTACCCATCCATCCATCTCTATTTATCTCTGTCTTTATTTTGATCTCTATCCCTATCTATTTATCCATTATTTACCCTTCCTCCACCCATCCATATCTCCGTCTGTCTTTATTTTTATATCTCTATCCCTATTTATCCGTTATCTACCCATCCATCTCTATTTATCTCCATCTGTCTTTATTTTGATCTATCTCTCTATTTATCCATTATCTACCTTTCCTCCATCCATCCATATCTATTTATCTCCATCTGTCTTTATTTTGATCTCTATTTATCCATTATCTACCTTTCCTCCATCCATCCATTCATATCTATCTCCATGTCTTTATTTTGATTTCTCTATCCCTCTATTTATCCATTATGTACCCATCCATCCATCTTTTATCTCCGTGTCTTTATTTTGATCTCTATCCCTCTATTTATCCATTATCTACTCTTCCTCCATCCATCCATATCTCCGTCTTTATTTTTATCTCTCTATCCCTCTATTTATCCATTATCTACCCATCCATCTCTATTTATCTCCGTCTGTCTTTATTTTGATCTCTATCCCTATCTATTTATCCATTATTTACCCTTCCTCCATCCATCCATGTGTCTTTATTTTGATCTCTCTATCCCTATTTATCCGTTATCTACCCATCTATCCATGTCTATTTATCTGTCTGCCTTTATTTTGATCTCTCTATCCCTCTATTTATCCATTATCTACCCTTCCTCCATCCATCCATATCTATTTATCTCCATGTCTTTAGTTTGATCTCTCTATCCTTCTATTTATCCATTATCTACCCATCCATCCATCTCTATTTATCTCCGTCTGTCTTTATTTTTATCTCTCTATCCCTCTATTTACCCATTATCTACCCATCCATCCACCCACCCATCCATATTTATCTCTGACTTTATTTTGATCTATCCCTATTTCTCCATTTACCCATCCATCCATCCATGTCTATTTATCCCATCTTTTTATTTCAATCTATCCTTACCAATGTATCCATTATGTACCTACGTACCTATCCATCCATATCTATTTATCTCTGTCTGTCTTTATTTTCATCGTTCTATCCCTACCTATTTATCCATTATCTACCTATCCACCCATCCATATCTATGTATCTTTCTGTCTGTCCGTCTTTATTTCTATCTCTCTATTTGTCTATTATCTGTCTACTTCCTTCCTTCCTTTCCTCCCTTTTTCTTTCTATCCGGATCAGCCCTGACCTCTCGGTTGCCCGTTTTCCATGCACCTGGCCACGGGTCCCCCCCTATCCTTCCCCCGTCTCCCCGGATCGCTCCCGCGCCGCCCACCTTGATCTCGTAGTGCCGATGCCGGCCCAGCATAGCCATCATATCCTCCAGGTAGTACTCCTTGACCGGATACATGAAGCCCGGCACTTTGACCACCGGACAGTCGCCAAAGTACTCCGAGAAACGCTGGTTGTCCCCCGTGGCGCTCATCAGCACCAGGCGCAGCTGCCGGTTCTGCTTCTGGATCCCCTTCAGCAGGATGAGCAGGAAGTCGGTGTTGACGTCCCGCTCGTGGACCTCGTCCACGATCACGTGGCTGACCCCCTCCAGCCGGGGGTTGCCCTGAAGCTTGCGCAGCAGGATACCCACGGTGCAGAAGAGCAAGGCGCCGCCCCGGGCCGGCGGCTTGCTCTCCAGCCGCACCTGGTAGCCCACGTTACGCCGCAGGCTGGGGCCCAGCTCCTGGGCCACGCGCTGGGCCACGGAGATGGCGCTGATCCGGCGGGGCTGGGTGATCACCACGTTGCACTGGGCGCCGCGCCCCTCCAGGAGGTAGTGCTCCAGCAGGAGCTGCGGGATGCGGGTGGTCTTCCCGCAGCCGGTGTCGCCGGCGATGACCACCACCGGGTGCTGCTCCACGGCCGAGAGGATGGCCTCCTTGTGGGAGTCCACGGGCAGCGAGGGGCTGTCGGGCCACAGGTTGCCCCGCCGTTTCCAGAGGGCCAGCAGGTTCTGGCTGAGGCGCAGCTCTTCCGATTCGGAGAGCGGGATGTAGGTTTTGCCCGTGATGGCGTCGCTCAGGGCGCCGTTGCTCTCCTTGCTCAGGTTCATCACGTCGTCCGCCAGGCGCGGCCGGGACTCCCGGGAGTCGACGGGATACTGCGGAAAGCAGACGAGAGGGCTTTAGAGAGGGATCCGCTTGCAAGGTGCTGGCCATCCCCCCGCGATCAACGGGCCGGAAGAGAGAGTCAATACACCGGAGGGCTACGGGGTGGTTTGTTCCATCCCTGAGACAGGTTAGTCATCGACTTAACGAGCGTTTGGGTTAGTGATTGTTCGAAGAAGTGACAACCGTGTCTCATGGCCACGGCCGCACCCCGACAATCAAGTGACCTGTGTGTGTGTGTGTGTGTGTGTAGATATAGGTAGGTGGTGCTCGACTTAGGACGATGGTTCGTTTTGTGACTGTTCGAAGCGACCACGGTGCTGAAAAGGCCTCACGACCGTTGCAGCATTCCCACAGTTGGGTGGCTTGTGTGTGTGCGTGTTTGTTTAGCAACAGTTCGAAGTAAGAGGGTCCTGTAAAAAGGGACTGGAAACCGTTTTTCACTCTTACGACCGGTGTAGCATCTTCATTCAGGTGTTTTTGTGTTTGTGTGTGTGTGTGCGTGTGTGTATACACATACATACATACACACATATACACATATATATATACACACACAAACACATATATACACACACACACAAACACACATACACACATACACACATGTACATATGTACACACTACAAACACATATACATATACACACTACACACATGAACACAAGCCACATATACTACACATACACACATGAACATACATATATACACATACTACACACACATGAACGTATATACATACACTACACATATATACAGACATGAACATATACACACTACACATATACACACATGAACATAGATATATACACACTACACATGTACATATATACAAACATACATACACACATGAACACACACACATTACACATATATACACATGAACATACATATATACACACCACACACATGTACGTATATACACATATGCACATGAATATACACACATTAAACATATATACACTTGAACATACGTATACACACACATGAACACATACACACATGAACATATATACACACACTACACACACGCGCACATATATATGTTCCTCGACTTACAATAGTGACCATTTGAAGTTACAATAGCGCTGGAAAAAGGGACTTAGGGGTGTTTTTCACACTTATTACTGTGGCATCCCTAGTCAGGTGACTTATGTGTAAATATATCTAGGTAGTCCTCAACTTATGACGGTTTAGTGAGCGTTCAAAATTACAACGGTGCTGTAAAAAATGGGACTAATAACTCGTGTCTGTGTCTCTCTCTGTGTGTAGATACATATAGGTAATCCTTGACTTACGATGATTCGTTTAGTGACTGTGTGTGTGTGTGTGTGTGTGTGTAACAACCGGGACAAAAATGGTCATCAAACGGGGCACAGCTCAGTTCACAACTGTCTCACTTAGCAGCAGAAATTTGGGTTCAATTATGGCCGTTAAGTCAAGGACTTACAACAGGCCCAGGCTTTATAACAGTCCATTTAGAGACAATTTCAGCTCGTCCCGGACTTATAACAGTCCGTTTAGTGACTCAAGTTACAACGGCATCGAAAAAAGAGACTTACAACTATTCTTCACACTTAACGACCGTCGCAACCTCACCCAGGCTGGATTCGCTTAACGACCGTTGTGATGGAGGTCACAACTGCAGCGGTTCACTTAACAGGCGGGGTGGGGGGGTGAGCTGTCGTAAAACGGGGCCAAAACTCACTTCAGAAACGTTACCCCTTCGCAATCATTTTGGGCTCCGCGGCGCCGCGGCTGGCGGGCCTCGGCACTCCGCCCGACTTACGTGGTTCAGGTAGTTCTCGATCTTGCGCAACGTGGCCTCGGGGACTTTGATGTGGCAGGGCTTCCGCTGGTTCTCGCCCAGCTCCCGCAAGGAAGTCATGTTGTACATGGCGTGACTCAACGGATTGTTGTTCTTGTCCACTAAGCCGAGACTCTGGAGGGAGGGAGGGAGAGTCACGGTGAGACCGGGGTGCCCGGGAGCCCACGGGGAGATGGTAACGTTCTGCGATTTGAAGTAATCTCACGGTCAATTTGGAATATCCTGGAATATTCTGGAAGGTTCTATCATTCGGTAATATTCCGCGATTTGGTAATCGGGAATTCAGGCTAGCAACCGGAAGGGCTGGGAGATGGGGGTAGCCAGGAGAGATATTTTTATCATTTCCCGGTAAATCGGTAAGATTGTGCGCTTCCGTAATATCCCGAAATTCTGTAATTCCGTAATATTTGGTAATAGCCTGTAATTCTATAATATCCTGTAGTTCTGTAATATTCTGTTAACTCGATAAACTTCTGTCATTCGGTTAATATTCTGAAATTCTGCAATTCCATAATATTTGGTAATATCCTGTAAGTTTGTAATATTCTGTAATATTCTGCAATTCTGTAAAATCCTGTAAAATTCTGTTAACTGTAAAATTCTGCCATATTCTGTAAAATTTTGTAATATTTCGTAATGCCCTCTAATATTCTGTAATTCTATAATATTTTGTACTATAGAGATATATATCTAAATAGATACACATATATCTAATTGTAGATAGGAAGATATCTAAACGTAGATTAGATAGATAATAGATTAGATAGGATATATAAATATACTATATATCTTACAGATATCTAATTATAAAGATGTATGCAAATATCTAGAAATAGGTGTATCTAAATAGATAAATAGAAAGATATCTAATTAGATGTATATCTAAATATAGATTAGATAAATATCTAGAGATATGATATATAAATAGATATAGATATCTGATAGATCTAAATATAGATATATCTAAATAGATATATCTTATAGATCTAAATATCTATCTAAATACAGATGGATTGGATTAGATAATAATAATAATAATAGTAGTAGTAGTAATAAAGTTGGAAGGGACCTTGGAGGTCATCTAGTCCAACCTTCTAAATAGACATAGATATCTTATAGATAGATATCTAAATAGATATATAGCTAAATAGTTTGACAGATTGATAATATACACACACACACACACAAAAACATATATATAGACATGTACGTATATATGTATACATATACATATTTGTATACATGTACATGTCTGTCTATACTTTTATTTAAACTAAATTTGTATACAGTAATTGTAGATAGATATATCTAAATAGATAAAAAGATATATCTAATTAGATGTATATCTAAATATAGATTAGATAAATATTTAGAGATAGATATGATATATTTAATGATAGATCTAAATATAAATAAATATCTAGAGATATATTTAAATAGATATATCTAATGTTAGATCTAAATATATGTCTAAATACAGATGAATTAGATTGTAGATAATATCTAAATATATATATATCTAAATATAGAAATCTTATAGATATATCTTATAATTACATGGACATAGATATCTAAACATATATCTAAATATATATATATCTAGTCTGACAGCGATAATACATATACCGTATATGCCGGCGTATTAGGCGACCCGGCGTATAAGACGACCCCCGAGTTCGACGCCGGGTCGCAAGACGATCGACGCCGAGTCGCATATAAGACGACTTTCTAGGCATGCGACTCGGCGTCGATCATCTTATATGCCGGAAATGACGTCATTTCCGGCGTATAAGATGACTTTCTAGGCATGCAACTCGGTGTCGATCATCTTATAGGCCGGAAATAACGTCATTTCCGGCGGATAAGATGATCGACACTGAGTCGCATGCCTAGAAAGTCATCTTATACGCCGGAAATAAACGTAGTTTATAACGTTATTTCCGGCGTATAAGATGACTTTCTAGGCATGCGACTCGGTGTCGATCATCTTATACGCCGGAAATGACGTCATTTCCGGCGGATAAGATGATCGACACCGAGTCGCATGCCTAGAACGTCATCTTATACGCCGGAAATAATAAATAAATAAATAAACGTTATGACTCGGCGTATAAGACGACCCCCGAGTTCAGAGGCTGTTTCATCGCTCTCAAAAGTCGTCTTATACGCCGGAATATACGGTATATATCTAAATATACAGATATTGCTAAATATATGCACTTGACTGTCTATATATGCTGACGTTTTATTGAAACTAAATTTGTCTATCAGTGGTCACACGACTTCTGTCGATGCCCGATGCTAAATAAAATCAAATGAACAAAAAAATAAAATGAAAAATCACCACGTTACCATCACAAGCTAAATAAAAACCAGCCACCGCAGAGGCCCGCGGAACGCCGTCCACGCGCTGCGGCTTTCTCGCCACTCACCTTCAACTTCTGGCAGGCCAGCGCCGCGGCCTTGTTCTCCGCTTCCACTTTGCGACGGCCCTTGGCCGCGAAGGTCATGGGGCAGGGCCAGCGGAGGGTCAGTTTGCAGATCTTGGTCTTCGTGCCGACAGTCCGGAACTGCATGTACTCCTGTCGGAACGACAAAACGTCGGGAAGAGACGCTTTTAACGTCTGATTTTCGCCGAAAGCGACGTACGCACACCTACACACACACACCTGGTTCAGGTGGCAACTCACCTTGACGGTGGAGGAGGAGGTGGCGATCTGGATGACCTGGGCGAGGAGGTTTTTCGGGAGGGGAAACTGAGTCAGGGCGCGCAGGGCGGTGTTGTCGTCCGTCATCTCCATCGAGAGTCCATCCCTGTACGGGGAAAAGACGAGGCAACCGCTCGGTCGTATCTCGGGGATTCGGTCCCCCCTGAAAAGGGTCTGTTGCTGCCGTAAGAGGGCAGCGCCTAGGGTTTAGGACCGTGAGTGTGGAGTCCTCGACTTACGACCGTTTGTTTAGCGAGTGTCCAAATTGGCGAGAAAAAGTGCCGCACGACAGGTTTTTCGCTCTCAAGCGGTGGACATTGGGGACTGAGCCGTGGTCGTAAGTAGAGGACTAGGCGTAGTTCAATCGGCTTTGCTGCTTAGGGATTGTCGAAGGGCCGAACAACCATTAACAACTGGGGGCACTCGCTTAAGGCCTTTTTTTTTGAAGCGAGTTCAGCTCCATTTTACGACCTTCCTTGCCAATGGCGTTAAGCGAATCCCTGCAGTTAATTGAAGTCACACGGTTGGGAAACAAAATCTGGCTTCCCCCGTTGACTCTGATCGTCCCGAAGGTTGCCAAACAGGATTACGGGACGCTCCCCACCAGGATGCTGTGACTGTCGTAAGTGCGAGTCAGTTGCCAAGCGTCAGAATTTTGATAATCGGACCGAGGGGAAGCAAAGTCACTTTTTTCAGCGTCGGTGTAATTTCGGTCACTGAATGTGCCTAAGTCACTTTTTCCGGTGTCGTCGTTGCTTCAGTCACTAAAGGAACCGTTGTAAGTCCAGGACGTGACCTTGTCAAGACGGAAGCCAGACCTTCCCAAGAGAGACCCTCACCCAGCCACCCGAGCCCAGGGCGTACCGACGTCGTACCTCAGGTCCCTGGGCGGCGTCTGGCCTCCCGGTCGCGACACGGAGATGCCGTTAGGCACTTCAATGGCGTCCTCTTCCAGTTCCCCCTCCTCCAGTTCTCCCTCCTCCAGCTCCCCCTCCTCCAATTCCTCATTTCGGATGGGTTTGGGGAGGGGGGGGCTGTGCTCCAGGGGCTGCACGGGGTCCTCGGGCTCCATCCGCCGCCAGCAGGTCGAGAGGTCGGCCAGGGACGGCCCCGATTTCGACCGCCAGTGGCTTTCGGAGAACCACTTCCGGTCGGCGGCGCAGCCCAGCTGCTCGGCGAGCAGGCGGTACTTCGCCGCGTCGAAGAGTTCATTGCGGGGTCCGAGCAAGCCCCAACCCTGGAGTAGGGAGAGAGAGAGAGAGAGAAAGTGAGAAGGGAAGAAAGGAGAAAAAGCTTCGGAGGGGATACATGGGGGACGAGTGCGGGAGAGCTCTGGCGCTCTCGAAGGTTGGTGGTTTTCGGGCAGACATCTCGTCGCCCGACTAGGGAACGCCATCAGGGCTAGAAGGGAGGAGGGTTTGTGAGGAAGAGGAGGCAGAGGAAAAGGAGGAGGAGAAAGACCATGGAGTCCGTGGTGCTCTCTGAGCTTGGTGGTTGTCTTGGAGACGTTTCATGACCCAACTAGGGAACATCATCAGTGCTAGAAGGGGGGTTGTGAGGAGGAGGAAGAGAGGAAGGAGAGGATGAAGGAGAAGAGGAGCGAACATCATCAGTACTAGAAGGGGGTTGTGAGGAGGAGGAAGAGAGGAAGAAAGAGGACGATTGTGGGGTCCCTGCTCTCCATTGCTAAGTGTTGTAACCATCCCTGCAGCCTTCAAGTCCCGCTAAGCGACAACTGTGACCCGGGCGACAAAGAGGGTGCAAAACCCGCCCTGGAAGCCGCACCTTGAACAGCTGGCATGCAGCCGCGGCGGCTTGTCGCTCTGCGTCGATCTTCTTGGTCCCGTAGCCTTCCACTTCGACATTCTTGGGCCACTTGATAAGCAGCGTGACTTTCTGGAGAGAGAGGGAGAGCCAGCCTGAAGCGTTCGTCCTCGATTTACGACTGTAGAAGGCCCCCCCCCATTGCAGTCATTGTCGTGACAGAAAATGGTCAAACTACGGTTCGTCCTCGACTTACGACTGTAAATGTCTCCCTGCTGCAGTCGTTAAGTCGTCAAAGAAAATGGTCAAACTACCGTTTGTCCTCGACGTACGACTGTAAAAGAGCCTCCTCGCTGCCGTCGTTAAGCTGCGACACAAAGCAGTCAAGCAAACAAACCACAGCGACTGCTCGACTTATATCTACTACTGATTCCCACATTTCGCGGCTACGGGAGACATTTGTTCAGTCGGTTTTGCCCCGTCTTACGACCTTTCTCACCCCAATTGTTAAACAAATCACCACATTTCTTAAGCGAGCCCTACAGTTGTTAAGAGAATCTGCTCGTCGGAAGGACGCAAAAGGGGATCACGGGACCCTGGAGACTCTGCGACCGTCGTATATAAGAGCCACTTGCGATTTTGATCACAGGATAACGGTCGTTAAAAGTGAAAAGTGGTCCTACGTCACTTTTTTCCAGCGCCGCAATAACTTTGGTCACTAAACAAACTGTCGTAAGTCGAGGACTACCCATATTGCTGCATTCAGAATGTGGAATATTTACCTTTTTCCGCGGACCGTTGGTGTGGATGTAGATTAACTTGTCCCTCGCATGGGAGATACCGAGAGCCCGACCGATGACACTGTTGAGAAGGTTTTTCGGCTGCGGGAATTCCTTCAGCAAATCTCTCGTCTCTGCAATGAAACAGGACAAAACGGAGGGTGCTGTTGCGGTCGCCAAAATGTTGCTTTCCAAATATACCGCGCAATGTATATACGGGACGGCGATGCCAGGCCTTTAGTTAAAACCAACTGCAAAAGCTCAGGATGTGAGACGTTAAGTGAGGCTAAACTAAGTTAGGGGGGTCCTGGGTGCCCCCTTAGATTTTGGTGGTTTTGTCGCAGACCTTTTGCGACCCAACTAGGGAACATCATCAGTGGTAGAAGGGAGGGGTGTGTGTGGAGCGGGAGAGGGAGAAGGAGGGGGGTCTTTAGCGCTCTCTGAGGTTTGGTAGTTTTCGTACAGATGTTTCGTGACCCAACAGTTCCTGCCCCAAAGGGCGGAGGGTTCGGCACCCCCACTTACCTCGGGATACTTTCCCTCCCCGATCTATTTACCCTATGACATAATTCCCCCCTCGATTTTGGCCCGGGGGGGCATTAGATCCCTCACTTACCCTGGGGCACATCTCCCCAGTCTATTTCCCCAGGACGTAATGCCCCCCAATCCTGGCCCACCTAAATCCTGGCCCGAGGTAGGCATGTGACCCCCTATTTACCCCAGGACACAATAACCCCCCCAATGGTGGCATTTCCTCCCCCCGATCCATTAACCCTTGGGCACAGCCCCCCCCCAAATCCCGGTCCGAAGAACGGGCATGAGGCATCCCCCTAACCCAGTAGTTCTCAACCTGTGGGTCGGGACCCCATTTGGGGTCAAACGACCATTTCACGGGGGTCGCCAAACAACGCAGTCCGCCATTTTTCCCTCCTTTTCCTTAGCTGTGCTACTCCCTTTTATTCTATTGGCTTTTGAAAGCCAATAGAAGAGACTCTCTTGAATAGAGTCTAATTCTATTGGGCTCTGCCCTGCTGAGCCCGCCAAAAGTCCCAGTCTGCAAACGGTGATGCACCAGCTGAGTAGTCCTCGACTTACGACCGGTGTAGTCCTCGACTTACGACCGGTTGGGGGAGTCGCGGCATTAAAAAGGTTGAGAACCACTGCCCTACCCCAATCCTGGCTTGAAGGGAGCACTCCCACTAACTCGGGGCACATTCCCCCATCCTGGCCCAAAGGGGGGGTCATCAGACCCCCACCTGCTTACCCTGGGGCATATTTTCCCCCCCGATCCTGCCCCAAAGGAGGGCCATGAGACCCCCCCCACTTACAGCAGGACATAATGCCCTCCCAATCTGGCCCAAAGGGGGGGCATGGGACCCCCCACTTACCTCAGGGTACAATGCCCCCCAATCTTGGCCCAAGGGGGGTCATGAGACCCCCACTCACTTACCCCGGGGTATATTTCCTCCTCAATTTTGGGCCAAACGGGGGCATGAGACCCCCATCTACGTACCCCGTTGGAAATCCCCCCCAATCCTGATCCAAAGGGGGGATGACATCCCCACCCACTTACAGAGGGAGAAATCCCCCCCCCCGATCCTGGCCCAAAGGGGGGTGGGCATGAGACTCTCAACTTACCCCAGGACACAATGCCCCCCCATCCTGGCTCAAAGGGGGGGGGCAGAAGACCCCCACCCACTTATCCTGGGAGGAATTCTCCCCCCCATCCTGGCCCAAAGGGGGGGGGGGCAGAAGACCCCCACCCACTTATCCTGGGAGGAATTCTCCCCCCCATCCTGGCCCAAAGGGGGGGGGGCAGAAGACCCCCACCCACTTATCCTGGGAGGAATTCTCCCCCCCATCCTGGCCCAAAGGGGGGGGCAGAAGACCCCCACCCACTTATCCTGGGAGGAATTCTCCCCCCCATCCTGGCCCAAAGGGGGGGCAGGAGATCCCCACCCACTTACCCCGGGGGGAATTCTCCTGCAATCCTGGTCCAAAGGGGGGTAGGAGACCCCACCCACTGACCCCGGGGGAATCCCTCCCCCCATCCTGGCCCAAAGGGGGGGGGCATGAGACCCCCACCCACTTACCCCGGGAGGAATTTTCCCCCCCATCCTGGCTCAAAGGGGAGGGCATGAGACCCCCACCCACTTACCCCGGGGGGGGGAATTCTCCCCCGATCCTGGCCCAAGGGGGGGGGGATCAGACCCCCACTCACTTACCCTGGGAGGAATTCTCCCCCCCATCCTGGCTCAAAGGGGGGGGGCAGAAGACTCCCACCCACTTACTCCGGAGGGGGGGGGAATTCTCCCCCGATCCTGGCCCAAAGGGGGGGCATGAGACCCCCACCCACTTACCCAGGGGGAATCCCTCCCCCCATCCTGGCCCAAAGGGGGGGCATCAAACCCCCACCCACTTACCCCGGGGGGGGGGGAATTCCCCCCCCGATCGTGGCCCAAAGGGGGGGCAGGAGACCCCCCACCCACTTACCCCGGGGGGAATTCTGCCCCCGATCCTGGCCCAAAGGGGGGGGGGCATCAGACCCCACCCACTTACCCTGGGAGGAATTCTCCCCCCCTCCTGGCTCAAAGGGGGGGGCAGAAGACTCCCACCCACTTACTCCGGAGGGGGGGGGAATTCTCCCCCGATCCTGGCCCAAAGGGGGGGCATGAGACCCCCACCCACTTACCCAGGGGGAATCCCTCCCCCCATCCTGGCCCAAAGGGGGGGCATCAAACCCCCACCCACTTACCCCGGGGGGGAATTCCCCCCCCCCGATCGTGGCCCAAAGGGGGGCATCAGACCCCCACCCACTTACCCCGGGGGAATTCTCCCCCCCCAGATCGTGGCCCAAAGGGGGGGCAGGAGACCCCCCACCCACTTACCCCGGGGGGAATTCTGCCCCCGATCCTGGCCCAAAGGGGGGGGCATCAGACCCCACCCACTTACCCCGGGGCAGGCGGGGGGGCGAGAGGCGGAGGCAGGCGCCGTCCTCCCCGTCCCCGGGACCCGGCTCGCCCTCCCGGCCCATGTCCACGTCCCGGCCGGCCTCCTCCGCCTCCTCCGTCCCGGCCACCCGGGTGTAGCAGCGGGACCGCCACGGGCCGATCAGCCCCGGGAAGGAGCCGCCGCCGCCGCGCAGGAAGGCCCGCAAGAGCCGGCAAGTCACCGCCATGCGGAGCGCAGAAGAACCGGGGCAGAGAGAGCGCGCGGCCAGAGCGTCCGCGGCGCGTGGGGGGAGGGCGGAAGACGAGAGGGAGCGTCCCCGCGCGGCGCCTGGACGATAGAGAGGGACAGGCCGGAGAGTCCGCGGAGGAAGGAGAAGAGAGGCAGCGTCCCCGCGCGGCGCCTGGAGAAACAGCGGGGAGGCGAGAGCGCGCGGCCAGAGCGTCCGCGGCGGAGACGAGGGCGCGAGCCCCGCGCGGCGCCCAGACGATAGAGAGGGAGAGGCCAGAGCGCCCGCAAAGGAGAGAGACGAGGGGCGCGATCCCCGCGCGGCTCCTAGAGGAACAGTGGGGATGAAAGAGCGCGCGGCCAGAGCGTCCGCGGCGGGTGGGGGGGAAGACGAGAGGGAGCGTCCCTGCGCGGCGCCTGGACGACAGGGAGAGGCCAGAGCGTCGGCGGAGGACGGAGACGAGGGACAGCGTCCCCGCGCGGCGCCTGGAGGAACAGCAGAGCGAGCGCGCGGCCAAACCGTCCGCGGCGGAGGGAGACGAGAGGGGGCGATCCCCCGCGCGGCGCTCGGAGGAACAGCGGGGATGGAGAGTGCGGCCAGAGCGTCTACGGATGAGGGAGATGAGGGGGAGCGTCCCCGCGCGGCGCCCGAAAGAACAACGGGGATGGAGAGGGAGCGGCCAGAGCGTCAGCGGTGGAGGGGAGACATCCCCCGCGCGGCGTTTGGAGGAATAGCGGGGATAGAGAGAGCACGGCTGAGAGGGAGCGTCCCCGAAGAGCGGGGATGGAGAGGGAGCGGCCAGAGCGTCCGCGGAGGAGGGAGACGAGGGGGAGCGTCCTCGCGCGGCGCCCGGAGGAACAGTGGGGACTGAGACCAGGGCCAGAGCGTCACCGGATGAGGGTGGCGAGAGGGAGCGACCCCCCCGCGCGGCGCCTGGAGGAACAACGGGGCAGAGAGAGCGCGCGGCCAGAGCGCCCGCGGCGCAGACGAGAGAGAGCGTCCCCGCGCGGCGCCGGGACAAATACCGGGGATAGAGAGCGCGCGGCCAGAGCGTCCGCGGCGGGGGAAACCAGAGCGGCGTCAACGGAACAGCGGGGATAGAGAGCGCGGCCAGAGCGTCCGCGGCGGAGGGAGACGAGAGGGAAGTCCCCAACCGGCGCAAAGGCTAGGGAAAGAGAGAGAGAGTGCGGCCAGAGCGTCCGGAAACAGAAGAGACGAGAAGGATCTCCTCCCGGCGGAGCGCAGAGAGACAGAACAGGCCGCCGCGCAGGCGCAGAAGCGAGGCTGAGGCTGCTGTAGGGCGGGGGGGGGGTGAGGACAGACAGCCCAGGCCTCCCGCAGGCTTTTGGGGGGGGGGCTGGCTCTGTTGCCCCCCCCCCAATTGCACAAGCTCAAAGACCGGCCTTGCAGCTTCTGGGGGTGGATGGGAGGAGGCCAACGGCCGGTTCCCCAAGGCCTGGAGCCCCCCAACACCCGGAGGCCCCCCAACAAAAGGAGTCCAATGCAAGGGTCCCCCCCAATGAAGGGAATCCAAGGCCTGGAGCCCCCCAACACACGGAGCCCCCCAACCAAAGGAGCCCAAGGCTTGGAGCCCCCTAATGAAAGCCCCCCCAATGAAGAGTCCAATGCCTGGAGCCCCCCCAACACACAGAGCCCCCCCAACAAAAAGAGTCCAAGGCCTGGGGCCCCCCAATGCAAGGGTCCCCCCAATGGAGTCCAATGCAAGGAGCCCCCCAACAAAAGGAGTCCAAGGCCTGGAGCCCCGCAACACACACAGCCCCCCAATGAAGGGAGTCCAAGGCCTGGAGCCCCCCAACAAAAGGAGTCCAAGGCCTGGAGGCCCCCCAACACAAGGAGCCCCCCAACAAAAGGAGTCCAAGGCCTGGAGGCCCCCGAACACATGGAACCCCCCAACCAAGGAGTCCAAGGCCTGGAGCCCCCCAACACACGGAGCCCCCCAATGAAGGGAGTGCAAGGCCTGGAGCCCCCCAACAAAAGGAGTCCAAGGCCTGGAACCCCCCAACACACGGAGCCCCCCAACCAAGGAGTCCAAGGCCTGGAGCCCCGCAACACACACAGCCCCCCAATGAAGGGAGTCCAAGGCCTGGAGCCCCCCAACAAAAGGAGTCCAAGGCCTGGAGGCCCCCCAACACAAGGAGCCCCCCAACAAAAGGAGTCCAAGGCCTGGAGGCCCCCGAACACATGGAACCCCCCAACCAAGGAGTCCAAGGCCTGGAGCCCCCCAACACACGGAGCCCCCCAATGAAGGGAGTGCAAGGCCTGGAGGCCCCCAACAAAAGGAGTGCAAGGCCTGGAGGCCCCCCAACACATGGAGCCCCCCAACCAAGGAGTCCAAGGCCTGGAGCCCCCCAACAAAAGGAGTCCAAGGCCTGGGGCCCCCCAACACACGGAGCGCCCCAATGAAGGAAGTCTAAGGCCTTGAGCCCACCAATACACGGAGCCCCCCAACAAAAGGAGTCCAATGGACAGAGCCCCCCCCAACAAAAGGAGTCCATGGCCTGGAACCCCCCAACACACGGAGCCCCCCAACCAAGGAGTCCAAGGCCTGGAGCCCCGCAACACACACAGCCCCCCAATGAAGGGAGTCCAAGGCCTGGAGCCCCCCAACAAAAGGAGTCCAAGGCCTGGAGGCCCCCCAACACAAGGAGCCCCCCAACAAAAGGAGTCCAAGGCCTGGAGGCCCCCGAACACATGGAACCCCCCAACCAAGGAGTCCAAGGCCTGGAGCCCCCCAACACACGGAGCCCCCCAATGAAGGGAGTGCAAGGCCTGGAGGCCCCCAACAAAAGGAGTGCAAGGCCTGGAGGCCCCCCAACACATGGAGCCCCCCAACCAAAGGAGTCCAAGGCCTGGAGCCCCCCCAACACATGGAGCCCCCCAACCAAAGGAGTCCAAGGCCTGGTGCCCCCCCAACACACGGAGCCCCCCAATGAAGGAAGTCTAAGGTCTGGAGCCCCCCAACACATGGAGCCATCCAATGAAGGGAGTCCAAGGCCTGGAGCCCCCCAACATATGGAGCCCCGCAACAAAAGAAGTCCAAGGCCTAGAGCCCCCCCCAACACACGGAGCCACTCAACAAAAGGAGTCCAAGACCTGGAGCCCCCCAAGAGAGTCCAATGCACGGAGGCCCCCAACCAAAGGAGTCCAAGGCCTGGAGCCCCCCAGTGCAAGGGGCCCCCCAATGAAGGAAGTCCAAGGCCTGGAGCCCCCGCAACAGAACCCAACAAAAGGAGTCCAAGGCCTGGAGCCCCCCAACACACGGAGGCCCCCCAACGCAAGGAGTCCAATGCGCGGTGGCCCCCCCAGTGCAGAGGCCCCAAATCCACGGAGCCCCCAAACACACATAGCCCCCCCCCCACTGAAGGGAGTCCGATGCGCGTAGCCTCCAATGGAAGGAAGCCGCGGCTTGGAGCCCCTCAATGCAGGGAGCCCCCCCCCCAAGGAAGGGAGTCTGAGGCATGGAGCCCCTCAAGGCGTGAAAGTCCCCAATGTACACAGAGCCCCCCAATACACAGACCCCGAATGGGAAACGCCTCTGGAGTCGTTAGAGAAATGGAGGAGGAGGAAGAGGAGGAGAAGGAGGAGGAAAGACTGTGGGGGTCCTCGGTGCGCTATAAGTCTGGTGCTTTCCTTGCAGACGTTTCGTGACCCAACTAGGGAACACCATCAGGAAGCGGAGGAGGAGAATGAGGGGTCCTCGGTGCGCTACGAATCTCGTGGTCCCCTTGCAGACGTCTCGGGACCCAACTAGGGAACGTCATCCGCTTCGCTCTCCCTTCCAGCACTGCACGACTGACGCTCCCTCGTCGGGCTCCGAAACGTCTGCAAGGAAAGCCCCCCCACCTTCTCCAGCTCCGAGACCCCTCCCCAAGGACCCCTACCGTCCTTGGCGGGCCGGGGAATTCTGGGAATTGAAGTCCACCCGCCTTTCCAAGGCTGGGAGACCCGGTTCAAAAGCGGCGAGCCGGACGGAGGGCTTGGCCTTCCGATCCAGCTCGACTTCGGATCCCTGCCACCTTCCGGGAAGGCTGGCTGGGGTCGATGGGACTTGCCATCCAACAGGATCCAGCGCGATCCTCTTGACCTCGTGATTGTCAATTCCAGGGTGGAAGTCCGGGGCGGCGAACGCTAGAACTACGGGGAAACTTCCGCCCTCGCCTTCCCGACCAGAATTCCTATTTGTGGAGGTTTGCTCCGTATTACGACTCAGTGAATCGCCGCGGTCCTTAAATGAGTCGCCCGGTTCTTAAGCGAGCCGAGATTCCCCCTCGCCAGAAGGTCGCACAAAAGGGGATCGCGCGGAACCCCCAGGACGCTGCGTCCGTGGCGGATGCGACTCGGTGGCTGCGCAGACGGGGAGGGCGCAACGATCGTTAAGTATGGAAAGCGGAAAGAAATCCCTTTTTTTCCCGGGGCGTCGTGACTCCGAGCGGTCACTAAGCCAACTGGGGTTAAGGTAGCGAGAACGATTCACCGGTGGCCCCCTAGAAATGGTGGCTGCTCCGTTACTGGGGGGGGGGCTTTTAAGGACGGATCGGACAACCATGGGCAGGGGGTTGGACTAGATGACCTCCGGAGGTCCCTTCGGATTGGTGCAATGCTATAGAAGTCTCCCGCTTGAGCAGGGGGTCGGACTGGAGGACCTCCCGGGTCCCCTGCAACTCTGTCCTTCTGTAAGGGTCCTCCTGCTTGAGCAGGGGGCTGGACTGGATGACCTCCGGGGTCCCTTCCGACTCTCTCTTTCTCTGATTCTAGAAGGCTTTCTTGCTTTAGCAGGGGGCTAGGCTAGAGGACCTTCAAGGTCCCCTCCAGCTCTGTACTTCTATAAGGGTCTCCTGCTTGAGCAGGGGGTTGGACTAGATGACCTCCGGGCTCCCTTTGAATCGTGTAATTCTGTAAAAGTCTCTGCTTGAGCAGGGGGTTGGACTAGATGACCTCCAGGGTCCCATCCAGCTCTGTCCTTCTGTAAGGGTCTCCTGCTTGAGCAAGGGATGGGACTGGATGACCTCCAGGGTCCCTTCCAACTCTATTCTTCTCTGATTCTATAAGGTTCTCTTGCTTAAGCAGAGGGTCGGACTAGATGACCTCCAGGGTCCCGTTGAATCGTGTAATTCTGTAAAAGTCTCTGCTTGAGCAACTCTCCAACTCTGTCCTTCTGTAAGGGTCTCCTGCCTGAGCAGGGGGTTGGACTGGATGACCTCCAGGGTCCCTTCCAACTGTCCTTCTCTGATTCTGTAAGGTTTTCTTGCTTAAGCAGAGGGTTGGACTAGATGACCTTCAAGGTCCCATTCAGCTCTGTACTTCTATAAGCGTTTCCTGCTTGAGCACGGGGTTGGACTGGATGACCTCCAGGGTCCCTTCCAACTCTATCCTTCTCTGATTCTGTAAGGGTCTCCTGCTTGAGCAGGGGGTTGGACTGGATGACCTCCAGGGTCCCTTCCAACTCTGGTATTCTATCATTCTGTAAGGTCTCCTACTTGAGCACAGGGGTTGGACTAGATGACCTCCAGGATCCCTTCGAATCACATAATTCTATAAAAGTCTCTGCTTGAGCAGCGGGTCAGACTAGAAGACCTCCAAGGTCCCCTCCAACTCTGTACTTCTGTCAGGGTCTCCTGCTTGAGCAGGGGGTTGGGCTAGGTGACCTCCGGGGTCCCTTCCAAACCTGTCCTGCTAGGATTCTGTCAGGGTCTCCTCCTGGAGCAGGCGGTTGGACTAGATGACCTCCCAGGACCCCCGTCCAACGCTTGTCATTCCGCGATTGTCAGGGTCTCAAGCTCGAGCAGCGGGTTGGACTAGATGACCTCCCGGGAACCCTTCTGCTCCCGGCTGGATCGACATCTTACCTCTTCTACATGAATTCAAGGAGAACATCTCTGGCAGACCCAAATGATCCAATTCCTGGAAGAGAGAAAGGGAGAAAAACGATATCAATTTATATAATAAATTTATATTTATAAATTTATAAATATAAAACCAAATAAATTTCCACAATCCATCAAGCCCTCAATGAAATGAAGGCAGTCCTCGACTTCCGACAATCGTTAAGGGAGACGTTGGTGACGCGAATTCGCCCTCCCCCCCCTTTGGCCACTCTTCGGCCCACCGTTGCTAAGCGAATCGCGGTGGCGGTTAAGGGAGGACTACAGTCGTTCAGTGAAGCTGGCCTGGCCCCTCCCCTCCCATTGACTTTGCTCGCCCTCACGTGACCTCGGGACGACGAAACCGTCATATAGGCGAGTCAGTCGCCAAGACTCTGAAGGTGGACCACACGGCTGTGGGGGGGCGATGCGCGCAGCGGTCACTAAACGAATGGACGGATGGATATACGAGTGATGCGCTCCTTCATCCTGAGACGAATGGAGTCAACGAAAGAACCAACGAACACGGGAGATAGATTCTCCCGCAGGATTAAAAATCGAAGGAAGGAAGGAAGGAAGGAAGGATGGATAGAGGGAGGGAGAGAGGGAGGGAGGGAGGGAGGGAGGGGGGAATATATGAGTTAGGTTCATTTGTTGTATAAAAATCGAATGATCGAATATCTCAATTACGCTCTCCCGCAGGATTAAAAATATAACGAACAAATGAACGAGTTATATTTTCTTACAGAAATTTAAGGAATGAATGAACAAACGAATGGTTTACAATTTCTGATCGAAATTGAATGAATGAATGAATGAATCGAGCCGTGGGTTACATTTTCTGATCGAAATTTAATGAATGGATGGATGAATCAATGTATGAGTTACATTTTTTAATACAATGAATCAATCTGTGGGTTACATTTCCCTATAGAAATTGAAGGAATGAATGAATCGACTCGTGGGTTACATTTTCTTATCGAAATTTAATGAATGAATGGATGAATCAGTGTATGGGTTACATTTTTTTTAATACAAATTTAATGAATGAATCAACCTGTGGGTTACATTTTCTTTCAACAATTTAAGAAATGAATGAACTAACGAACGAACAGACCATTAGAGACGAATGAATTACAGTCTCCTGGAGAATAAAAATCAAACGAAGGAATGAACGAACGAATGAACGAACGTATGAGTTATGTCTTCTTACAGGATAGAAACTTAAGGAATGAATGTTATGGCTCTCTGTAGGATAAAAATGGAATGAATGAATGAATGAATGAATGAACAGATGTATAAGTTATGCTACCTGTAGGACAAAAACTGAATGAATGAATGAAAGGGTTACATTGTCTGATAGAAATTTAAGGAATAAATGAATGAATGAACAAACGAACTAACTCACGAAAGAACGGACCATTAGACATGAATGAGTTATGGCCCTCTGTAGGATAAAAATGGAATGAATGAAGGAAGGAACGTGTAAGTCAGTGTTTCCCAAACTTGACAATTTTAAGGCATGTGGACTTCAACTCCCAGAATTCCACAGCCAGCAACGCTGGCTGTGGAATTCTGGGAGTTGAAGTCCTCATGCCTTAAAATTGTCAAGTTTGGGAAACACTGGTGTAAGTTATGCTCACCTGCAGGACAAAAATTTAATGAATGAACGAACGAATGGGTTATAGTTTCTTATAGAAATTGAATGAAGGAATGAATGTAGGATAAAAACGGAATGAATGAATAGGATAAAAACGGAATGAATGAATAAATGAATGAACGTTTCATTTATGCTCACCTGCAGGCTAAAATTTAAATGAATGAATGAATGAATGAACGGGTTACGTTGTCTTATAGAAATTTAAGGAATGAATGAATGAATGAATGAATGAATGAATGAATGAATGAATGGACCATTAGAGATGAGTTATGCTCACCTGTAGGACAAAAATTTAATGAATGAATGAACAAATGAGTTATAGTTTCTTATAGAAAATGAATGAATGAATGAATGAATGGAGTTATATTTTCTTACAGAAATTTAATGAATGATTGAATGAATGAACTAACGAATGAACGGACCATTAGAGATGATTGAGTTACGGTCTGCTGGAGAATAAAAATCAAATGAACGAACGAACGAACGAATTATGTCTTCTTACAGGACAGAAACTTAATGAATGAATGAATGTAGGATAAAAACGGAATGAATGAATAGAATAAAAACGGAATGAATGAATAAATGAATGAACGTTTCATTTATGCTCAGCTGCAGGCTAAAATTTAAATGAATGAATGAATGAATGAACGGGTTACATTGTCTTCTAGAAATTTAAGGAATGAATGAATGAATGAATGGACCATTAGAGATGAGTTATGCTCATCTGTAGGACAAAAATTAAATGAATGACTGAATGAACAAACGAATTATAGTTTCTTATAGAAAATGAATGAATGAACGAATGAATGTATGAGTTATATTTTCTTACAGAAATTTAATGAATGATTGAATGAATGAACTAACGAATGAACGGACCATTAGAGATGATTGAGTTATGGTCTGCTGGAGAATAAAAATCAAATGAATGAACAAACAAACGAATTATGTCTTCTTACAGGACAGAAACTTAATGAATGAATGAATGTAGGATAAAAACGGAATGAATGAATAGGATAAAAACGGAATGAATGAATAAATGAATGAACGTTTCATTTATGCTCACCTGCAGGCTAAAATTTAAATGAATGAATGAATGAACGGGTTACGTTGTCTTCTAGAAATTTAAGGAATGAATGAATGAATGGACCATTAGAGGTGAGTTATGCTAACCTGTAGGACAAAAATTTAATGAATGAATGAATGAACAAATGAGTTATAGTTTCTTATAGAAAATGAATGAATGAATGAATGAATGAATGGAGTTATATTTTCTTACAGAAATTTAATGAATGATTGAATGAATGAACTAACGAATGAACGGACCATTAGAGATGATTGAGTTACGGTCTGCTGGAGAATAAAAATCAAATGAACGAACGAACGAACGAATTATGTCTTCTTACAGGACAGAAACTTAATGAATGAATGAATGTAGGATAAAAATGGAATGAATGAATAGAATAAAAACGGAATGAATGAATAAATGAATGAACGTTTCATTTATGCTCAGCTGCAGGCTAAAATTTAAATGAATGAATGAATGAATGAACGGGTTACATTGTCTTCTAGAAATTTAAGGAATGAATGAATGAATGGACCATTAGAGATGAGTTATGCTCATCTGTAGGACAAAAATTAAATGAATGACTGAATGAACAAACGAATTATAGTTTCTTATAGAAAATGAATGAATGAACGAATGAATGTATGAGTTATATTTTCTTACAGAAATTTAATGAATGATTGAATGAATGAACTAACGAATGAACGGACCATTAGAGATGATTGAGTTACGGTCTGATGGAGAATAAAAATCAAATGAACGAACGAACGAATTATGTCTTCTTACAGGACAGAAACTTAAGGAATGAATGAATGAATAAATGAACTAATGAATGAACGGTCTCTAATGGGACCATTGGAGACGAACGAGTTATGGCCCTCTGTAGGATAAAAACGGAATGAATGAATAAATGAATGAACGTTTCATTTATGCTCACCTGCAGGCTAAAATATGAATGAATGAATGAATGAATGAATGAATGAACGGGTTACATTGTCTTCTAGAAATTTAAGGAATGAATGAATGAATGAATGAATGAATGGACCATTAGAGGTGAGTTATGCTCACCTGTAGGACAAAAATTAAATGAATGACTGAATGAATGGGTTACATTTTCTTATAGAAATTTAAGGATTGATGGAAGGAAGGAAGGAAGGAAGGAAGGAAGGAAGGAAGGAAGGAACTAACGAATGAACGAACCATTAGAGAGGAGTCATGGCCCTCTGTAGGATAAAAATGGAATGAATGAATGGATGGGTTACATTTTCTTATAGAAATTTAAGGAAGGAAGGAAGGAAGGAAGGAATAAGTTATGCTCACTGGCAGGACAGCAATTTAAAAATGCATGAACGAACGGATGAACGAACAAGCCAACGTTTAAGTTACGCGCATTTGCAGGGCCAAAATCAAATTGAACGAGTGTCTCTGGAGACTCTCAAGTCCTCTAGGCCATAGCTGCACCTGGGAGAGGTAGAAAGCCAAGCCCTCCACGGGAATTCTACCCCCTCTCTCCCCGCTATAGGTAATGAGGACCAGATACTTGGCTCAAGATCCAAACACAGGAACCGGAAGCCTTCGGCAAACCTTATCCACTCGGCGGGCAGAATCCATCAAATTCCTGCGGGAAGACGTTAAGGAAGCTAGTCTGGGCAGCCTGGCCTGGACCGCCGTTGGTCTGAAACGGTACTATAGGGTTTCCTGCCTGAGCAGGGGAATGGACTAGATGACCTCCAAGGTCCCTTCCAACACTATTACTATTATTTATTATTATTATCATCATCATCATCATTATTATGAAGAGACTGGACAGCCATCTGTCTAAAACGGTTGTCGGGTTTCCCGCTCTGAGCAGGGGGTTGGACTAGATGACCTCCGAGGTCCCTTCCAACTCTGTCACTCTGTGATTCTGTAAGGGACTCCTGCTCGAGCAGGGGGTTGGACTAGATGACCTCCGAGGTCCCTTTTGTTATTATTATTGTTTTGTTGTTCTTGTTCTTGTTCTTATGAAGAAACTTGTCCACCTCAGGGAATAAAACACCCAAGACACAAACTGCGCAATTATTAACATTATTATTAGTGTTATTGTTATCATCATCATCATTATTACAAAGGCAAAAGCTTGTCTACCCCAGGGATAAAACCCCCAAGACACAAACTGAGCAATTATTATTATTATGGATCATCGCACAGTCAGCCAGATGTTCAGACTGGATTTGGGATTTTTGTCTACCTATCGAGTCCTTACCCCAGGGACCTGGGATAGGCAGATGTGGATGTTTGATAGTATTACAGATATCGTCGCAGGATGGAAGCGGTCCTAGTAAGGCCGCCTTTTGCAATTGACTAATAGCGAATTTGTCAATGCCAATGGTGATGTTCAAGTGGTGCTCCAGTTGTTTTGGGATTGCACCCAAGGAGCCTATGACTATTGGTACTACATTATTATTATTATTAATTATTATTATTATTATTATTATTATATCATCATCATCATCAGAAAGCAGAAGCTTGTCCACTCCAGGGATAAAAAACCCAAGGTACAAACTGAGCAATAATAATTGCTGCTGCTGCTGCTACTACTACTACTACTACGAAGGCAGAAGCTTGTCCACCCCAGGGATAAAAAACCGGACACAAACTGAGCAATTATTATTATTATTACTATTACTATTATTATTTTATCATCATCATCACCACCACCACCACCACAAAGGCAGAAGCTTGTCCACCCCAGGGATAAAAACACCCAAGATACAAACACAGCAATTATCATCATCATCATCATCATCATCATCATCATCACAAAGGCAGAAGCTTGTCCACTCCAAGGATAAAACACCCAAAACACAAACAGAGCAATTACTACTACTACTACTACTACTACTACTACTACTACTATTACAAAGGCAGAAGCTTGTCCACCCCGACAAGCACCCGACAAAAAATGAGCAATTATTATTATTATTATTATTATTATTATTATTATTATTATTATTATATCATCATCATCATCATCATTAGAAAGGCAGAAGTTGTCCACCCCAGGGATAAAACACCCAAGACACAAACAGAGCAATTATTATTATTATAACATTACTACTACTACTACTACTACTACTACTACTACTACTACTACTACTACAAAGGCAGAAGCTTGTCTACCCCAGGGATAAAAACACCCAAGACACAAACAGAGCAATTATTATTATTATTATTATTATTATTATTATTATTATTATTATTATTACAAAGGTAGGAAACTTGTCCACTCCAGGGATAAAACACCCAAGACACAAACAGAGCAATTATTATTATTATTATTATTGTTATTATTATTATTAACATCACTACTACTACTACTACTACTACTACTACTACTACTACTACTACTACTATACTACTACTACTACAAAGGCAGAAGCTTGTCTACCCCAGGGATAAAAACATCCAAGACACAAACAGAGCAATTATTATTATTATTATTATTATTATTATTATTATTATTATATCATCATCATCATCATTAGAAAGGCAGAAGTTGTCCACCCCAGGGATAAAACACCCAAGACACAAACAGAGCAATTATTATTATATTATTATTATTATTATTATTATTATTATTATTATTATTAACACTACTACTACTACTACTACTACTACTACTACTACTACTACTACTACAAAGGCAGAAGCTTGTCTACCCCAGGGATAAAAACACCCAAGACACAAACAGAGCAATTATTATTATTATTATTATTATTATTATTATTATTATTATTATTATTATTACAAAGGCAGAAACTTGTCCACTCCAGGGATAAAACACCCAAGACACAAACAGAGCAATTATTATTATTATTATTGTTATTATTATTATTAACATCACTACTACTACTACTACTACTACTACTACTACTACTACTACTACTACTACTACTACTACTACTAAAGGCAGAAGCTTGTCTACCCCAGGGATAAAAACATCCAAGACACAAACAGAGCAATTATTATTATTATTATTATTATTATTATTATTATTATTATTATTATTATTATTATATCATCATCATCATTAGAAAGGCAGAAGTTGTCCACCCCGGGGATAAAACACCCAAGACACAAACAGAGCAATTATTATTATTATTATTATTATTATTATTATTATTATTATTATTATTATTATTATTATTATTAACATTACTACTACTACTACTACTACTACTACTACTACTACTACTACTACTACTACTACTACTACTACAAAGGCAGAAGCTTGTCTACCCCCAGGGATAAAAACACCCAAGACACAAACAGAGCAATTATTATTATTATTATTATTATTATTATTATTATTACAAAGGCAGAAACTTGTCCACCCCAGGGATAAAACCCCCAAGACACAAACAGAGCAATTATTATTATTGTTATTATTATTATTAACATTACTACTACTACTACTACTACTACTACTACTACTACTACTACTACTACAAAGGCAGAAGCTTGTCTACCCCAGGGATAAAAACATCCAAGACACAAACAGAGCAATTATTATTATTATTATTACAAAGGCAGAAACTTGTCCACCCCAGGGATAAAACCCCCAAGACACAAACAGAGCAATTATTATTATTATTATTATTACAAAGGCAGAAGCTTACCCACCCCAGGGACAAAAAACCCCCAAGACACAAACCGAGCCACGTGCCACACGCAGCACAACGCCGTCAGCCACCTGCAGGCCACCCCACTGGGGGACGCAAAACCACCCCTTCCCCAGCTCGCGCGCACCCAACCACACACAACAGCAGCAGAACACACCCAATCAGGGGGACCAGATTCGGCGGTCCATCTGCCTTCGAAAGACAAGGGCCCGTCGCTTCCGAGGACCCCCAAAAGTCCGCCTTTTGGACCGAGAGGATGGCGGGGTTTCGAAAGAGAGGGGGGTCCAAGAGGCCGTCGGGGTCAAAATTGAACCACCCTCCCTCAACGGACGGGTAGAGAGAGAGCGTCAACGACCTTCCGTCCACCACACACAATCCTTTCGGGCCGCTCCGAGGAGGCGCCCACACCCCACTTTGCGCCACTCAGGCGACTCCCCGGGACCCGGGTCAGCCTCCGAGCGGCCTCGACGCCTCGCTCAAAGGAGGCGAAGGACCAGCTGTCTGCAAGGAGTATAAATACTCCCAAGTTCCCCACCCTCCAGGCGGAGCGGAAGAAGCTTCTTCGGGAGGAGAAGGGAAACGTCTTCAGAGGGGGGAAAAAAAACGGGACGTTCGGTTGGCTGGTGAAAAAAAGCACCTTTGGGGTGGAGGAAGGAAGGAAGGAAGGAAGGAAGGAGGGAGGGAGGGAAGGAGGGAGGGGAGGGAGGGAGGAAGGAGGGAGGGAGGGAAGGAAGGAAGGAAGGAGGGAGGGAGGGAAGGAAGAAGGGAAGGAGGGAGGGACGGAAGGAGGGAGGGAAGAAAGGAAGGAGGGAGGGAGGGAGGGAAGGAAGGAGGGAAGGAAGGAAGGGAGGGAGGGAGGGGAAGGAGGAAGGGAGGAAGGAAGGAAGGAGGGAGGGAAGGAAGGAAGGAGGGAGGGAGGGAGGGAAGGAAGGAGGGAGGGAGGGAGGGAGGGAAGGAAGGAAGGAGGGAGGGAGGGAAGGAAGGAGGGAAGGAAGGAAGGAAGGAGGGAGGGAGGGGAGGGAGGGGAAGAAAGGAAGGAAGGAAGGAGGGAGGGAGGGAGGGAAGGAAGGAAGGAGGTCTAAATGAGGCTCGCCTGCAGGACGAAAATCGAATGAATGAATGAGTGAGTGATGCTCACCTGCAGGACACAATTGATTGCATGAATGAATGAGGGAGGAATGAATGAATGAACGAACAAACGTAGATGTTCACTTGCAGGATGAAATTGAAGGAAGGAAGGAAGGAAGGAAGGAAGGAAGGAAGGAAGGAAGGAAGGAAGGAAGGAAAGAATAAATGAACTTATAAGTTATGCTCAACCTGAAGGACAAAAATTGAAGGAAGAAAGGAAGCAATGATTGAATGAACGAACAAACGTATAAGTTATGTTCACTTGCAGGATGAAAATTGAAGGAAAGAAGGAAAGAAAAAAGGAAGGAAGGAAGGAAGGAGGGAAGGAAAGAAAGAAGGAATGAATCTGTAAGTTATGCTTACCTGAAGGACAAAAAATGAATGAATGAATGAATGAAGGAATGAACTTATAAGTTGTGCTCATCTGAAGGACAAAAATTGAAGGAAAAGGAAGGAAGAAAGGAAGGAAGGAAGGAAGGTACATGTAAGTTATGCTCACCTGCAGGACGAAAATTGAAGAAAGGAAGGAAGGAAGGAAGGAAGGAAGGAAGGAAGGAAGGAAGGAAAGAAAGAAAAAAGGAAAGAATAAATGAACTTTCATGTTATGCTCACCTGAAGGACAAAAATTGAAGGAAGAAAGGAAGCAATGATTGAATAAACGAACAAACGTATGTTATACTCACTTGCAGGATGAAAATTGAAGAAAGGAAGGAAAGAAAAAAGGAAAGAATGAATGAACTTATAAGTTATGCTCACCTGAAGGACAAAAATTGAAGGAAGGAAGGAAGCAATGATTGAATGAACGAACAAACATAATAAGTTATGCTCACTTGCAGGATGAAAATTGAAGGAAGGAAAGAAAAAAAGGAAGGAAGGAAGGAAGGAAGGAAGGAAGGAAAGAAAGAAAGAAAGAAAGAAAGAAAGAAAGAAAAGAAAGAAAGAAAGAAGGAAGGAAGGAACCTGTAAGTTATGCTTACCTGCAGGACGAAAATTGAAGAAAGGAAGGAAGGAGGAAGGAAGGAAGAAAGAAAGAAAGAAAAAAGGAAAGAATAAATGAACTTTCATGTTATGCTCACCTGAAGGACAAAAATTGAAGGAAGGAAGGAAGGAAGCAATGATTGAATGAACGAACAAACGTATGTTATGCTCACTTGCAGGATGAAAATTGAAGGAAGGAAGGAAAGAAAAAAGGAAAGAATGAATGAACTTATAAGTTATGCTTACCTGAAGGATAAAAACTGAAGGAAGGAAGGAAAGAAAGGATGAAAGAAAGAAAGAAAGAAAAAAGGAACGAAGAAAATAAACCTGTAAGTTATGCTTACCTGAAGGACAAAAAATGAATGAATGAATGAATGAATAAATGAATGAACGAACTTATAAGTTATGCTCATCTGAAGAAGAAAAATTGAAGGAAGGAAGGAAGGAAGGAACCTGTAAATTATGCTCACCTGCAGGACGAAAATTGAAGGAAGGAAGGAAAAAAGAAAAAAGGAAGGATAGAACAAACTTCTAAGTTATGCTCACTTGCAGGACACAAATTGAATGAGTGAATGAATGAATGAACGAACGAACGAATGTACATATAAGTTATGCTCACCTGAAAGATGAAAATCGAAGGAAAGAAGGAAAAAAGGAATGAATGAACATGTTATGCACACCTGAAGGATAGTAAGGAAAGAAAGAAGGAAGGAAAGAAAGAAAAAAGGAACGAACCTGTAAGTTATGCTCACCTGCAGGACGAAACTTGAAGGAAGGAACGAAAAAAGGAAGGAAAGAAAAACAAGGAAGGATGGAACGAACTTCTAAGTTATGCTCACGAACGAACGAACGAATGAACCAATGAACATATAAGTGATGCTCACCTGCAGGAACAAAATTATATGAACGAACGAACAAACGAACGAATGAATGAATGCATAAGTTATGCTCACCTGGATGAAAACTGAAGGGAAGGAAGGAAGGAAGGAAAAAAGGAATGAATGAACGAATGTGGAAGTTATGCTCGTCTGCAGGACAAAAATCGAATGAAGGAACGAACGAACGAACGTATAAGCGATGCTCACCTGCAAGAACAAAATTATACGAATGAAGGAACGAAGGAACGAAGGTAGAAGTTATGCTCACCTGAAAGATGAAAATTGAAGGAAGGAAGGAAGGAAAGAAGGAACGAACGAACGAACGTTCTAAGTTACGCCCCCCCCTGCAGGACGAAAGGGGAGAAAACTATCCCAAAGTCGGTCCAAGAGGATCTCAAGATCCCAGGACGCCGCGACCGTCACAAACACGTGTCAGCGGGGGCGGCGCCGGCGTATCGATCCCGTGACCGTGGCGAGGAGGAGGCGCCGCCGGTCGTAAAGCGTGAAAAAAAAATACAGGCCAAAGGCATCGTTTCCGTGCCGTCGGAACTTCGCCTCGGTCGCTCAACGAACTCGTTGTGCCTGCAAGTTGCGTTTGTGCGGATGGAGCACCACGCAGAGATCCCCTTTAAGCGTCAAAACGCGGACGGAACACAACTCCTTTTTGTGGCTTTCGTAGCCAATGGACGACTCGGCTCGGGGGGGGGTGTTCCTTTGAGCGTCGCGTTGTAAATCTGGGGAGCGGAAACCGATTATAAGGAAAATCCGGAAGTCCCCAGGATATCTGAGCAACGCAGGAAATCGGGGGAATGAAAAAGGGTGGGAAGGGAAGATTGGAGGTCATCCAGTCCAACCCCCTGCTCGAGCAGGAGAGTCTTACAGAATCCGGAAGAACAGAGTGGGAAGGGACCTCAGAGGTCATCTAGCCCAACCCCCCTGCTCGAGCAGGAGGACCCTTATAGAGTCACGGAATAACAGACTGGGAAGGGACCCCGGAGGTCCTCTAGTCTCACCCCCAGGGGGGAAAGGGGAGAGTCTTACACAATCACGGAATAACGGAGATGGAAGGGGCCCTTGGAGGTCATCTAGTCCAACCCTTCGAGCAGGAGGCCCTTACAGAATCACGGATTAACAGCGGGAAGGGACCCCGTGGGGGTCATCTAGCCCAACCCCCTGCTCAAGCAGGAGAGTCTTACACAATCACGGAATAACAGACTGGGAAGGGCCCCTGGAGGTCCTCTAGCCCCACCCCCCAGGGGGGAAAGGGAGAGTCAGCCTGGAGTCCCTGGTGCTCTCGGGAGCTGGGAGGGTTTCTTGTAGCGGGCTCCTGACCCATCTAGGCAGAGGAGGAGGAGGAGGAGGAGGAGGAGGAAGGAAGGAAGGGAAGGAGCAGGAGGGTGATGGTAGAAGAGGAGAAAGAGAAGTAGGAAGGAAGAAAGGAAGGAAGGAGGCGGTAGAAGGAGGAGAAAGAGAAGGAGGAGGAAGGAGGAAGGAAGAGAAGGACGAAGGAGGAGGAGGAGGAGGAAGGAAGGGAGCAGGAGGTGATTGGTAGAAGAGGAGAAAGAGGAGTAGGAAGGAAGGAAGGAAGCGGTAGAAAAAAGGAGGAGAAAGGAGGAGGAAGGATGAAGGAGGAGGAGGGGGGAAGGAGAAGGAAGAAGGAGGAGGAGGAGGAGGAAGGAAGGGAGCAGGAGGTGATGGTAGAAGAGGAGAAAGAGAAGAAGGAAGGGAGGAAGGAAGGAAAGAAGGAAGGAAGCGGTAGAAGGAGGAGGAGAAAGAAGGAGGAGGAAGGAGGAAGAGAAGGATGAAGGAGGAGGAGGAGGAGAAAGAGAAGGAGAAGGAAGGAAGAGAAGGACAAAAGGAGGAGGAGGAGGAAGGAAGGGAGCAGGAGGTGATGGTAGAAGAGAAAGAGAAGTAGGAAGGAAGGAAGGAAGGAAGGAAGCGGGTAGGAGGAGAAAGAAGGAGGAGGAAGGAGGAAGAGGACGAAGGAGGGGGGGAGGAGAAGGAAGAAGGAGGAGGAGAGGAGGAGGAAGGAAGGGAGCAGGAGGTGATGGTAGAAGAGGAGAAAGAGAAGAAGGAAGGAAGGAAGGAAGGAAGGAAGGAGGAAGGAGGCGGTAGAAGGAGGAAGGAAGAGAAGGATGGAGGAGGAGGAAGGAGGAGGAGGAAGGGGGGGGGGGAAGGAGAAGGAAGGAGGAGGAGGAGCGCTCGGGGGCCCCGTGCACCAGGCTGTCTTCTTGTAGACGTTGCAGAACCAAACTAGGTAACCTCATCAGTGCTAGAAGACAGTGGGGGGGTTTTACCAACTGATGCTGTTCCCTAGTTGGGTCACGAGACGTCTGCAAGGAAACCACCCAGCTCAGAGAGCACCCAGGACCCCACAGTCCTTCTCCTCCTCTTCCCCTCTTTCTTCTTCTTTCTCTTCTTTTCTTTCTTTCTTTCTTCTTCTTTCTTTCTTTCTTTCTTTCTTTCTTTCTTTCTTTCTTTCTTTCTTTCTTTCTTTCCTTCCTTCCTTCCTTCCTTCCTTACTTCCTTCTAACACTGATGACGTTCCTTAGTTGGGTCACAAGATGTCTGCAAGGAAACCACCCAGCTCAGAGAGCACCCAGGACCCCACAGTCCTTTCTCCTCCTCCTCCCTTTCTTTCTTTTTCTTTCTTTCTTTCTTTCTATTCTTTCTTTCTTTTCTTTCTTTCTTTCTTTCTTTCTTCTTCCTTCCTTCCCTTCCTTCCTTCCTTCCTTCCTTCTAACACTGATGACGTTCCCTAGTTGGGTCACGAGACGTCTGCAAGGAAACCACCCAGCTCAGAGAGCACCAGGGACCCCACACTCTTCCTCCTCCTCCTCTTCCTCCTCCTCCTCTCCACACACCCCTTTCGAAAACTGTTGATGTTCCCTAGTTGGGTCACGAGACGTCTGCAAAGAAAAACCACCCAGCTCAGAGATCTGGGCAGGAAACACAATCCTGGGCAGGCAAATGAGGGGGGGGGCTTCTTAGCATTCCCTACACACCAGCCCCCTCCCTCCCAAAAGCAGTTAATCTAACAGGCAGCCCCCCCCACCCCATATTAGCTCCTCCTACCTAGACAGACAGCCCCCCCCTCTCGTCCCCTGGATCCCTTCCCCCCCCTCAAAACAGCTCAATCAACCCCCCCCCTCTTCTGCAAATCCAGATTCCCCCCTTGGAAAGACCCCCCCGAGGACTGCCCAATTTGGGGGGGGTCTCTGCGGCCCCTCCCTCAAAGACACAAGATCCAAGCAGGAGGCAATCAAGGGGAGGGGGGGCTCAAGCATGCCCAGAGGATGGACCACCCCCCCCCCAGAAAAAAATCAGTCAAGGGGACCTTGCACCCATTAGCCGACCCCCCCCCAGAAAGAACGGTAACCCCCTCCCCAAAAATAAGATCCAGAAGGCCAGACCCCCCCCCTCCCCAAAAAAATCATTTAAGGGACCCCCCCCATCCAATTATCCGATCTCCCCAAGCAGAAGCCCCCTCCTCAGTTTGCGAGCCCCCCCCACCCCTTAGAAAGAAGACTTGAAGCAAAGGCTGGGGGGGTCTTTGTAGCCCCCTCCCTCAAAAGGACATCCGATCCAGGCAGAAGGTGGCTAATTGGGGGGGTGGGGTCCTCAGCATCCCCAGGGGCCAGCCCCCCCCCCCAAATCAGTTACATGACCCCCCTTCTCAGCCCGCAGACCCATTCCCCCCTCTTTTGCAGACCGCCCCCCGAATCCCCCCCCACCCAATATCAGCCCCTTCCCTCCTCAGCCTGCAAAGGCCCCTCCCCCAGGAAGAAAGAATTGCAGCCCCCCTCCCCTCAAAATAAGACAGGATCCAGAGGCCAGAGCCCCCCCCCAATTATCTAGGGAGACCCCTTCCTCTCCCAGACAGACCCCCCCACCCAATATCAGCTCCCCCTCCTAAGCCTGCAAAGACCCCCCCAGAAAGAAAGCATAGCAGCCCCCCTCCCCCCCAAATAAAACCAGATCCAGAGGTCAGACCCCCCCTCAAATCATTATGGGACCCCTTCCTCTCCCAGAGAGCCCCCCCACCACCAATATCAGACCCCCCTCCTAAGCCTGCAAAGACCCCCCCCCCCCAGAAAGAATAGAAGCCCTCTCCCCTCAAAAATAAGACAGGGACCCAGAGGCCCAGACCCCCCCCCAAAATAATTTATGGGACCCCTTCCTCTCCCAGCTAACCCCCCCCCACCCAATATCAGACCCCACCCCAGACAGACCCCCTTCCTCAGCCTGCAAAGCCCCCCCCAGAAAGAACTGGAGCCCCCTCCCCTCAAAATAAGGACGGGATCCAGAGGCCAGACCCCCCCCAAATCATTTGGGGGACCCCTTCCTCTTCCAGGTAGACCCCCCACCCAATATCAGACCCTCCCCCCCAGACAGACCCCCTTCCTCAGCATCAGGAAGAACTGCAGCCCCCTCCCCTCAAAATAAGGACAGGATCCAGAGGCCAGACCCCCCCCAAATCATTTGTGGACCCCTTCCTCTTCCAGGTAGACCCCCCCACCCAATATCAGACCCTCCCCCCAGAAGACCCCCCTTCCTCAGCTCAGAAAGAACTGCAGCCCCCTCCCCTCAAAATAAGGACGGATCCAGAGGCCAGACCCCCCCAAATCATTTGTGGGACCCCTTCCTCTCCAGGTAGACCCCCCCACCCAATATCAGATCCTCCCCCAGACAGACCCCCCTTCCTCAGCCTCAGAAAGAACTGGAGCCCCCTCCCCTCAAAATAAGGACGGGATCCAGAGGCCAGACCCCCCCACAAATCATTTGGGGGACCCCTTCCTCTTCCAGGTAGACCCCCCACCCAATATCAGACCCTCCCCCCAGAAGACCCCCTTCCTCATCCTCAGGAAGAACTGCAGGCCCCCCTCCCCTCAAAATAAGGAGGGGATCCAGAGGCCAGACACCCCCCCCCAATCATTTGTGGGACCCCTTCCTCTTCCAGGTAGACCCCCCCACCCAATATCAGACCCTCCCCCCAGACAGACCCCCCTTCCTCAGCCTCAGAAAGAACTGCAGCCCCCTCCCCTCAAAATAAGGACGGGGATCCAGAGGCCAGACCCCCCCCAAATCATTTGGGGGAGCCCTTTTCTTCCAGGTAGAACCCCCCCCACCCAATATCAGACCCTCCCCCCAGACAGACCCCCTCCCTCAGCCTCAGGAAGAACTGCAGGCCCCCCTCCCCTCAAAATAAGGAGGGGATCCAGAGGCCAGACACCCCCCCCAATCATTTGTGGGACCCCTTCCTCTTCCAGGTAGACCCCCCCCACCCAATATCAGACCCTCCCCCCCAGAAAGACCCCCCTTCCTCATCCTCAAAAGAAAGTGCAGCCCCCTCCCCTCAAAATAAGGAGGGGATCCAGAGGCCAGACCCCCCCCCAAACCATTTGTGGGACCCCTTCCTCTTCCAGGTAGACCCCCCCCCACCCAATATCAGACCCTCCCCCCAGACAGACCCCCTCCCTCAGCCTCAGAAAGAACTGCAGCCCCCTCCCCTCAAAATAAGGAGGGGATCCAGAGGCCAGACCCCCGCCAAACCATTTGTGGGACCCCTGTCCTCTTCCAGGTAGACCCCCCCACCCAATATCAGACCCCTCCCCCCTGACAGACCCCCTCCCTCAGCCTCAGAAAGCTGCAGCCCCCTCCCCTCAAAATAAGGAGGGGATCCAGAGGCCAGACTCCCCCCAAACCATTTCGTGGGACC